>CM029378.1:8479987-8907487 GCA_017165825.1 Hepsetus odoe
ACGCAGAGTGTTGATTCTTGGGGAATTTGCTTATGTTTCAACTGCAAAAACAGACAGACAGAGCCAGCAGCGCATACAAAGTACACTATCTACTATAAACTGTTATTATATGGTAGTAAACTGCTATGCAAACTTTATACTTTGTAAGAATGTGACGTACTTAAACAGGGTAAACACTGTGCAGCTAAATGTACATTAATCATTCACATTAACAGTTCATTGTACAATCACACATTCTGAGAATCAGACAAATCTGAAAAGTTGCATGTTTCAGTTTTATGAACGTAAATATAAATATGAACATTAATAGAAACGTAAATGCTGCAGCAGCCAGTTATTACATTGATTTTTAGACGCTTTGCAGCATGTCACAGAAAAACATCTGATCTTATTTCTTTTTTTAAAATTACTCACTATACCAAGATAAGGCAATGTGACAGGCTTTAAATAGTGTTTTTGTGCCATCAAGGTGATTTTCAAGCAAAACCTATAATAAATGAGATATGGCTTTTGGCTGAGTATGAAGCAGCCAGTCACAGCATATGTTGTATAAAGGCATACCACACACACATCCACACACACAAATGCATGCACACACACGCACACGCACACACACACACACACACACACACACACACACCCTCACATGCACACACACACATATGCACACACACATACGCACACACACGCACACGCACACACACACACACACACACACACATAAAGAATAATTAATATTGCTTATTTAGAGACAATTGCAAATGAATAAAAGAGGTATTGCATAAACAGTACATTTTCAGTCACAGTGTAATGTTGATTCAACTCCCACTAACAGCAACCAGTGCCTTTCAGAAACCATATTTACAAAGGCTTGAAAAGAGAATGAATAGCCTTCAGCAGCAGGGGGCATTGTGCCTCCATAAACAAAGTAGTAGGCCTTGTGGCCGCTTACCTGAGTGTGGCATTCGGGCAAATTGTATAATGTTTAAATTTGCTGTTTTCATGTCATACTTGCTTGCAACAACATCTGTCATGAAGAATCACAACTCATAATGAAAAGATCTGGTACATAGTTATCCTTGTGTGTATTTATTCACTTTGTGCCACACACTGCGCTGTTTTGCAGAGTGCTGGAGTGCAGGACACACTCAGGGGTGTGGCAGTCTCCTCCATGGGGGTGTTGGGGCACCTCCCTCGGTTGCTTTAATGAAAGGCTTCCTGGCTGTGGCTAGGCCAGCAGGGCATTCTGCAGCTCAGAATACCCAGCATGTGACCCAGCTCTGTGGCACTGAGGACAGGGAGGAGAACACCACTGGCTTCAGAGATCAGTCTTGACTAAGAAAAGTATGTGTAAACTATCAACAAGGAGTACAGATTCAATAAGCCTGAGTTAGAGACACTTTTTGGTTAATAGTAATGCTGGTACATTTCTCAGCTTGTGTGACAATGACTGGCTATTAGCACAAATATATTACTCTGTAACTATTGAACTCTAGCTGTGCTGATATCACTTATTCAGTGATATCAGCACAGCATAGGACTGGTGAGAACCTCAACTGACCCTCCGATCACAATATCAGGGAAAATAATGAAAAGAAAGCCTGAAAGCCTGGCTTAAAAAGAAAATCTCCACAGAGGAGACGCCTCTGACGATAATAACCCAAAGTGGCAAGCCTGGTTCTGTAGCCGGCAAGCAGCACAAACCAACCCAAACCAGTCTGTAGTGCAGGGCAGAGGCCTGGGTGCTGTAGCAGATGGGAGCTGGGGTTAAATTCAGCTCTGGGTGTAACCGTATATAAACAAGCACAGCAGACCTCAAACAAGGCTTCTGGATGCACTGCTGCCTTCTGCTTGGGAAGATGACTCTGGGTATAAATTGTCCTTTCACTCTGATTTATAACCCACTCTCCCATACCTAAATCTAATATAGCTTCAACAATTATCAAGAAAACTGAGATGTTTAGAGAAACAGCAGCTGCTGGATACAGGCCCTCAGCAAAGGGAGCGCTTCGAGAAGGCCTACAGTGCTCTCTAGAATGACTGGCACTAATGCCAGTTTAGATTATGCCAAATGAGCAAAGCATTTTTCACACTCATTTTTTCACTTCTCACTTTTCATTCTTTCTTACATTTCTTGGGCAGGATATATTACAGTAGAATACACTACACTATATATGACAATTAAATAAACTACAATGACAGGCTTATCACAGAGCATCCAGGTTGTAATAAAGCAATAGTTAATTACATTTACAACACTGCATAAAGTGGGCAATATTGCAATGATTTTCAAGTGTGTTACTCACTAACATGATACAGCCTGACCTAAACTGACGTGTACGAATGGGGCTTTCCTTAATGCAACATAGGACTGCACCTAAAGCAGTAGCTTTATTTTCTCTTTTACAGTGTTAAAATACAGCTAAGTCTGTCTTTAGTAAACATTCAGCTAACCCAAATGTAATTCAGTTATAACCCAAAACTTTACTTAAGCTATGATTTCCTAAAATGTATTGTTCATTTTAAATTTTCCTTTGCACACATATGAACAGGAAGTTGACCTTAGAGTGAGAAGTCATGCAAATGTGATTATTTTAATTTGTGAGTTTGCATTTGTAGTGTAGGAAGTGTGAACAGTGTTACAATTTACTCATGCACTTAACTGTATCTTGTACCTTTTTAAAATAAGGGTAACATAAGAAGATTTTTATATTATATTATATTATATGTCTTATTTTTCATATATGTTCTCTCAGTGTAAAGAACAGAGTCAGAATGTTCCAATCTTCTTTCTTTTGTAAAGAACAACTGGCATTATCAAATGACGACAACGATAATAATAATATTAATAACGATGATAATAATAATATAATAATAATGATAATATTACAATAATAATAACAATCTTCTTTTTTTTCGGCTTCTCCTGTTTAGGGGTCGCCACAGCGGAACATCTGTTTCCATTTCTTCCGGTCCTCTGCATCTTCCTCCTTCAAACCAACCACCTGCATGTCCTCTCTCACCACTTCCATAAACCTCCAAGTATGGTCTTCCTCTTTTCCTCTTTTCCTCTTTCCTAGCATCTCCATCTTCAGCATCCAGATTCAGCTTTCAGAAATATAAATAATGATTGTTTATTTTTATCAATTTACAAACTGCAAAGTGAGCGAACAAAAGAAAAATCTAAATCAAATCAATATTTGGTGTTACTACCTTTTGCCTTCAAACCAGCATCAGTTCTTCTAGGTACACTTGCACAAAGTCAGGGATTTTGTAGGATTATAGTCGGTGTCTGATCAATCAATTTTACCAAACAGGTGCTGATGATCATCGGTGTCATACGGAGGTTGAAACACAGTTATGTTTGGAACAACCGACCAGCCGAGTTCCTTAAAAAAGCAAGTGCAAGTGCAAGTGTACCTAGAAAAATTTATGGTGTTTTGAAAGCAAAGGGTGGTCACACCAAATATTGATTTGATTTAGATTTCTCTTTTGTTCATTCACTGCATTTTGTTGATTGATGAAAATAAATGATTAACACTTCAATTTTTGAAAGCATCCTTTGCACAGTACTATATATATATATATATATATAAAATGGCGTTATGATTTTGTGTGTGAACCTGTCCAATCAGAGGTGACTAGAAGTTTAAACATTCTTCAGTGGACAACAAAAATAAATTTCATGCGCTTAATATTGAAACACCTGTTTATGTTGTGAACACCTGTGTGAGTGTGTACGAGGGAAAAGGAAAAAGGAAAGCGTGCATATTAGCATATGTCGTAGTAAGGGGGAAAAAATCTCTTCCTTTGTGGGATGCCCTCTGTACTAAGTGGTCGCCTTGGAAACTTTCTGTGGACATCACAAAGAAGCCAGTGTGCAGCACAGCACAGACAGCTTGGCAGCCACGCTGGCCATAGTAGCGATGTTCCCTCTCTGAGCAATGATGTAATGTTTTGGAATGATCAGTGCGTCTCAGCAAGAAGAGCAGTGTGTAATGGATGAGTGGTTGCTGTGGATGAAGTTTTGTTTGAGAGTTTTCTTGTTTTGGAGGGGGGCGGTTTCAATATGGCTCTCTATGGACCGTGCCAGGTCTATGGCTTGCACATTTTTTTCTCTGTCTTCTCACAGTGTAATTTAAAACACCAAATTGAGGGTTTGCAGCCAATCCCTGCATCCTCTGTGATTTGTGTTCTGTCACGTTCTGCTCCGCTTCAAAACTATTTATTTGCCTCCCCACTCATTTAGCTTTGTTTGTCCCTCTGTTCAGGAGCTAATCCCTGGCTTATGAGAGGAGCTGAATCAAACAACACAAGACACCCCTTGTATCTGATGCAACACATTACATAACCGCAGGGCCCAGTCATCATACATATGCCATGCCAATGTGGTCACCAGCAGCAACACAAACTGCCAATTTATGGAAATGGGAATTTCACATAATTGTAATAAGGACTAAATTTAAACAGTCTCTGTGCCTGCAGCCTGCAAATAGAGCATGCACTAAGCAACTCTCGTTTGAGCTGCACTGTTTACATCTCACTCCTGCAGAACTGACTACTAGTCTTGAGAGCAGGGTGGGCTTTTAAAACATTAGTGTTCTACTTAAAAAAAACATATAAAGGCCATGGAATAACATAAAGAGATATGTCTCTTCATCATAATGTGGAAGTTACAATCTGCCAGTGCACCACATTAAATCCTTGTCTGCATTCAGCCCATCAGCCAAGTAAAGCAGCAGGCATCCATACATTCAGGGAGCAGTACTGGTGATAGTACTTTGCTCAAGGGTACATCAGGGTAACCTAATGGTCTGGGACTCGAACCCACAACCTTCCGATCCTGGGGTCAAGTGCCTAACCACCAGGCCACCACTGCCTCTTTTAACCCCACTATATTTAGTTAACACATTAGTACTTTGGAGAGTGAAATTAAAGAGTGAGTGAACTGCAAGGGAGGCCACCAATAATTAGGTTTTTAGGTCTGAAACAGCTTTGTAAAACTGAACTACAGAGAAATTTACCCATGTAAGTGTTGCTGTTTACTTGGAGTTTCATTGGGTGGCGCTGTTAGTCTATTTGCTCCACTTCTTTGATGTCCTGTGCAGAATAGTAGTTGGGATAAAGCAGAGCCTAAGTGCTTCAGTTGATCTTTACACCAGTCTAAGTGTGGGGAATGACTTCTGAAAAGAGGCCATAATAAAGTGCTAGTGCAAAATGCTCATCGTCTCCAGTTAGATCTCCAGTACTTGTGCGCACCTGCCACTCTTTGCAGGAACCTCTTTGGGGCAAAAGTAATCACACCCTGTGCAGCTTAGATTTGTTTGTCAGCGGGTGACTGACATGACAGGAGGAGCGACCGTGGTGACGTATGCGACGGGCGGGGTTCCACGACAGGGGGCGGGGTTTTGCGCAGCGCTGCCAAAAAACTTTAGGAGCTCCTCCCCACCAGCAGCTGCGAAGCATTTATACACATGTGCAGAGCTCACCAAATACGCGACACTCCCCGCAGCCGAGGCTCAGCTCCCCACTGAGCAGCTGAAAGGCGGAACATCAGCTCCTCCACAAGTGCCTGAAGGGACGGCAGACACCCGGAGAGACCCGCCGTGGATTTTCCGACGCGCACAAGGATCCTACTCGATCCATCAACACTTTCTGAGCTGGAAACCCAACGGAGAACATGTCTGCTTCCGTGCTGTCTTCCATTTATGACTTCGACCTGTTGTACAGGGTAAGGAACTCGCTCCGAGGCCAGAGCAAGGACATGCCCTGGAAAACTTTCTTCCCCCTATGTGTGTCTCAGGGTTTCAGGAGCTGAGCTCCGTGCAGGGAGGCGTGTGCAGCCCTGGAGCCTCAGGACTGTTCATGTGAATTCAGTAAAGGTTCAAGAAGTTAAATATCAAAAACTAAACATGTCTCTGGTTCACAGAAGTACTGAGCTCCCTGTAGCAATGCAGAGGGATTTCATAGAATATCCTGAAGGTTTCAGCTTCAGAAATCTCCAGTTCTCCTCTTTTCTGCATCTTTTCTGACAAAAAAATGAGAAAAAGCGGAATGTTAGTACAGCAACACAGTCTGCGTGCTGTCCTCAACAGGATGAAATAAAACTAAATACAGAATGACTTTTTGTAAATGCTTAATGCATTTGTTTTTTAGAAAACTCAATATTTTTATAAACCTTTTTCATCTGTTGTTTGCTTGAAACTGTTCTGGGAACATAGTTTTATTAAATTTAGTAGAGCGTTATAGTCTGTGTGTGAGTGCCACATTGTACCTGCATGACTGAGCATGATATAAGTAAAGTATCTTGAATCAATGAAGGAACTTTAAAAGGTGTAAATCTTTTAACTTCATTTGTACCGAAATCTTGTAACTAAAAACCACAAGAAAAGTTTACTTAAGTGCACATAGCTGTGTACAAGCAACCAGTTCCCACCCATCTCCAAGTTTGGCAGTAGTGTACATAGTCATGTAAACTTTAGTGAAGCCACACAGGCCTGCTAACTAACTAAACTCTTATGTTTTCTGCAGCAGGAGAAAACCCAGGGCTCTAATGCCATCCACCTGAACAGCATGCTGGACAGGAGGACAGTGATAGGGCTGCCACTGGCCACCTCTAATGCAAACAGCAACAGGTCCAACTACTTCAGGAGCAACTCGGTGGGCCATGTGGACTCAAGCAGCGGAAAGGAGAGCCCCACAGCTGCTTGCACCAACAAGGAGAACCGCTTCCGTGACCGTGCCTTCAGCGAGAGCGGCCAGCATCAGCTCCAAGAGGCGCTCATGCAGCCCAGGCCTGGCTCTCAGATCAACTCTACCCGCTACAAGACTGAGCTTTGCAGGCCCTTTGAGGAGAACGGTTCCTGCAAGTATGGAGAGAAGTGTCAGTTTGCTCATGGCTACCATGAACTGCGGAATCTCTCGCGCCACCCCAAGTACAAGACGGAGCCTTGCCGCACATTTCATACCATTGGTTTTTGCCCCTATGGGCCGCGCTGCCACTTCATCCACAATGTGGATGAGCGCCGAGCAGTGGGGCCAATGAGACTCAAGCGAGAGATCAGCGAGCGGGAGCTGGAGAGAGACGACGTGCCACAGTTTCTGATGCACAGGGAAAACAGGCCCAAACTGCACCACAGCCTGAGCTTTTCGGGCTTCTCTAGCCCACGTGGGGTGGATAACACCCCCTCACGCACTCCGCCACTCCCTATCGCCTCTAACTCATGCCTTAGTGCCTTCCCTTGCCCTGAGCAGGATCTCAAGGCTTTCCTCGCCCCCCTCATCCCCCAAGCCCTCGGGGCTTTCAGTGGTGCCTCTTCATACAGCAGCAGCATCCAGGCCAGTCCGAGCTGCCCGCCACCCTCACCCCCTTTCAGACTTGGCCACGCGCCAGTCATAAGGCCCCTGTCCCAGTCGCCCGTGTTTGATTCACCCCCCAGCCCGCTGGAGTCTCTGTCTGACCCGGAGAGCTTCCTGAGCGGCTCCTGCTGCTCCTCCGGCACCATCAGTGGCTCTGAGTCGCCAAGCCTGGACATAAACAGGCGTTTGCCCATCTTCAGCAGACTGTCAATCTCAGATGATTAAATTATTATTATTATTATTATTATTGTTATTATTATTATTATCCCACAATTATTACTATCAGCCTTATTATTATTGGTATTATTCTGAATGGTGTTTGGTTGAGCAAGTCACATTAAGCTTTCTTTTTTAATCAACAAATTAACAAGAAGGTGCCTTCATACAGTCCTCATCAAGGGCTTTTGTGTTTTTTTGTTTTTTTTTTGTTTTTTTTGTGTTTGTTGGATAAAGTTGCCTAGCTATCTTGGGAAAATCTTGTATTCCAACTTCTGTAACTGTTTCACAGCGCCACCGTGTGGTGTAAGTGAGAGAGAACAGTCGCTGTGATGGGCCCACAAGTTGCTGGTAAAAATGTTGCTGCGGATTCTTATGGTCTTTTCTTTCTTATTAAACTATTAAGTGGTATCATTGCAATTTGCAACATGCTATGAAATCTATTTAACTTATTTATTGTCATGTGAAAGTATAGCCTTTGTGGATAAATCAAGTCCATATGGTATTTATCAAGTCTAAAGCAATACAGCTGTATTCCTTTTTAAATTATGATCTCCATTGTTAATCTGGAAACACTTGTTTTTTTTTTTTCTTCACAGTAATGTATTTTTGTTATGTTTGGGTATTTTGCTGTAAATAAGTAAATAATTTATAAATTGTATGCTATTTATTTCAGTTTTGTTTACTACATGTGTTAAAGAATGGGAGCATCTGATGAGGCCTCATTTTTTTTTTTTTTTTTTTTTTTTTTTCCGGTTGGGGGCAGGTCTGAGGATCTCTGGGCATTTGGTTTGTACAGAATGTAGAGTCGTTTAATGAGTATTGTGTGAACTAGCCTTTCACAATTCAAACCATCACTTATGTTTTAAGAATAGCGACAATATGGACAACCAAAAAAAAAAAACTTATTTGCACATAGTTGCACTATTTCAGTCAAGTGCCAGAGAATGTAGCAGTCCCTTATTATCTTGACCTTAACTTTCTAATATGTGCCTACAGTGTAAACGATCTCACATACTGTAGATCAACCTAACTAAGGATTTTGCTTTAGTACGTATGTCAAGCAAATTCAACTGAATGTAGCTTTTGTTTAGTTAGATCAAGATACATTGATTTAGACTATTTAAATTGTTTCCATTTATGCTCATTATTTGTGTTGGATCATTTTTTAATACACCATTCCTTATAATAAAAAATGCTGTTTGTGTTTTGACTTCATATAGATCTCTAAACTTGCTGGTCGGGGAAGTACTTTGAAACTGTTGTTTAATGTAGCTAGACAATAACTCTTAATGATCGGATGGACTACTTAGGTTGGAAGAAAAAACCTTTTGAATGTATTGAAAAGTTAGCTTGAGTTATGAGGGATTGTGTATGCAGACTTTGTGTGAGGCATACATTTGTATTTTTAAATATTTTACATGGATATCTTAATAAAGATACATTTCCAAGAAAAAAAGAGTTGCTTTGAATGTTGTTTTGAAGAGGACAGTAGTTTTAAGATGGAGAGTTTCTTCTTTGGAGTGAGCCTGCTCAAAGCCTACTAAACAGAACTGTTTTTGTGGCAAAACTGGGCTTATCCATGTGCTTCCTTGAGGAGAAAAGCAATCACAATGATGGGGATTCAAGAGCCATACTGATCTGTTTTAAGTGGCAGGCAGTGAAGTGTGTGTGTATGTGGGGGGGGATACTTTATGCTGTACAATGTGAGAGACCATTATAAATCACATTAACAGTGTTTGAGAAGCATTGTAGGTTCACTCTTCCACAGGAATCAACGCACCATCAACGCATTTGTTTCACTGCCCAGAGGCAAATTATTGTAGCCCTGGAAAATGCGTTTTTAAAGCCAATCCATCACAAATGGATAGCAATTAGGAAAGCAGCCAATGTATCAGCACCAAGAGTTTGGTCAAAGATAAGAAGGTTGGCAAATATTTACATCCTAAGAACTTTAGACAAAGCTGTTTAACCTTGTGCAGGCCTTAGGCTTTACAACGAGGCTTTCTAACACCTATGTGTGTGTGTGCGTGTGTGTGTGTGCGCATGCGCGCATGTGTGTAAGAGCACAAATGTACAAATGTTTGCGTTAGTTTGTGTGAGACAACGTTGGACAGCATAGTATGTGTGTATGTGAGGGAGAGATAGTGTGTGTTTACTTACAAGTGGAGATGTGTATGTAAGGAAAAAGTAGCTGTTGGTCCTTAATGAACCAGGCATTACAATACCAGGAAACCTACTCAGTCCTTTGATTAGCAGCCCTTGGGAACCAAGCTGTTCCCTTTTTTTCCACAACTTCACCACACAAGTATTTCGTCTAGTGTGGGCCTTATTTTAGTGCTGGTTTAGAAGAAATAAACTTTCCTATTTAGCCATGTTTAAATGCTAAGAATCATTAGTACATTAGCAGTAGTAGATATTAATGTAGATTAGTAGAAGGTATTTAATGATGCATCATGGTACATGATGACTTCTATCAACGGTTTATCCAGTTTGTCTGTCTTTTCTGTAATTATTAACACCGTGGGACAAGAGCTCATGTCACCAGCAATGTGACAACCAGTGAGCTAACATAATACAAGTAAGTGAAATACTATTAGCAAAATCCTAACAAGAAAAAAAAAAAAGGTTTTCAATGGATTCATCTCAAAATTTCCAGGATAATATTGCATTTTTTTTTCTTTTTTAAGATAGTCAAAGTTGTCTTGATACATAAAGTATAAAATGTTATTTGCCTGCGTTTCAAAACTTTACCCTGAGATCTCCATCACATGGTCTGAAAAAAGCTGGGTATTTACTGCAAAACATGGTTGTGGGAAGGCAAGGGAGTGTATGGGAGAGTTTATGAGTGCCTTCGCGTGGGTGCGGCTGTGCTTTTAATAAAAGGGCACCACTAATATTTTCAGGAACAGGATGGTTGTGCTGAAGGTTCTAGGGCCATATTCCACTTTGGCTCTAGCTTATCTTTAGTAGCTGTGCACCTGTGACAAACGAACAACCTAACCGTGCCTTTCCTGTTTTGCTGACAGAAGTGTGTGTATGGTGTGATCGGCAATGCCTCCCTGCACAAGGCAAGGAAGTTCCACCCTCTTACTCCTCTTCCTGTAGTGCTGGAGTCTAAAGGACTCAGAGTGAACATTTCCTTCCTCAAGCAAGCAGTGCTGTGGCTGTAACCAATGCAAACTGCCTCTGTGGTAGCCTTGTTTGTCCAACATCCTATCTGAAAGCAATCAGAGCAAAAGACAATGAGGCATAGTGACTCATGTGAAAGTTTAAAAGTGTATATTTCATCCACATAGACATAAAGATAAAGGCACAAACATCTAAACAGTGCCAGACAATATGGCCACAGGTTGTTTACTGGCAGCATTTGTTGCTGTATTTCAGCCTGTGAGATTGGGTAAATGTTAATGTTTAATGAATTCTAAGCTGTAACTTGAGGGACCATGACGGTATCTAGCACAAACACAAACAGTCAAGCATGATGGATCTGGCGTGCCACAAGGCAAGACAATGAATTCAAAAGCTGCTCCAAGAGCAACATGCTTATTCAGGGTCAAAACAGGAGGAAATAAGAGATCCCATCTGGGATTGGAATACTAAAGCACAGAACAATGGCACAACCTGTTTACATTAAAAAGTTTGTGTTGCACTGTTAGCCTGCACATGTAATGAGCTGGTTAGAAGGAAAAATACTTTTAGTTTGATTAATTGAAAAAAAAACTTCCCATGATCTTAGGAAAATTGCTTATTTGGTTTTCTCTTTGCTTATGATCTTATATTTCATTTGGTCAGCTGAGCAAACCCCAGCTTTATCCTGTTAATTCAGGGCTAAACAGAATTAAGCTTGAACTCTCAGATCCCTCTGCCCCTGAATGCTAAATAGGTCACATGCATATATGTACCAGAGCACAACACACACAGGCAGCTCTGCTTAGAGTTTACACTGACGTCAGTGTGAAGCGTACACGAAACTGACCTTGAGCTTGAGCCTGATGAAAGAGAATGGCTGCTCTGTTTCACCTGACTGGAAATGAAATGTTCACGTCCAATCATTAACTTCCCCCACCTATGGGCCACAGAAAGAGCTGCTTTAGACTAAAGTTTGCAGACAAACATAGAAGATCTGTGCCAATATCATGTTTAAGCCTCTAGGAATTTTTTTTGTATGGTATTCTGATGTTCTAGTTATTTTATTCTGCTCTGCTTTCACTCTACACTGCTTCAACTGTTTAATTTCTGTCATATTATTATTTATTATTATTTCATTTATTTGTTATTAAAGCTATTTAGTTAGTTTGTTAGTTTGTTTTGAGAGAATCCCAGCCACTAGGGATGCACAAGGCAGTGCATTTCTTCGTGCCGGTCCCAAGCCCGAATAAACGGGGGAGGGTTACATCAGGAAGGGCATCCGGTGTAAAACTTTTGGCAAAACAATGTGCAGACAACCAAACAGACTTTCATACCAGATCGGTCGAGGCCCGGGTTAACAGCGACGCCACCATTGCTGTTAGCCTACAGGGTGCTTGTGGAAATTGGACAGCTGTTGGACAAAGGAGAAGAAGAAGAAGAAGAAGAAGAAGAAGAGGAGGAGGAGGAAGACATGTCCAGAGGGAGAAGGAGAGAAAGAAGGGGAGGAGAGTGGAAGTGAGGGTAGGGACTTTGAATGTTGGGAGCATAACTGTTAAAGGTAGAGAATTAGCGATATGATGGAGAAAAGGAAGGTTGACATTTTGTTTGGTTTGTTTAAATTGTTTTACCATGGTGTGGATGGAAGGAGGAACGGGGTAAGTGTTATCCTGAAGGAGTAATATGTGAAGAGTGTTTTGGAGGTGAAGAGGGTGTCAGGAAGGGTGATGAGTTTGAAGGTGTGATAATGAATGTTGTTAGTGCCTATGCCCCACAAGTTGGGTGTGAGATGGAAGAGAAAGATGAATTCTGGAGTGAGTTAGAGGAAGTGATAGAGTGTGTACCCAAGGGAGAGAGAGTGGTGATTGGTGTAGATTTTAATGGTCATGTTGGTGAAGGGAACAGAGGTGATGAGGAGGTGATGGGTAGATATGGTTTTAAGGAGAGGAATGCTGAAGGTCAGATGGATATAGATTTTGTGAAAAGGATTGAAATGGCTGTAGTTAACACTTATTTTATGAAGAGGGAGGAGCACAGGGTGACATATAAGAGTGGAGGAAGATGCTCACAGGTGGATTATATCCTTTGTAGGAGGGTCAGTCGGAATGAGATTGGAGACTGCTAAGTAGTGACAGGGTTAGTCTAGCTAGTTAGTGTAGCTAAACAGCATAGGATGGTGGTCTGTAGGATGACCTTGGAGGTCAAGAAGAGGAGGAAAGTGAGGGCAGAGTCAATGATCAAGTGGTGGAAGCTGAAAAAGGAGGACTGTGGGGTGGAATTCAGGCAAGAGTTAACACGGGCACTGGGAGGTGTTAAAGAGCTACCGGATTGCTGGGAAACTACTGCAAAAGTGATAAGGCAGACAGCGAGAAATGTACTTGGTGTGACATCTGGAAGGAAGAAGGAGGATAAGGCAACCTGGTGGTGGAACTGAGAAGTACAGCAGTGTATACAGAAGAAGAGGGAAGTAAAGCAGAAGTGGGACAGTCAGAGAGATGAAGAAAGTAGACAGATGTACAAGGAGATGAACCGCAGGGCGAAGAAAGCAGTGGCGAAGGCCAAAGATAAGGTGTTTGGTGAATTGTATGAGAGGTTGGTCAGTAAAGAGGGAGAAAAGGACCTTTACTGATTGGCTAGACAGAGAGACAGATCTGGGAAGGAAGTGCAGCAGGTCAGGGCGATTAAAGACAGAAATGGAAACATACTCACAGGTGAACAGAGTGTGTTGAGCAGATGGAAGGAGTACTTTGAGGGGCTGATGAATGAAGAAAATGAGAGAGAGAGAAGATTGGATGATGTGACGATCATGAACCAGGAAGTACAGCAAATAAGCAAGATGGAAGTAAGGGCAGCGATGAAGATAATGAAGATTGGAAAGGTTGTTGGGCCGGATGACATACCAGTGGAAGCATGGAGGTGTTTAGGGGAGATGGCAGTTGAATTTCTGACCAGATTGTTTTACACAATCTTGGAAAGTGAGAGGATGCCTGAGGAGTGGAGATTAAGTGTACTGGTACCGATTTTCAAGAATAAGGGTGATGCACAGAGCTGTAGTAACTATAGAGGGATAAAGTTGATCAGCCACTGCATGAAGGTATAGGGAAAGAGAAGTGGAAGCTAGGTTAAGAAAAGCGGTGAGGATTAGTGAACAGCAGTATGGTTTCATGCCGAGAAAGAGCACTACAGATCTTAATCTTCATCTGGTGCTTTCCATGAAAGCTGAAAATGCCTAAAATCCACACATACTAACTAGACATAAACAAGCAGACAAATCTGTAAACAAGTAATGAATCCTTATTGAGGTTTAGATGATGGTGAGCATTAGCGGAGTTTAAAAGAACAGAGCTGATAAAGTAACAAAACTGAATAATAATCCAGAACATGAGGCTCAGGGCAGAGTCTATCTAATACTGTGTGTGGCCTTGTAAAATAATTAATAACCTATGAATTTATGCGATTCAGTTATGCAAATAGTAAGTGATAGTAATAGTATAGTGTTGAATGCAAACAGCACTTGATAAACAAGACATTCATCTCAGTTGTTTCATTGCACTGAAAGGCTCAGAGTCTATGCCTTTCTATGAGTAGCTGCTAGGTACTTTCTATCATTTGTGTTTTTTGCCCAGAGGACTGACTCCGCTGTCTCCAGGTGTGACAATGAAAGGTTAAAAGTTCATGCTAATTTAGGCATTGGATAGAGTAGCCCAAAGCGTCACTTGACACCGTAGAGGTCAGTAGGTTCATAAAGAGCAAAGGACATACAATGTTTAGTGAACCTACTGACCTCTCAAATTTGCACACCTGCAGTGACCAGTGCATGAGCTACTTGGAAATGGTCTTTTTTTCAGTCCTAAGCTTAGCTCTTATGTAATCCCAGCATTCCTAACCTTGGGTGATTATAAATTAGACTTAGTTTTTTTTTATAGTATAAACTGCTCATAAAGGGATTTCAGACATTCCAGGTTGGATCCGCAATGACTTTTTCAGGAAGAAACACATTATCATTATTTTTTTTCTTAATTTACACCAATAATTGAGAGAGCACTGTACAGTGACCTACTTTTTACAAACTCTTGAGAGTCTGTCCTGTGGTCTTCCACTATTATTTTAGAAAAAATATTCCACAGAAAAGGTTTAAGTACAACCCAATGGCCAATCAATTTATCAAAATAAAGCTATCTTTGTTGTTTTTTTGGACTTCCATTGACACAATCAGATTGTAAAAGAATACAATTACCCATTATAGCAAAACCCACGCTCAGGTCTTTAACCACATAAGGTTTACAATATAAGGTTTACAATTACAGCATTTATCAGATCCTCTTGTCCCAACAAAGTACATTGGTTAATGACAGAGAAAGTCTCCCTGGAGCTACTTGGCATTAAGGACCTTGTTCAAGTCCTCAAATTGTACTAGTACTGGAGACTAAAACTCCTAGGACCACAGTATCACCACCAATCAATAGCACTGAATGTTTTTACATTACATGACTCACAGGCATATGGAAAAGGTTTTATCATTTACCTGTTTAAAAGTTCCTTTAACTGTCCATAGTAAACAAAGTATTTCACTGAAGTAACTAATATTACATCCATCATTATTTAAGGATGTAACAGACTCATGTAATCAGGAACAATTGAAACACATGCAATTGATATAACCAGTTAGCTATGTCAATATACATATTATGTTTATTTTCCATGGAAACAAGCTCTGTTTCAGTGAGGTGTATTTTGGTTAAAGTTCAGCAGTTGATATAGAGATGGCACTAGTAGAAGGAATTAACATGGAAAAAGAAAACTTAGTATGGTCCCAGAATATATTAGAACATGCCAAAAACACATCTGATGTTTTGAAGGCTTTCTATGTCACTATTTTAAATATTTATTGAAACTTGCAAGTACATTGAGAAATACGTACATTTTCTGGCATCTGAGTTTTTCTACTTCAGAATGACCTAAAGTTTGGAACAGAGGGCTGCTGGTTCAATCCCTGAACTGGGAGGAAAACTGTGGGAAGTGGAGTTTTTCCACTGCGTTCTTAGTGTTCACAGAGTGTGTATGCAAGCACAAGAATTTCATTCATTCATATAGTTCTTGCTTTCACATGAAATAAGGAAAAGGTTTTGAATCTAGGCAGTCCAGCCACCACAAGTCACCAGGAAAATGGGAACAGTTTATCCAGAGTATATGCTTCATATCCAAAAATGAGAATGATTCTAATGGCATTCCATTATCAGCTCTGGCTCTGCAGGTGTCTGTATATCTGTGTGGCTTTCTTGCCTATTCAAAGCATCTGCATGTTCTAACTCCTTGCCTGGTGTGTACTGGAAACAGTAATCATGAGCAGCAAAAGCCTTCCTTTGAATTCCTGATGAAGTGTTGGTTTGCTCTGATTAAGCAGATTTTAGAGAGGCTTATGATCTGAGCAAGTTATGAACCTTCTTTCACAGAAGTAAAAATGAAACCACCTTCCCCCAAAAGGCACAGTCAAAAGCCTCTTTCTGAAGATGCAAACGACTGAGGGGCATGGCTGACTGGATATTTTCTGCACCAGTAGCATCATGCAGTTCTGCATCACGACGCAACACATACCTGAGATGACTGAAATAGACATCATTTTTGAATATAGGAAGTCTTTCTTCTGTCTTGGGCTCTATTGCTACTTTGTAGTTTTTCTTTACAAAGAATGAAGTAGCCCTCCGACAAGAAGGTAATCTAGGCAGGAGTTGTACATAGTCATAATTCTGAGAACCCTAAAAAGAAGTTTAGTTTTATCACATTCTTTGCCTGTTGCCTTCTCTCAATGATGGTAAACATCTACTTTTACTTCTTCTACTTACCACAGGCCTGCAGCATCAATCTTGTACCCAAAGAGCATTCTAGCTTTGGGGGCTTGTTCAGCATTTCATCTAAATTCTTCAGATGTTCTTGTCCAGTCACTTAAGACTTTATAGCAGTGTCCAGGATGATTTTGATTAAATTGGTGATCATGCTAGATGAAGAATGTGTACATGAAAGTAAGTGCATTATATGTGCATTAATTACGATGCTTTCTTTGAGTCTAGTGGTTCCTTATGAAGAAGAAGTCAAGTTTTTTGTATGTTATGCCTCCAAAAGAAAATGACATTCATGTTTTCTAATTGTAAAATGAATACCTGTTAACCGTAATTTTAAAATTCCCTCAGGTACAAATATTACTCTCTAACCACTTTTGCTTTTATTGCAAAGGGACAAGCCACACCTTGACAAAATGTGGAATGCTATGAGAGTCCATATGTGTTTTAACAGTTATCCCTTTAAAAATGCCTATTCTAAAGGAAACAAATGCATCTGGCTAGAATGATTTCCAATTGGCCAGTCCTTTCCTAGAAAACCAGTGGTGCCTTGCATTTTACCACTATTTATTAGAAGTTTCCTTTTGCCCTCATGCTGAGCTCTTGCATGAATGGATAAGAACATAGTTGGTACCTGTTGTCCAGTCTATATATATATATGATACTTATGCATGGGCCTGTGTCCAGTAAGTTATTATACATTGAAAGTGGAAGTGACTATGTGTATTCATGAACACTTCACAGTACCTTATCTCTTCATACTGCCTTGTACTTTCCACTAATTAGACCCACCATGGTGTATCATCAGCCAACAGTAGATGGTTGAACACACAGCCCTGAGGGGCTCCTGTGCTCTGTGTGGCAGTGGTAGATGCTACTGTTGATCCTGACTGCCAGTTGTCTGGACAAGGAATGAGACCAGACTCCATTGCAGATTGTTAGATGCTGAAGAATGATGGTGTTGAATGCTGAACTGAAGTCTATGAACAGCATTTTCACATAAGTGTTTTTTCCAGATTGGAGGCAGATAAACCTTTCAAAGCACTTCCTTGAGATTGGCATAAATGCAACTGAACATGGTTACATTCGTAGTTATAGGACACTGAAATTTGTTTTGGTACAAGAGGGATCTTGGTCATTTTTAAGCACGCTGATATGAGAGTGATGCTCAGAAAGCTGTTGAAGATGTCTGTGAGAACATCTGCCAGCACATCCACAAGGAAGGCTTTACTGTCTCAAGCAGGTGGGGATGTCTAGGAGTCGGTGATGGACTCACTTGCCAACCAGTTACTGATGCTGTATTTCTTCAGGTTGGTAAAGCCGTCATAGCTCACAGCCTCCCTAAAAATGTCCTAGTGTCTCATCAACAGCCCTGAGTACAGAACTGGCTCCTGGTGTTCATATCTGAGTGTCCGAAGAGGGAGCAGGGCTTTGCTCTGTACATGTCTGCAATGTTTGTGTATATAATACCCAGCACATTCACTTCCATCATGGCAAAGTCCACACAGTGATGGAATTTACTGACATTACTGACATTAAATTTATATTGAAGTGCAAGGGACTATTTGTCATTGTGAAATATAACACAACACACAGTGAAATACATCGAAATGCTTCATCTGCATTTCACTCATACACATGTGCAAGCGGAGGCAGCTATTTTAAGTGCCTGGGCAGCAGTGATGGGGACGGTACCTTGCTCAAGGGCATCTCAGGGAAACCTACTGGATTTGAACCAACAAACTTCTTGGGTCTGGTCCCAAAACACTATGTCACCACTGCTGTTGTATTGTTCAAACCCCTGGTGAAAGTTTCTGTCTGGATATGAGTTTTGGAGTTCACATAATTCCATAATGTTCCATTATTGACTTTAGGATCAATGGTGCCACACTAGATAGAGTGGTCAGTTTCTGGTACCTGGGTTTTCACATCACATTAACACCCTGGTGAAGCAATCCTGTCAGTGTTTTTATCACATGCTTAAGGCACTTAACTGCCACATTCACTGCTAAGGAATTTTAACACCTGCACCATCCAGAGCAGTAAGAAGAGTGTAATCAGGTTAGTACACTAACCAAACTGAGTTCCCTGACCTACAGCAAGCCTGCTGGACAAAGTCCAGAATGATAATGAAGTACCTCAGCCATCCTAACAATGCACTGTTCTCTCTGCTGTATTCAGTGAAGCTCTTCCGCTCCATTAAGACCTGTACAAAGAGAATGAAGAGAAGCTTCTTTCAGATTGTTTGGGCCCTCAACCAGGATTCCTGTTCTTACATAGAAACATCAACACAGATCAAATAAACACTAGGACTATTTTTTTCATGTATAGATATAAATACAGACCTATAAATACAGATTTTTCTGCACAAAATCCACACACCAAACATTCCTGTCAATAGGCACACATATCCTGTATTTATTTCTAAATGTTTATTGCACTGTTAGGTTTTCCACTGCAACTAACTCAGCTAAAAACTGCTCTGCATTGTGCAAATAACTGTAGAAATCTGTAGTTTACACTTCATGAATTTTTTGCTGTTTATCTTTCATATTTATATTTTTACATTTTTTAAATTCTAGCATCACAACATTAACAACATATTCACACATTTTTTACTTATTCTTTCTTCACAATTAAGGTAAACAAAAAAGCAGATAGGCACAATGGCATATATGTGTCTAAGCCTTTAGGACCTAGACATGTCTGGGCATCAGACTCCTGAACCCAAAAAGATTTTCACATTCATTGGTACACTTACTTGAATCACACAATAAGCCATTACATTTATACATAATTTTGTATTTTATTGACTATAGTTGCTGTTTGCAATACTGTCTCTGCTCTGTGTCAGGTGAATGTGCCCTCTTGTGTTGTAATGTATTGTATTGAGTCTTTTGCACAGTATGATGTACTGTCTGAACTTGTGTAGTTTTATGTCATGTTCTATCTTGTGCTGTGTGTAGCACCATGGTCCTGGAGGAGCATTGTTTTGTTTCACTGTTTGCTGTGTACATGGTTGTAATGACAATAAAAACCTTCTTGACTTTACTTGACTTGAATGCAGAGTAAACTGAAGCTCATAGGCTGTCTGCAAAAGATCATTTCTCCATTCTTGCTGAACGTTAACTCAGAATAATGTTCACCAAGCTGCAAACAATAACAGTCTGTCTAATCTCTACCTGTCATTAATGAGAAGCTAGACTGTTTCTAGAGACTGAAGAGAGTGGAGTGTGTGCTCAGTCAGTCAATCAGCTTCAGGGCTCTGTGAGTTCATCAAAGGCTACACCTATGCTCCAGGTAAGACATGTACTCACAGCACCTCATAGCTAAAAGCAAACCTTGTATGTGTGTGAATTTGTGTGGATGGGTAATTGTTGTGTAATTTGAGAATTTGAGTGGGAATAAAAGGCGTTCAGACTAATTCCCTCATGACAGGCAGTTGTAGGCTACACACAAACCATAAGCCTGATTTATAAAGAAATTCAAATGTTTGTGTGATACATTATGTATTTTTCTGTTGTATGAGACATCCTGAAATAGAGATGAAAGAAAAAGCTTTAAAAAAAAGTAGCATAACAGCTTACCCTAAATCAGCCCTTACAGAAAAAAGCATCAGCCTCAGTTTCTACCTTATTAATATACGCCTCAAGGCTGAACTGGTTGGATTCTGCTTCTGTTTTTAACTAAACACAACCCCACAGACCATGTGATCCAACGTCAGCTTATTACTTAAAGCATGCTGACATCATGCTTCCTTCCATGTGCCTTTCTGAATAGCTTGGAAACTGCAGACATTGAAAACACATTTCATTTACACTTGTGTCATATACTGTCAAGTTTCTTCCTTGAATGCCTCTCATACAACCTCATTTGAAAGATCTGGTCACAGTGTACCCTGATGGCAATTACAGTTTTTCTTGGAGAAAATGACCATTATCCAATCACCATATATGTTAATTCAAAGTGTAGATTGACTTTGTTCAAGCTTCATGAATTCAACTGATAATAAACACATTTACACATCTACAAGAATTCATTGTAAATAATGTTTGCCTTCAGTCACATCTGCTTAACAAGTTGAGAAATAATAAAAAAGCAGTTCTATAAAAAAAGATTCTATAGATGCAAATATACCCATATACATGTGAGTACCTGATTGCTTGCTTGTTTGTCTTCTAGTTCTACTGTCTTGTTTTGACAGACATTTGATAACCACATGGAGCCAGACTGACAGGCTTCTGCAGGAGCATCATCAGAGTGCCATAAAACAGTGAACAGCTGTGTGAAAGTACAGCTTTCACACAGAAAAAACATACATTCAGGCTAGAGCTGAGAAAACATTTGCATAAATTACAGATGTCTTCTTTAAAACCCAATATGGAAACAACCTACAATGTAAGAACTGAATGCAAATATGTTCTGAAATGACAGATTTTAAAGATGAGCCATCTTGTTCCACTGTAACCTTTAACATTACTACACTACACGCCATTACCATTTGATTTATGAATGACCAAAAAGATACTGTAAACTCAGAAAGCCCACTTTTCATACTTGTTGTCACTAGCAGATGCTTAATAAAGTCTGCTGGAGATATATAGCAGATGGCAACCTGTCATTACCAGCCCAGTTGCGCAAGATGTAAAAATGCCCTGAAAGAATTCAAACAGTATTTCACGCTTATGGCTGACTTGGAGTTTGCATGATAAAAATTGATGCTTATATTTGTATTTATCTTGTGTATAACTTGTGCTAAATCTGATGGACTTAAAATCGTAGTCATTCATCATTCATCATCATTCATCATCCATCAGATTCTGCAAACCATCACGCAGCCCACCTATATAACAGTGAATAAAAATAGAGGCACATAGAGGCATATGTTTTTAATATAATTAGCCATTACACTGGAGGAAGAGCATGAGGAGTTTGCTGCTTTGCAATGTAGAACACTCACGGAGATAAACTGAAATCAGAGTGCAAAGCGTATTTAATTTCAGTATTATGTCAATAGAGATTCTTCAACCTTATTTGACCTCCTACTGGTTTAAGTCATTTCAAACACAACTAGTGGAAGGTTGTTTGAGTTCTAAGTTCTCATTTGAAAAGGTAGAGATAAAATCTAATTTTCTCCCATACCTGTTGCCTGTTGACAGATGAGCATTATAACATCATCACTTCTCCTCTGTATGTGCTATATAGGGGCAGCAGTGACCTAGTGCTTAAGGAGTTGGCCCCAGGATTGGAAGATTGTGGATTCGAATCCCTGACCAGTAGGTTGCCCTAAGGTACCCTTGAGCAAGGTACCATCCTCATCACTGCTCCCTGGGCACTTTCAATAGCTGAACCCTCACTGCACATGTATGGGTTAAATGCAGAGGTGTAATTTTGTTGTGTTTCACTGTGTGCTGTGTCGTGGTTCACAATGACAAGAATAGTCACTTTCACTATACATTTACATTTACGGCATTTAGCAGACGCTCTTATCCAGAGCGACTTACATGTCCTAATTAAAGGGACAGTCCCCCTGAGCAACTCAGGGACCCAGTGGTAGTGCTAGAGGTGGGATTCGAACCAGGGACCTCTTGATGGAGAGGTCCATAGGCAAGTACCCTACCACTAGACCACCGCCACCGCCACTGCAGTCCTCTCTAAAGGTACTGGAAGAGCAAAGCCAACTCTTTTGTTTTTGTTGTGCACTTCAGTATGAAACTGAAATGTCAATCAGATTTTCACCTTTCATTTCATGGTATTTACCACCTCCACCAATTAAGTCATTTATGTTTATGTTTATATATGTTTATGTTATTAAGTGACTGTGTGTTTTGCATCGTTGTCTTGCTCCAGTGTATCAAAAAACATCTGCTAGTTTCTTATATTTTAATGTCTGCTTACTTGAGAAACTGCGTGTTTAGAAACAAAATAATTGATCATATCTTGATGTGATATCTTGATATCTTGAAATACCAGGAAATAAAATCTTATCTCCCATCTCATATTCACTTTATGATCTCAAACATTAATGTGTTTAGTGTAAAGCAAAAACAAATGAGTTTGTCTTGCTGTTCCAGTACCTTTAGAGTGGACTATACTATACAAATGAAATGCGCAACGTGAAATGTTTTCAGTGATCTCTACACTTCAGAGGTTTCCCTTGTTCAACCAGAATTTCTGTAAAAACTTGGTTTGACGATCTGTTGATGAGTTGACACATTGAAAACTTGTTTTATTTGTATATTTCTATTAGATTAAAAATCTGCATAACTTTTAATAAATGCTTATTCCAAAAAGTGCTTTTAAAGCATATAAAAGTCATTCGCATTATTATTGTGACTGATTGTTGTACATATGCCTCCAGTTAATTTCTGTACCTTACCTTAGGCTGCATACTCATAAAATACATATTAGCTGGATTAGGAGGAATGAAAGTCTTAGAAAAACCTTTGTAGACGTTATATGATTACATGATTGGAAAGTAAACATACTTCCTCATGACTGGCTCTCTGACCTTACCCTGGTATACAATCATTGACTGACATGAAGCTCAATAAAATAATGCAGAAAGGCTTGTTTATAGCTTCTGGCCACAAGCCCATATGTCCCTAAGCAACAGCTGCCTGCCTTACAGGTACAGCATCAGTACTGACAAATTAAAGTATAAACCCCAGGAGTATCTGTGTGGTAGTTTTATGAAAATATTTGCATTTCTCAAACCTTCAGGCTGGTTGGCAGCGGCAGTGAATGGCTCCAGGCTGATGAACTGGAACGGTAACTGTCTCTTCCCAGAGGGGCTTGGCCATCTGGGCTCTCTCTGTGGAACTCTCCTTGCTAGCTGCTATTACTAAACAGGCAAGCGCTTTTTCAACTAGCAGTGCCCCAAGGGACATTATAAGCACAGCATACCTGCACAACTCATCAACCCCTTCAGGCTACAAACAGTCATTCCACTACATCATCTCCTCCTGCTACCACTGATTGCACAGAGAGATATGAGTGGTGTTTTACAGGTCACTGTGTAAATAAACAGTCAGTATCATGACTATATCAAACAGTTTACAGATATATATGTGAGGAAAGGTCTATTATTTTACTAGATTTTGGACATTAACATTTAGTTATTTTGACATTAACATTTAGATATTTAGTTACTACTAGTTTGTGTTTAACTTCATTTAGTCATATGGTACACTGTGCTGCAGTGATAAACATTTGAGATTTCTCATTTTATTTCAGATAAAGAATGCATCAAGAGAAAGGAAAATGTTTCTAAGGGATAGAGTTACAGTGTTTTCTGGCCCATGGAAGTAGGGGCAAGCTCCCAGAATCTCAATTAAGATACGTAGTGCCAAATTGTCAGAGTTTCTGGTTTCTGAGGTTAGGTAAACAGTAATCTCATTCCACATAAATTATAAGTGATAGGAAAATCTGCATGAAGTTAAAATACAGTGCTAGTTCCACCCCTTCAATTCCAAGAATCCCTCTGTTGTGCTTTATCTATGGCCTGTGTATATGTGGATCTTGTGTGATATCTCAGGAAGGGACAACTGGAAATGATGTCAAACTTTACTCTGGGGCAAACTGTCAACATGTGTATGAATAAGTATGTACCATTTGGAACAAAGGAAAAGATTTCTCAGTCAATCTTGTTGGGAACTCACAACCAAACAATCTGAGAAATTATTTTCAAATTGATTATAAAATACTTTTTCCTCACTGAATGAGTTGCATAATAAAAAAAAAATAATGAAACTGGGGCTCATTATAGCTTTATCGTGTTAAAAAGTTCCTTTTCAGGAAATGTGCTGGTCCTCTACTCTAACTAAAGAGCAGAGCAAAGTAAAAGATCCTGACTAAAGAACAGTCTACTGTATGGAGTTTTTCTCATGAGGGAGGAAGGATGGGGGGGATACTACTCTCAAAGACTCCAATAGAGACATCTGCAATCTGTCGCCTCTAGCAAACTTGCCCCCTCGACCTTCTTTTCAAACTACAACCACTGCCAACGAGGGGATAAAAAACCTAAGAATGAATTCCCAGTGCTTGGCAGTCATCACATTCACACTTCTCCCTGTGTCTTTTGTACTTGGTCTCCAAAAGATTTCTTTTTCCTTTTTTCCCCTAAGGCTTAGGCGCTTTTCTCTCTTTTCTCTCACTTAAAGCAAAGCCCTGGAGGAGTCACGGGTGCTATAAAGAACTGCATGACAAAACTGTCATTTACATTTCCAGTGAATGTGGCCTCATCAGAATTACGATCTCCAGTAGCTGGTCTCTAAATTCCATTCTTGCAGACAGGCTTCACAGGCTGCAGTTGGTTGTAAGGATTGCAATGCAATGCAAAAGACTGGAGGAATTTTGCCCTCTACAGCATACAATGGAATCACTGGCATTTTCTGTCATAATGGATAGATGGAAACTTCAAAAGCTGAGTTAAACTAATTGTAAAATAAATCTCAAAGATACAGACTTACCCCAAAATCAGAACAATAATTGTTTTGGTCAAATTAGAGGCCCATTGTGATATTAAGAGAGGACTATTACACATCAGACTGACACTATATCCCATATCTTTACCAGTTCCACAGACAGGAGGTTGTGTCCTGTATTGTGGTTCTGACCAGCACAGGCACACCAGTGGTCAGACGCAACAGCAGAATGCCAGTTGGCCGCCCCAGTCCTTGGCACTGGAACCTCATGGGATTGCCTAAGAATGCCCTGCTGGCTGTCATGGTGACAGACATGCGAGTATTTACAGCCTGTTTTCTCTTGCCTCATGTTCCTGCTCCTGCTGCTCCTCATTGCAAAGAGGCCTTGTGGGGAGGGGCCCTTAAGCTTTGTTGAGGGTTTTTGTGTTCAGTATTCTGGGTTTATTTTCTTCTTATTGGGTCTGTCTGACCCTATTTGGTAGTTTATGGCAACTGACCATGCAGGAGGTGTGGGTGTCTGTGTACGTGTGCATTGGTTTGTTTGGGTCTTTACAGGGCCCATCTGGACAGGTCTGCTGCCCAATAAAGCATCTAAAGCTGCCTGATATATATTCACCATGAGGCCTGCAAGTCTGCAGCAGGTGTGTGCTTGTCATAGCTTTGCCATGTACATGCAAACAGCAAAGGGAGATAATGCACTCTAGGCACTCTTACTGCCTGTCTAGATACATTTGTTCCAAAGGCCTAGACATGCTTAATGATATCTCAAACCTCTAAGCTGTGTTGTTGTAAACTGTCATTCTAAAACCAGTTTTCCCAGGGTCAGCATGCATCAGCATGTTATGTTTGTGCATTTAACATCTACCCAATAAATGCTTTGGTACCTCTTGTTATGCAGTGAGCATGTTATCCAATCATGCCTTTCAGCTTGTATAATTTGGTTTCCATTTACATGGGTTCCCATGTCTAGCTGATGTGACTTTGTGTGATGCGTGATACACATTTACAACCTAGCAGTTAATAGAAGAAGCTATATGTCTATGATGTTTTCTTGACAACTAAGATCTAACGTACATGGGAGTACACATAAACTGTTATTCATTCAAGCAGGGGTATTTTACATGAAATCAGAAAATAATGGATCTATGAGGATTATTTTTTAAAGTTAAAGTTACTATGTGTCATGTGAAACATGGCACAACACACAGGGAAATGCAACAAAATGCAACCTCTGCTTTTCACCCATACACACACGTGCAGCAGGGGGCAGTTATTGAAAGTGACCAAGGAGCTGTGACAGGAACAGTACCTCAGGGGCTCAAGGGTACCTCAGAGCAACCTACTGGTCTGGGATTCAAATTCACAACCTATCGATTCTAGGGCCTAGTCTCTAACCACTAAGCCACCACTGCCTCTATATAATATATTATATTATGATTAAAAATCACATAAAAAGTAAAAGTAAAAAGTTTGTAATATCTCTTTTACTGTAAAATGTATTGTTTAATTTATCTATAGTTCTGAGAATTGAGTCCAAGATTAGATAGTCATGAAGGCTGATTAAGTCTCTGTTTAACTTAATCTGACTCTAAATTACAGAAAAATATGTTTTTTCATTTTTCTTTAGGTACACTTTTTCGTGTGGTTAGTATGTATCAGTGGTTCTCAAATGGACCTTAAAAGACTTCCATGTGATCCAAAATAATTACATACATCACTTATGGATAAAGCAACAATGTGGACCATCTGAGAATCGCTGCTTTGAATTTTATAATGACAATATACCAGGATTTCAATAACTGTGAAAAAAAAAAAATTTAAGTAGCTTTTTCTTTGGCCAGAGGCAGTTAACCTAGTCTAGCCTTACTGTTGTTACCATAAAAGCAAACGGATGTCTGACCGCTTCAATCACTGCCCCAATACATTACTATCTCACGCTGAAAGCCCATGAAGGCCTTCTTAAACTGAACCAGAGCAGGCCTTGACTGAACAAAACCTTAGAAAACTAGACGATAAAGAAGATAGCTGGGGCTGATAAAAAGAAATACATTTCATTTGAGTTGCACATTAACAAGTTATCTGTACTTTAATATTCTCCACTATAGATTCTCTAAGGTAGCTTAATCAACCAACAGAAAGGCAACAATGTTGGAAGCTATTTGTCTTGGATTACCAACAATTTCTCCTGTGTAATTAGCTGAATGAATTAGTGTTTCAGGTGTCACCCTGGAAAAAGCATGCAGGGGTTTAAAGAGTTCAAGTCACTGTCAAGGAAAACAACAACAGAGAGCAGCCGATGAGCAGCTGAGATTGGTTGGAATGACGCTGCCACACACTACATGGAGCTTCACAGCTGATCATGGAGCAACAGGCATGCCCACGCCTGTTTCACAGCCACCTTCACTCATAACAGCTGAGACATGACCCTCCTCCCCTTTCAAAATAAACTGGGTGGTACTCACAACCCCTCAGGCTTTACAGAGTGTGGTGAAGATAGTTTTGCATAATATGTTTACTCATAAGTAATGAGTGAACTGCTAAATCAGAACTGGAGCAATCATTTGTCCCAGATGGAAAGTGTGTGTGTGTGTGTGTGTGTGTGTGTGTGTGTGTGTGTGTGTGTGTGTGTGTGTACATGTCTATGTGTCCTCTACCTGCTGGAATGTGTTGTGTGAGAGTATGTAATGACATTCACTTGAACTTGTCCAGGGAGTTACATACATAGTGTGGAGTTGGTACTGAGTGACAGGGCAGTGTGGTCTGATGTGTCAGCTGTGATATGACAAAACACACACGCATGCACACACGTGCAAGCCTGCATTCTGTACCAAAAGAACAGCCACTGGTCATATCATTCCAGAAGTCTAATCATGCAAGTGGCAAGTGCAAGGTCAACCCCCTTCTGCCCCCACTAATACACACATGCACTCATGCACATTTGTTTTATATATATATATATAGTGCATGTGTGCAATTATTAGGCAAATGGGCAGTTTGAGGATTAATTTTCTGGAACAAATCCAGTGCTATCAGTCAATAAAAATGTAAATTTGAAATGATATGAAATGAAATGAAATTGTAAGTATCCCCTGAAACATGAATGTTTTACAAAGGAAATGTGAGTGTGCTATTAGTGTGCAAAATAATTACAGGACTAAAATGAAAAATGAAAGTTTAACATCTCATTGTATATTTTCATTTTCAGACTCAAACTCAAAATTTACAAATTTTGAAAAAACGTTGTGGACATTAAAAAAAAATATATATCAGTGACGAATGTTTCCACCTTTTTCTTAATCCATCCATTCATGGAGTCGATTCTTGATCTGTTGACAATCAACTTTTTATGCAGCAGCAACCACAGCCTCCAAGACACTGTCCAGAGAGGTGGACTGTTTTCCTTCCCCGTAAATCTCCTGTTTAAGAAGGTCCACAAGTTCTCAGTTGGGTTTAGGTCATGTGAGGAAGGGGGCCATGTCATTATTCTTTCATCTTTAAGGCCTTTACCAGTGAGCCACGCAGTGGAGTACTTCCATGCATGTGATGGAGCATCATCCCACATAAAATTAATTGTCTTCTTGAAAGATGCAGAAAGAAAGTGTGTTCTAAAAACTGGCAGTAGGTTTGGAGTTGGTTTGAAAACATCTTCAACCCGAAAAAAGGTCCAACTAGCTCATCTTTAATAAAACCAGCCCACACCCGTACCCCACCTCCACCCTGCTGGTGTCTGAGTTGAAGTGGAGCGTTACTGATCCAGCCACGGGCCCATCCTTCTGCTCCATTAAGAGTCACTCTCATCTCATCAGTCCAGAAAACCTTTGAAGAATCTGTCTACAGATATTTCTTATCCCAGTCTTGATGTTTCAACATATGTGTCTTGTTGAGTGGTGGTCAGGTTTCAGCCTTCCTTACCTTGGCCATGTCTCTGAGCACTGAAAACCTTGTACTTCTGAACATTCCAGGTAGGTTTACTCTTTTCAAATCTTTGGCAGTTAATTTGCGCCTTTTTAACACATTTCTTGTGAAGCTGTTGACTATTTGCAAAAAAATGTTTAATGGTTCTGTGATCTTTGCCCCAATGGCAGTGTCAATAGTGGTTAGGGCGTTAGCCGCATGATCAGAGGATCGGGGGTTCAAACCCCTTCCCAATAGGTTGCCCTGAGGTACCCTTGAGCAAGGTAGCGTCCCCATCACTGCTCCCCGGGCGCTTTCAATAGCTGCCCACTGCTGCACGGGTTTGAGTGTGCATGGGTTAAATGCAGAGGTCCAATTTCGTTGTGGTTCATGTGTGCTGTGCAATGACAAGGGTTGTCACTTTCACTTAATGTCTTCTATTTCAAAAGTGCTGCATCCCTCTGAAAGACTTTTTACAATTTTTGACTTTTCAGAGCCAGTTCTGTTGCTTTTTTGACCCCTTTTGCCTGAGGATGAACAGAAGCTGCCTAATAATTATACACACCTTAATATAGGGTGTTGATCTCCTTAGATCACACCCTCCCTCATTACACAAATACACATCACCTGATCTGCTTAAATCCAATCAGTATTCAGGTTTATACAGCTTGGACTTGGAATATATGTATAACACTAATAATAGGGTCAAAATACTTGCTAAATAATTGTGCACACAGTGTATGTATATGCACTGTTACAAGTACAAGTGATATAAACACACACATAAGAGCTGCTGTAGTTTTTTTACTGTACACACATACTGCACATTTAAATCAGTAAAGTTACGGATGACCTGTTGTTACACAGTACATTTTAGTCAACCTCTAGTCTTTCATTATTTGTTGGTTTATGGCCACAGAACACTGGTAATTTCTTGCTGAGTGGATTATTATTTATATTATTCCAGATGTGACAATGGGATAAAAACTCAATCAAAACTGCTTTGTGTGATCCACTGCTACTTCCCCACCATGTGACTTTCATTGCAGCTCTGCTCATAATTCACTGCCCAAATATTACCTGCTCACTGGTGATCCTTTAGGGATTCAACTTATTTGTGGCAAAAATGAATCTTATAAATATTATAAATATTATATATATGGGTTTAGTTTTTTTTACTTTTACCTTTTTTTCAAATAAAAAATCATTTTTTAATCATTTAAAATCAAAATCATTTGTTAAGCAACATCAAAGACTTTATGCAAAAAAGCCCACCTTGGATAGGAATTATACATTAAAACAAGCACACACACACACACACACACACACACACACACAAATCATTAAAAACCTTCAAATATTCTCTTGAAGAAGGTTGTCAGTGAATACAATCCTTGATAAAGACTCTCTTTCCATTGGGTCTCCCACATTGGAGATAAAGGTGCATTCTGGGAATAATGATCCACAGGAATGTGGCCCTAACCCCTGCATACACTATTCACTCCTCCAGTGGAGCTTCCAAAGCCTCTTTTGATGTCCAGTCTAATGCAGACTAACAGACTAACAGCTGCACAGCTCTCATGAAAGCCCTTTGCTTTTCTTTTATGGGAGAGAGAGAGAGAGAGAGAGAGAGAGAAAGAGAGTCTGATCGGAAGCCTGGCAGTAGCAGGATGAATACAGGGTTGCCTGAATTGCTTCACTGAATGATTTGCTAGCGAGGGAGATTGGCACCCTTACATGGATTAGGCACGCAAGACATAATGCGTGTGAGAAATTGATTTACTTTCTAAAAGGTTCTTTGTACACTACTGCACTATGCTCATTATTAACGGTGCTGGTGGCGGCAAGTACCTGAGTCTCTTTTTTTCCTCCAGGTTTAACACCTCAGATAACAGCAGTAAAGCTGCACTGAATGCAGGAGCTGCTTGAAGTTTTGGCTCTGTGTGTTAGTGTAGTAAGGTAGATATAGGCTCTATGATGTCACTGTTGTAACTGTGATTTACTTCCCTTCCCCCTTACATCTCAAACTGGCCGATCAGTCCCTCCCATGACCCAGCCTACCACTGAGCTAGTTACATAACTAATGTCCAGTGACCTTCCTCCTCCCTTTCCTCATCTTCGCACACACACACACACACACACACACACACACACACACACACACACACACGCTGAGCTCTAAAATATTTCTTCTGGATAATTCAGCAGGAGATTAGGCAGGCTCTGGGTCAGAACCCTCCCCCGCTGTGATTCTCTGTGTGGGTCTTTTTAAAAGGGTCTGGACTTTATCCTCCACTCCCTCAGTATCCTGCACTGACGGCAAGCACACAACTCCAAGTCTGTAAACCTTTTCCACTCTGCCTCCATTTTTGGCTTTGCCAGTTAAATACATAACAGAGCGAGGAGCCATGTCTTGGAGAGCAAAGCAGAGACTGGCATTTAAAAGGGAAAGCTGTAAACATTTAACATTTAACTTAGACAGAGGGCATTACTGTAAGTTGAGGATAATGTAATAGCAAATCCAGATGGCTAACCTTTGACATTTTGTATCACTTTGTTCCTTTTTAGTCACTTTTATTTTGCCTAGGGAGTCGACTTTGAAGATAGCAAATGTTTTTAATTCATAACGCTGAGACAGACTCCGCTTTCTCTGTTTATATACCCCATTGCTCTTTGAAAAGATACACAGTTTGCTGTAATTACTTCTCATTCCAGAAGAAGCTGGAGCAGTGCGCTTCTCTAGCCTCAGTGTTTGACATTTTAAAGTGCAGATATTTTTCTGCTTCATTCCCCCACAGCGAATCACTGATGTCTGCTGCTGGATCTCCAGAGTGGTGTGTGCGTCATCAGCAGGTTATTAAATCCCATTCTGAAATAATATTTTTGAGTGGAGGCGTTTATATGGCCTGCAGCGTCAGAGACAGAGGAAGGAGCTGGAGGGAGTGCAGGTCAGAGAGGAGGTCTTCTTCAGATGGAACACATCTGGATTGAAGATTCTCCAGCGACCAACTTCAGCCAAGATTCTATATAGCAATATACACTAGAGAGAATGTGGCTGCACTTCCAGACATTCAGGATCTGGAAAGGACAGGGAGCTAATGTAATCTAGAGCAGATGGAAATACATTTTCATTTCCACTTTTGCACTGTAGGTAAAAAAAAATCTAAAAGTTAACAAATAGCAGTTATATGTGACATGGGATAATAACCTATTAAATGGAATCACTAATATAAAACGTCAGCTTTTAGATTCCTTCTTTATTGCAGTCTTCCAGATGTCCTTCAGTACATCAGCCCAGACCAAAAATAACTCAGAATTTACAAAAGCAGAGAGGGAAACAGAATGTCACAGATGGTAAAAGTAATCACAGTTTACAATATTCGATTACTCAACACAGGTCCTCTCTAAACAAGTCAAAAAAGATTTTTCATGCAGGGAATCATGACTAACACACTCAGTATGTGCTTTATTTATGAACCCATGGGAGCCATCTTATGGAAACTATTTTCCAGCTCAAGCCTTGCCAGCTGTGTGGCACAAGGGCTGGGCATTGGAAAGCCCCAGAGCTGCTGGCAAGGCTTAGGCTGATCTGAAATCAGTCATTGTGGCTTCTCTTGTAATGATTATAATCAAGATTTGTGCAATAGTTCTCTGCAGATTAGCATGAAAAAGTGCGAGTTTAAGCCAGGCAAAGCACTAGACACATGGGCAGCTCTCCCTACTCATACTGGACCAGAATGAGGTAGTTGTACTGAAAAACTTCACACACTGCACCCTCCCCCGGCACTGCTTTGATGTTTTCCACCAAAGCTTTTGGGCACAGGTCCTCTATTCCCATTGGCTCTTGTGTTTGATTTTGAATGATGACAGCCAATTCCACGGCCTGTTGCCCAAACAGAGAGCTCGGTGGGTAAACGGGGTTAGGCAGGGCAGGTCCGTCAGAGGGGACAGCTCAGGGTCAGGTGTGACAAAGCGTGGAATATGAACCAAGAGGGAGCTTTACTGATAGCAGCCATTACACTGTCAGGGTCAGTTCACCCCCCTGACCTCAGCATGAGAAATGGGCCAAAGGCACCTATCGGCCCAACTCACTGCTATAGCTCACTTCCCTCTGCACACTCTTGGCCTGGTTAGTATAACATACCTTTAGATTCCAATATTTTGTGCAAAAAGAATGCGATTAAAGGCCAAGTGCTTTGGCACAAATTCTGGTATAAAAAAAAATATGTAAAAAACTGTGACCTTGCTTGGTGCCAAGTGGCAAAACCGGAATTCAATTTAGCATCTTTATTGCCTCAACAATATCAAAACATCTCTTGGCTTTTTGGTAAAGTCTAACACTAATAATGCTTATTTCAGTTTGTACCACTATGAGATTCTAGTTGTTTGTTAGCACTAAGCTAATTCTATTTTACTTTAATATTTTGGGGTATTTATAGATTCAGCATGGACACCTGAAGCTTGTAAAAGACATTTCATGTTTTATCTGAAGCTTGTAAAAGGGATGTTAACTATTATTTCAGTTTTACCTTGTATAGGGCATCTGACACTGCAAGGCTACCAGTTCCTGAAAGCTTAACCACTGGGTGAGTTGGCAACGTTAAATTTACCCAGATACCACAGAGGGAAAACCTATCTGACTGCATTGTTCTCTATTCAGCATTTAAGAATGTTATTGTATTATTTTGAATCACAGTCAAATAATTAAATAAAACAATATGACTGTATATTATAATATACAATATGCATGTACAGTACTGTGCAAAAGTTTTAGGCAGGTGTGAAAAAATGCTGTAAACAAAGAATGCTTTCAAAAATGGAAGTGTTAATCATTTATTTTCATCAATCAACAAAATGCAGTGAATGAACAAAAGAGAAATCTAGAGAGAAATCTCCTTTGCCTTCAAAACAGCATCAACTCTTCTAGGTACACTTGCACACAGTTTTTAAAGGAACTCGGCTGGTAGGTTGATCCAAACGTGACTGTGTTTCAACCTACGTGTGACATTGATGATCATCAGCACCTGTTTGGTAAAACTGGTTGATCAGAAACCGACTATAATCCTACAAAATCCCTGACTTTGTGCAAGTGTACCTAGAAGAACTGATGCTGGTTTGAAGGCAAAAGGTAGTAACACCAAATATTGATTTGATTTAGATTTTTCTTTTGTTCGCTCACTTTGCATTTTGTAAATTGATAAAAATAAACAATCATTATTTATATTTCTGAAAGCATTCTTTGTTTACAGCATTTTTTCACACCTGCCTAAAACTTTTGCACAGTACTGTATATTAAAATAATACTACAGCAGTTTAATTACAAACATGTTCGTGTTTTTCATGTTTTTTCTCTACCATTTAATCTGTGATAGGAGTGATAGGCTTGGATAGGTTGTATTACCCCACTCTTGGAAGGAAAAGCGGCTCAGATGATGGATGGATGGATGGATGGAGGGATAGATTACATGGATTTATTTTTTGCTCAGTAAAGTTAATGGGCCTTCTCTGAAGGCCTAGACTGCCATGTTTCCCTCTGATCATACCCAGCATATTCTTTTAAACACATCTTAACAAAAACATGAACCCTGGACAGGTCAAGGTTAAGACAGGTGGTAAATACCTTGTATTTGAGCTATATTTACTGTAGTCTGGCATTCCTACTGTAGAGATAGCTGTGTCTGTCTGGACTTTTTGCCCACCCTGACCTTTATGTTGTGCATCTTGACTGATGGATGCTATTGTTTGCACTTATTATACCTTGTCTAGACAACCAACCTGGTGTATAAAGATAGAAAAACACAGTACATATTAGATAATAGAGGGCTTCACTGGATCTGATTACAATGTAATATCTGTCTGTGTCTGTGCCAGTAGGACACCTCTTCTCAACTAAATACATGTTAGTAGACAAATAGTAGCAATTAAACAACTTCATAGCTATTAACATTTCTTATGTTTGTGATCAGACGCCAAAACGTTTGTCCTGTCACATTTCCACCTCCAAAACAAAGAACAGTCTCTCTTCAGCTTTATTTTGTTTGTTAACATTTTATTTTGTCACTGTGATTTGATTGCATTAGAATATAAGAATATTATTATTATCGCAAAAATACAAAAGAGGAACAAAGGGATGAAATAGGTTTTTAAGCTCATGTGACCCTTTTAACTGTTTGCTCAGCATATGCCAGCTAACTTCATAGGGCTTGCCATTGACAATGTTTTTTTTTTTTTTTTATTAAGGGTAATGATGAAGTGGGAAACAGGGGATTATAAGGATGGAGAAGAGAAGAACACTGTGTTCATTCTCCTTCATGGCTCCACTAGATACAAAAGACATGCTGGTCCTGCTCACATCACTGCTTACAATCTTAGCCTTTCTCCCTATCATCATGAGTGCTAAAACACACAAATGGCCACACCGTAGAGAGATGATACACATACTAGTTCACAACTCACAAACATACAACTACACACAAACACGTGCACACACACATACACACACAGCTGAAGCATCAATACACAAAGAGAGCCTCTGAGATGGAGCAGCGCGGCTCCCACAAAGCTCTACGAACAGAGCTGTGATTCATCCTCTTATCGGCTTCCAGGGGCCCATGAATGGGCTGCTTCAGAGGAGTGGGGATTCTGGGTAATCTGACTCGCACATTTTATCTGTGGGGTTAGAGGGGGGTGTTGGAGTGGACTCGGAACACAGGACTTGGAGGATAGGGGTTCGGGAGCAGGCTCTATGGGGAGAAATTGTGTGATGTAACCCCACTGGGCTGCAGATGTTAATAGAAACAGGAAGCAGCCCAAGGTGTGTGTGTATGTGTGTCGGTGAGTGTACTAGATGGAGAAGCTGACCCTTCCCCCACTGCCCCCTTGCCTGACCAGGTGGACAGCCCCAGATCCCTGCTGAGGAGCAACCAGGACCAGCGCAGTCTTCATCGCCAGGGTCACTTCCCCTCACTGGGCTCATCTCTCAGCACATGGGGGGAATAAAGGAAACTGACTTTGACAAAACACTTCATTTAAATCAACAATGTGTTTGCACATGGTCTTCTACCTCTTTAACAGCTTTTGCTTCAGCCTTACTTTATTTAATAGTTTTGATTGACAGTTTTGTTTCTTTTTTAAAACAAATTTGATTTTAATACACAATATTTTTTGCAAAAATACCGGCCATATACATTTTCATAATCTTTCAGGAAGAAGAAAACTAACACTAACAGGAATTAATAGAAACAAAAGTTCTTTGAGGTTTTATTCTAGACTCATATTTCTCTCATTCACATTTTCACACTTTGAAGCAATAACCAAGAATGAGCACATTGTAGCACAAAAGGGGGACAGAATGATGCTAAATCCAACAAAACACAGCATATACATCTTTTCTGTACATAGTGTTCTACAAGCAGGGGCTTCAGCCCCTTAAAGACAAAAAATTATCTTTCCCCAAAGCTGTTGAGTGATGGAGAAAAGAGAGGTGGAGATTAGGTGGGTGCTGAGGGATGGAAAGTCAGGATCTGAAGAGAAGAAGTCTTCCTGTCTCTCTGAAGGTGACAAGCAAAGGGAGGGTACTAGAAGGGCTTTGCTGATAACAGTCCAGGAAAGAGGAAGGATGCTGATAATCAAGAGATTTGAGAAGTGAGATGGTTGCTTCATGTGGCATCTATTTATCTCTTCAAATATTTGCCTGTCCAAACACATATTTGTGGTCACTTCACAACAAACAACAGCACAGAAGACCTGATTCTGCTCTTTAATGTCAGGTCCACTTTTAATGACGTAGGGCATTTTTCCCTCAAAAGGAAAGCTGAGGATTGCTTTTGATGCTTTAGCGCTGACACTGTGCTCATTCTAATGAAAGGGAGTCAACTTTCTATTATAGTATCACTTAGCCAGTTCCTGTGACATGCCACGTTCCTCTACAGCCATAAAAGATCGTCACGCTTCACGTCATTACTTTCCTCACCTGCATTTCACAGCTAATAAACTGCTGCTGGTGGGATCCATAACATCTAGCAGCAGGGCTCAATGTAACCAGCTTAAGTGTAGTACAGTTAAGAATGTGCAACTTAAGCTCCGTTATGTACTTTTTATGTCTACAGTAGCTGCACAGAGAATTCTAGCTTGCATATTTCTTTTTAACACTTCTAAGTCAGTATGGCCAGCACAGTGTAGGTAAAGTTTTAATTAAATTTAGCAGAAGCATTTGGCTAGAATATTTTTATTGATGGCTCATGGTATTTCACTGCCTGGTTCTATAACCTCTTTTCTCTTGCTCCTAATGGACCTGCATCAGTCAAAATGATGAAATGGACCAGCAGTCATGGGTGCCTGCAGTAAATCACTTTTAAACCCAGGAATGTGTGGGTCAGAATCATTTCCAGATGCAGAGGGGCTTTTTATAAGTGGAACTGGCATTGCTCATAAATAAGGTTTGCTTTACAGGGGTTGTAATGGGTATAGGTTATCACTTTGATTTGATCCAGTCAACACAGACAATATATACCCTTAGTGCCACATCTTTTAAAGTCACACTGCTGGATCATGCTGTAGCATCCAGAGGTTTTTTTTTTCTTCTTAAAGTCACAGGCTTCAGAGAGTCTCTATTTTCCACCCTAGGTATGTAGGACACAAACCTTTGACATTCATATCTGCGCCACAATCAATATAACAATAAAACATAAAACATTTGCATCTTATAAAATTAGAGAAACTTGATTGACAATGTCATATAAAGGTAATTTGTTTATTAACTTACTTACTTTTCATTATTTGCATGTTTCAAGAGTTCCCATTAGGTGTATTATATTAACCCAATGGGAAAACTCCATGTTAAGCAATTTCCCTCAGATTATGATCTTTAGCTTTTGTAAATTGCTGAGATTTAGATTCTTACATTGTTATGACTTACTAAGATAGCGAAAGAGTACGTTTTTCAAATAAACCCACAGAACATGACCGCCTGCAACCCTTCTCATCTGAATCTTCTCTAGAGATGGAAAACAGAAAATAGAAATCCACTGGATTTGCTGAAGTAAATTTTTTGCATCTTAAACAAGTTCAGTGAATATGGTATATAACTTACAGCCAGCTAAAAAGACATACACAGTTGCATACAGACTCTACCAGCCAGACAGGTATTATCAGTCTCCTGATATCAGTGCCTAGAGCTTCCATGTAAAAGATGTTGGCTATATATAAAGCAGAGAGAGAGTGAGAGAGTTCCTGCAGGTCTATGGTGCTACACATGAGACAACATAGGACATGACACAGAAAAACACCAGAGGACTAGAAACTTAACAAGTGCAGACAGAACAACATAAGGTGCAGACAATGATTCACAACAGAGAACATTCATCCGATTTTAAAGCAGTGCTAGTAATATACAGTACTGTGCAAACGTTTTAGGCAGGTGTGGAAAAAATGCTGTAAACAAAGAATGCTTTCAAAAATGGAAGTGTTAATCATTTATTTTCATCAATCAACAAAATGCAGTGAATGAACAAAAGAGAAATCTACATCAAATCAATATTTGGTGTGACCACCCTTTGCCTTCAAAACAGCATCAATTCTTCTAGGTACACTTGCACACAGTTTTTGAAGGAACTCGGCTGGTAGGTTGTTCCAAATCTTGGAGAACTAACCACAGATCTTCTGTGGATGTAGGCTTCCTCACATCCTTCTGTCTCTTCATGTAATCCAGACACTGGATGATGTTGAGATCAGGGCTCTGTGGGGGCCAGAAGAACTGATGCTGGTTTGAAGGCAAAAGGTAGTAACACCAAATATTGATTTGATTTAGATTTTTCTTTTGTTCGCTTACTTTGCATTTTGTAAATTGATAAAAATAAACAATCATTATTTATATTTCTGAAAACATTCTTTGTTTAAAGCATTTTTTCCACACCTGCATAAAACTTTTGCACAGTACTGAATATGAATATGGTGGATGATGCCATGTGAGTGATAGTTATAGTGAGTCCACATCTGGGTGTTTGATACAGTATCATAACCAACACTGCATAAAGCAGCATCTCAGCATCTCAGCATCTCGGCAATATTATTATATTGTATGTAATTACCTTGTATTTTATATAGTCTAATTTCAATAGGGCTTTTCTGAAACCAGCTGTGTAACAGCAATGTAATTACATAAGATTAACAGATAGCAGACCAGAAGTACTAGCATTTCTCTACGATATTCCTTTTATTTTTCAGATCTTACATAGTACAAAACAAAACAGTGTTATCACAAACTGATGTATGATATATGGATGAATGCAGCTGCAAATCTCTGTGATAACCTTTAGAGAAATGTGAGCTATGAAGCTTTCTCTCTCCTTCTTTTCCTGTCTCAGGTGAGGTTGTGACCTCTGCGCTGGCAGGCGGTGTGCTGTATTTGGCAGGCCAGGACAGCCGTCCAGCTCCCAGTGCTCAGATAACACAAGGCTCCGGAACGTTTCATAGCAGGGCGCCTGCTTTGTTGGGGTTATAATGACGGTGGGGCCGATGAGCTGAAACACAGAAGCCCCCAGTGGGAGGAGGCTGCAGTTAGAGGGGCCGTGTGCTCAGACCCTGAGGCTACAGGCCGAGTCTCACCTTACCCCAAACTCAGGCAGCCCCAGGCCTAGCCCCCCATAGTGTGGCCCCTGCTCTCGCACACTGATCGGCCTGATTACTCTGCTCTGACAGCCAGGGCATAACCATGCAGAAGTATGCAGGAACAAAGAAGCCATGGGCAAGCAAACTGAAATGGCTCATGAAGATATAGAGATTGTTTGGGTTTTTTCCCTCCTGTCTAATCAACGCTATCTCCAGGGGCATGTGTTGCTAGTATTTTGTGCCAGTTTTCTGGGAAGAAATATTCGTTGTGCACATATTTCTAAAAAAGAATGCTCTTATCAACCATCATGAAAGAATAATTATCAGAGTGCCATTAAGTTTAGCATGGTAATCGCAAGGTCGTTTTTAAAAGATCTAGTGACAAATGAGCACCCCCTAGTGGAGAGAAGTAACACATGCTTAATACAAATGTAAGTAGGATTATTGCACCTTTAATGAGCATTGTGGCTCAATAATTCATCCTTACATACACTATCTCGTTTTCCTTATTAATCTCTGTTTTTCAAAAATAAATGATTCTACAAAAATTTTAGTAAGGCAGAACTCGCATAACATTTTACTCAAAGTGAGAGGAGCGCTTTCACTGTTGAACTCCTTAAATATTTGAAGAACTTACTTTACCCAAGACTTGGCTTAAGTTAGCCTCCTCTCATTTCTGCTCAAATATTTGTCTCCAACTCTCTGCGCAAGAATGCAGATTAACTTTAGCACAGCTGAGGCATGAGCATCAATTCCATGAATTTTGCAGCCTGATATTCTATTGATCTGTTATTTCTGTCATTCCCTTTGTCTCTGATAGTATGTGAGAGGTTATATTAAATGACAAGGATAAGTGCTGTGACTAACCAGCACAGTTGAAAACTCTGTGGGCTTATCACAGAGAGGGATGCAGTTAGTTTGAATCAACCAGGTGCTGTTCAAACATTCAGTGTTGGAGGATGAATAATGTACTCACAGAGGGTCCATCCAGACTGCCACCCAGGGTCCAGCTGGAGATTAAATCAGGTTAGACACAGCTTACGACCGATTCTGCAAAAACAAACTTTAGTAGGCCAATGTTTGCTCAGGCCAGCACAGCTCCCTCTCTGCTTCACCTCCCTGACCCGCTCCCTGCAGTTCACCCGCATTTATTAGGCCTGCTGCTGTTCCTAAAAGCAGTACTACATTTGCATGGGTATTGTCATTAGAAAGAGAATGTTTAAGCTAGTTCCCTCTCTGGAGAGAGGCTAGGGTGTGTATGCGTGTCTTTGCTCAGAAGCAGGTTGCACTTGTTAAGAAATCATGTAAAGTTTTAACTGAACCGCGTCTGTCTGCAGACTGGCCACATGTGTGTATTTGCTAAAGGCTTGAACACTCTTATATAAACTCTTTCAAACTCAGTGTGACATGACTGGGAACTGGGGGAGGCTACAGATGTAACAGATAGCAATGAAACTCATTTAAAGAGTGTTGACTGATGTGGAAAATCATGTTTTTTTCTTCGAGATAGCTGATTCATTTCAGTCTGTCTGGGCTATTGCCAAACTATGCAGCATAAATAAAGGCCTCCAGTAGATCACACTATCAGCACAATCGCAAAAAGCAAGAGAAGAAGGAACGCATTTCAGGCTGAATTTGGGGTAGGGCCAAACCATGCAAAATAAATAAGGACCTCGACAGGCCTTTTACCAACAGCCAGATCTCCAGAGCAAGAGAGAGGAGAAAGAGAGAGACTGCCTCTGCATTCACAGCAGAGCAGGAATTTCCCCATAGAGCAACTGCAATGTAGGGATGGAAAATAACTTAATAGGCATAGTTTACAACTTGTGCTAAAGTATTTTTGTCCAGGATTCATAGTTTTTGAGTATTCAAAATGCCAGTCCTTTGATTTTCCTTCAGGTTATGTTAAACATGTCTACATGACATAAGTCATTCTAACATAAAAATACATGTCATTTCATTACATTAAAATTATAAGTCTAAAAGGATCACTATAGCTTCCACTTTTTTTTAGTATGTTGTCTATTTTTACTGCTTTTTCCAGATTATTTCCACCTATAGCATTATGACACTGTTTAGATTTATTAAAGAGGAATTCCACAAATTGTGTCTGAGTTTAATAGCTCTTAAAGCTACTCAGCAGAAAGCTATTACATGAAATGTCAAAAAAATATGTAGTCAATTGCCATGCCTGACATTGTTTTACAGCAGTTTTGGGAAAAGCGTTGGACTAAAACAGATATTTAAAGCAACATTTGAAATTTCTGAAGAATTCTCTTTTAATAAGCCAGAAGATCAAGAATGCAAGGGCAAAAAGCAATGACAAAGCTGGTCAAAATGACTTTAAAAAACATTTATTTACCTCATTATCCACCCATTTATTTAAAATATGTTCCTTAAATCTACTAATTAACTTTAAAGAAAAATTAACATGTATTGTTTGATTATTGACAAAACTAATAAGAAAAGCATTCTGTGTAAAGGAAATACTCTGAAATTAACTTCTGGAGTTCCATTTTTAAACCACCTTTGAAAAAGCTTGCTAAACATTTGAAAACATTTAAAGTTGCACAATGTATAGATGTATCTGTATCTTCTCATTATAATTTGGCCTGACATACCCCAACAGAAATGTCATGCACTGTGTAGAGGACCAGGGTGCAGTGAAACCATTCCGGTGACTTTACTCCCAGAGTGGTATCCTCTGTTTGTCTATATTACATCACCCCATCCCCAATAGCTTTCGTCCCCTCTTTATTCTTTCCTGATGTTTATTCCATTCTCAGTGTTTTTAATCAGGATGTTTTGGGACTCAGTGGTGCCTATATGCCTTTGAACCAAAATACTCTTGAGAGACAATAGGCCCCTAATGTTGTTCTAAAGAGAAGACAGCCCCTATGATGTCTTTTGTGTGTAACTGTTTGTAACTCTATCCATGTCCCTGGACTGGGAGCAAATGGTTTCTTTTTCTGCCTGCTTTCAAAAACAACCAGCAACTGCATTTTCTATAAATATCCATCATTATGATGATATTCTCTTTAAGGGCTTATTTTTTTAACTTGCTGAGATTCAAAGGCAGTGGTCTACATAGCGACTCCATATGCAGCTTATCATGCTCTACATCAAGCATGATGTAAAAATGTAGATGACATACAAGGTTACTGCAGTATGCTGTAAGGATTTCCCAGAGGTAATTTAAATAAGTCCTCAAGAGCCGACCACATGAGCTAGTTTCTCCAAAAATCCTCAAGTATAATCCATTTCACGAAAAACATATAGAGTCCCAAAGCCATAGTTTATTAAAAGAGACTATTATTTGAATTGTTATAACAGAAATGTGGAGAAAGTATACTCACAAATATCCATCATTCAGGAGTAAACCTTTGCATAGTTCATGCCATCATGAATTTGAAGAGGCCAATAACATCAATATTTTATTGGTCATCATCTTTGGCATCTGTCATCTTGCATATGATAAATGGCAATGGCAATAATGAAACAAACATTACCTCAGGCCCTAAACCTTGCATATGACAAGCACATTGCCCAGTGCATAAAAGAAAACGCCCACACATATTTGACCCACAGGAGCATGGCACTCTTACCAGCTGACTTACTGCAAACTGTTTATATAACCTTCTGCTCTTCTTAAACAGTAGATATTTTTAACTTCTTGTTTTACAAAGAAGTCCAGTAGTGTGAAGGTGATGACTCTAGACATCTATGCTTAATAACAGTGGACATATACATTTTTGTAAATAAATTAATTTTTACCAGCACGAACTGTTCATTCAAATTTCTGTGAATTTAGATTCATTTTCTGTGAAAGGCTTTGGGCTTAGGTGGAGTATTTGTGTAGTCATTTGATTAAATGCTTTTTCTTCTTTTACATAAGGCATGAACACCCTTCGTCTCCTGAGAGCGAGTTGATTGGTTCCTTGAGAAAAGAGGGAAAGCTTACATTACTTTGTCCAAGTGAAGATATAAATTACACGTGTGAGCATGTTTGAGCTCCATGGCCTTAGGCTCACATGATCTTTCAGAGCTCGTCTGGGAGTGGAAAAGGCAGGATGGGACAGGAAGAGCAATGAAAGCAGGGAGAGAGCCCAGAAAAGAAACACAAAAGAAGTTTATGCTGTTTCATCACAGGTTCCTCCATAGAGTGCTGGAACGCTATCTCTGCCATTTCCTGTTATATGATGTCAGTTGTTTGTTGATATGTTGCGGCTCAGGACATGCTGGATAAACAGCTCTGCATGTAATTTATGGCTACAATAGCAGTGGAATTTCCAATGTTTCATCAACGCCTCATCCACTTCTGTACTATGAGTTTAATGAAGCATTCTTATTATGACTCTGCTTGACGGCCAGAACTGAAAGGAGGCTGTTGGCATTGTGGGGGACAACACGAGGTTTTTAACCTTACGTAAATGTTATAGGGAAAAAAACATCTATATGTGCCTTTAATCAACAAAGGAGGTTGTTGAAGAGTGTTCTATTCCTGTTTATGTGTTTGCATGTTCAAAAGTGTATTTTGTGACACAAAAATAAACGAAATAAATGTGATTCAACTGCATTGAGAAAACAAGCCCTTATTGATCTCAGATCTGTTCTGAATGTGCAAACTGCCAAAGTGCATCCAACAATAAAACTCAGGGCACTTTCCCCAAATACTGCTCAGCCAAGGTTGCCATATAAACATTAAGTTAAAAAAAGGTTTGCTATACATGACAATACACCAGTTTATATATAGAACTGAGTGAAGTCAGAGAATGTGCTAATAAAGCCATTTTTAAATCTTTGCTATGTGCACAAAAGATCTAAAAGAAACTAAACATTGCAGATGGATTTGTTCACTTCTACCACCATCAGTATCTGCCTGCATGTAGTTGTGTTTATGTTAAGGATTTTTCTTGTCAGGCATGAAATGCACATTTTACATTAAACCCCACGGCAAGTGGCCAGAAGGTACAGGAGTGCATTAGCTTGTGGTTTCTTATTTATCAGAGTGAAAAGCTTTGCAGGGGGTTCCAAACAGTTCTTTTAAAAAACAGCATGGGGTGAACACAGCCTAACCTTCTCCTATGAACTAAAATAAACACAAAGTGGTGCAAAGGCTTAAACAACTTAAACATAAAACTGTTTCTGGAAACTAGAAAAAGCAAAAAGTCTATTAGATGTGTTAAATGATTGAACTTAGAAATTAGTGAGTTAAGGAGTTCAGCAAAGGAATTGTTACAACCGCCATAAAAGCTTTGGTTATAAAAACATAGGAGCAAATTGTAATGCTGTTTTCATTAAAAAAATATTTAAGTCTTAACTTAAATAAGTCAAGTCCTAGTTTAGAAACGGCAACATTTCACTAACTTTTGATTGAGTTTTACACTAAACATATGTTATAGATTGACTCCTTTTTTCCCTGCTTGGCTAAAATACATTTCAACAGCCTCCTTGTCATTTCTCACTTCATTTCTTCTTCACTCATGTAAACAACTGAGAATAATTAGTCTCCACTGATTGTAATGCACTGAACAGACATTAAGTTTCTTTCTTCATCTGGAAATATCATTAGAGCAGCTGTAAAACATACACTAATCCCCAGCATATGTACACTCCTATGTTCATCTGCATGTTCTTATGGGTTTTTGCCAGTCATACAAATAAGCCTATAGCTGTTTCAGGGTGGAAACTCAGAGTCATAGACATATGGGAATGGATATACAGTGCTCATTAAATTCAAGACTAGAAAGTTTAAGTCTGTCTACCTCCTGTTAAGGCAGATGTTCAACTTCACTGTTTGAGTTTTTGCTTTGTAACAAATGGCAAACTATAAACAAAGTAACCTAAATGTCCATTAACTTCTCCCCCATACTTTCATTCTCAATTCAAAATAATAAAAAGGTTACTTGATAGCCACGGTTCTCAGGTGTATATTTCTAGAAACAAAAAAGAGTAAAACCTAAAGAACCTGTAAATTATATAAGGTACATTAAAAGTTCTTTAGATAATTAACTGTTACTTAACTAATTAACTGTCCTTTGTAAAGTGACTCTTTTAAGGATATTCTCCAAAGAATTGTTTTTGGTATGCTTAGCTTTAACCGTGTAAATATCCATTTCAGATTCACCTGTGACCTAAAAAAGGGAACAAAGCTTGAACAGAAATAGAGAAAATGTGTAACTAACAGTCAGAACTGTGTAATTTAACCCCTTAAATGTCCAAGATCAGCCATCAGATGCAGGTGTCCAATTCTCATTTTTGTAACTGAAAAATTACCTGGGTATTGATACCTGGGAATAGCTATCTGTTAGATACAAGCATATTTATCAAATGAACAGTTATGAACATTTAACTCTATAAAGAAAAAGGCTAAAATCTAATTTACACAATTTTCCACTAAGACCAGATCTATTTGAGCTGACAAGACTTGTTTGATGTCCAGATTCCCTTTAATTTAAAGCAGAAGGCAAACATTCCTAGCAAACATTAGAGATCTATAGTCACAAAATATTTTTCTGAAATATATTCTCAAAACGTTCCACAATTCAATCAACCAACATCCAGCTCTTTTCAAGGTCCTGCAAAAAATTTTAAATGGTAAAACATACAGAATGGCTCGCCTTCAATGAACTGAATTTATACCTATTGATGGAGTTTTTAAAAAACAGCAGGGGTGGAGTGAACAAATCTTGAATCAGATACCTCTGGGCTGTTTTAGCAATCCTACTCCTGAGGCTGTTTATGACAACAGAGCCTTTTGTCTAAAAAGACTGTCTGCATCAGTTGGCAACCTGTTTTGTTTATCTTTATTGCTCAGAGTTAGTCATACTGTAGTGTATTACACCACTTTGAAAGAGTGGACCATCATAATGAAGAGCTGGATGTGATGTGAGCAGGTGGACAGAAGTTATGGTTGTGTGTTAACAAAAGAAATTACAGTAACAATTGACTTCTAGAGCTAAACTGTTGAAGCAATAATTGGACTCTTAACACATTGCTGATCAAGCATCTCTGTGGTAACTAGAAAACTGTATAAACGTGTTTTGCAAAACATTAAAACTCAAAAACTAATGGCCTGCATGTTATGCCAACTTTTAATTCCTCGCTCTCAAAACTCCTTAACCCAGAAACTATTTGCACAAAAGTAGTACATAATTACTTTAAGTAAGACTAAAATAGCAGTACAAGGGGTAAACTGTGAACTGTTTCAGTTCAGCGGCAACCCCAAAACCTGCCCCTTCCCCCAGTATTCTCATACATTAAGTATATGGAGGTAATTACATCAGCCACCTTAGCTGGTTGTGGTGAAAAATGTTTGACATCTATCAAGATGTGTGTTGTGATGACATTAGCAGACCTAAGAGCAGGGGTGTATCAAATGATACTGAGAAGGCCTAGTGTATTATTGTGATTATAACATGAAACCTTCTAGCTGAGCATGAGCACTTTGGAAAAAAGCTCAAAATCTTAAAAGTGTGGTAATTTTAAAACATGTTCTCAGTCCTTGGGCCTGACATGTTAAGTGATGCTATACACTTTGAGCCAAAAGCATAGCAACATTAGCTCTGTGCTCCAAGACAGACTTTTAGTGCAGTTGTTTGATCTCCATCAAAATATACTGCAGTAATGCTTCAAGCATTTCTGAGTTGGCCTAAGTTAAAAAGTGGTATAAAAAAGTCTTTTAGCCTTAGTAGTGGATCATTGAAGTACAATATAGCAGACCATCTTGTTGTAGGGGGTTAATAGGTAGCTAGAGGCCTATGCACACCTGAACGTGATCACAGTACAGGAATGGGGGGGATCTCCTGGGGGAAATACTGGCACACGCCGACACGCCCGTTCACATGAGCCCTATGTTTACACATCTGCGCACTGTCTCGACAGTGTTTCTCTCACACTCTCTGGCCTCTTTCGTCACAGAAAAGGAGGCAAATACGGGATGCTTGTTTAATCTTCTATAAGAGTTAAGACGAGAGAATAAGAAGAGGGAAGAATGGGGGAAAAAAACCCTTCCGGCCTATTCTGAGGCAACACTCTCCCAGGTCGTGCCAAAGACAATATTTATGGAGCACTAGTTGATGAAAAGAAGATGTATGGGTGGGGCTGATTGGAAGGCTTTGAGACTTCTGACCCTCATTCAGAGGAAAGGCATTCTCATACAGGACAGGGAGTTCCACAGGCATACGTGTTTATCCTCCATCGAAGGGTGCTCGCTTATCTGGCCTCCTTCTCGACCAAGACCAAACATGCTCCCTTGTGTGTCTCCAGTTTGCATCAGACTCAACCTGCGCAAAGAATGAAAAACAGCTCAGTGGAAGGAAGTGACAAGAGAAAAGGTTGGGACAAGCGATGAGAGCCCAGTCCAGTGGTCTGCTTTTGGCAAATATTTTTCCTACCCTCCACTTTCAATATGATTTCTAACTATCGCTTTCTCTTTACTTCCTATAAAAATAAACCACAACCATGGGAATCTGTTCTTTCAAGATATCTTCAGTGGAGGGACTTCACTGTTACTCTTCAAGTATGCAACCCAATTTTTTTTTTTCCCCAATGGAAACATACCAAGATGTTTAAATTATGCATAAGCATCTTCCTTAGATGAGCCTGGTCTCTTCCTCATTTCTTCAAGCTCCCCTGTTCAACATGTGCGACCTACACATGAATTATGTCCAAGCTGTTCTGGAAATGAGAGTGCCAAAAAGAGCAATGAGATTGAGTGATTTGAGTTTCTGCGGTTGCTTGTATGACCAACATTTAGTCAGAGTGCAAAATGTGTACTATGGACATTTGACCCTTCTCTCTTTTGGTCAGTGGCTCTAAAATTAACCCTAATTGCAGCCTGAAAAGAGAGAAAATGCAGAAACAACGTCCAGTCATCACCACAGCCTTGCGTCTATTCATCCAATAGCATTCAGAAAGCTAGGGAACAGCATGTCCTGTGCTGGAGCTACAGATCAGGGAGGGCCCATGCCACTAGCCATGACCACAGCTACCACAGGCTTAAAGAACATCACCCCATTCACACGCTCCACTTCTGGCTTTGTCTAGCTTAATCTATAGAGTTGCAAGGTACACCCCTCTTCTGACATGAGACAACAGGAGTAAATTATCTTTAGGCCTGTGCAGTAAAGTCTCTGAAGAGTTGAGGTTCCTGAGTCTTGACAGTGTGTAAAATGAGACGTACGTGGATTTTATCTTTCATTTACTTTTAAGCATTTGCTTTGTCTCTTTCCAAAGAGAGAGAAAAACATTTAAGGGGTGCAAAGGCAGGTCACCATGTGGAAATATTGTCCTGTAATTACACTTTAACACGCATGACACAGGTCAAGTCACAGGAGACAGTAATGGTGTTTGAGATTAATTTAAGAAAAGCTAACTGTCAGCTGGACTTGATCACTGCTAAATCCTAATCCTAGCATCACCACCCAAAAAGCACACATGAACGCACTCACCCCAGTATTCCACTGTTAGAATACAGCATAGCAGATGACGTTATTCTTCATCCGTGTGCGTGATACTGATCCCCAGGGCCCCCCATTCATGAAAACATAATTACACACTCTCCTGACTTTTTGGTGCTCATATGATTTTACCGTCTGTAATTGTATCAAATGCATTTATAGAAGGTCCAAATCTTCAGTTTGAGGCCATTGTGCTAATTCTATTTGAGTCCATGTGAGTCCAATCAGTAACAACTGCACATTTCCAGGAAAATATGCAGCTCTGATTAAAAGGTTACAAGTTTCTTCTTTTTCCAGTTTTGAAAGACTCAAACATTCCTTTGGGATATGTATGATACAGGATAGCGAGAAGGAGATATTGGTGGGGGTAAGTAAATAAAGGGAGTGAGCAGTGATTATGGTGCCTATGACAACATGTCAGTCCTTTCATGCACAAGAATTCAAATTTACAGCTGTTTAATCCATTGAGGTTCACATTTCTATTTGCAGCTCTTTGAACTTTTAGATTACTGCAGTTCTTCTTAAATCATTCTTGGGAAGGGTGGATTTACCATGTTGTGTTGCCTTGTGCCAGATTAGGGCCACAAATTGAGATAATTTAGAGAAATCTGCAGCACTAAAGGTTCTCCATGAAAGGACATAAGACATACATAGGCCTAAAGCAATGCAGACAATTTTAGGGGCAGGGACTTAAAACAAAGGAAAAAGGAGGCTCTCATTGTGAATGAAAAGTATTTTTGTGCAATTTTACTGGAGTGGAGGTGTTCTCACCAGTGCAGGAAATGCAGGGTATCAATCCTCAGCATTCAAGATGCTATCAATCAAACTTAGAGATGATCTGATACCACTAACTCCTTCCTAGTATCACTATCGGTAACAAAAACCTTATGTATCTGCCCATTCCAATATCAATAAAAAAAAAATACCTAATGACTTACCTTTATTTGAACGTAATCACTTTAAGCATGTATGGCATCGAGCTCAGACAACTCAAACAACACACATATATACAATGTGAGTGTGTGCTGTTAAAGCTTAACTTATTACAGATTTTATTCTTTCTTCCTCCATAGAAACAAAGAAAAATAGAAATAGAAAAAAATCAGCAAAACCCGTTTTTGCTGATATCGAAGCAATACAAACCTCCAGTGATGCCATGTCATCTCTAAAGCAAACTAAAGCTCCCTTTAAGTTGGGATATTTAAAATACAAAGACTCATGCACATCTACGAAACATAAATGTGTGTGTGTGTGTGTGTGTGTGTGTGTGTGTGTGTGTGTGTGTGTGTGTGTGTGTGTGTGTGTGAAGGCGTGAAGTGGTTAGGTAATGTAGTGATAATGTAGAATCACTCGTTGAAGACTTGTTCTAGTGGTTGATGCGTCATTGACAGTGTATTTAAATCTCTGCCCTTGCCAATGGGCAAGTGCTTTTGGCTTATGGAATAAGTCACGAATAAATAGGTGATAAACACCTCAGAATGGATGATTAAATACCTTGAAAAAGTTCTTTATACATTTAATCCTACTAGCCAATTACTGAATTTCTTTTTTTTCTCTTATATTGTAAATTGTTAAGCATTATAGAAGGTCCTTTAATTGTTTAGCCTGCAAAATGAGCCATTAAATCACCAATACATTTTCAATAGAATATAAGAATCTAAGATTTACAAGTTGCACATACGCTCACACATATGGCGATGGGAGCTGAAGTCCTTGACTGTTGGGAAGTGTGTGTTGAGGACCATGGAGCATTATTGAATGATGTCTCAATGGAGAATAGGGGAACAGAATGTCTCAGGCACCAATCGGCTGAGCAGCTGTGAGAAATTTAGCCAAAGCCAGAAAAAACTAAACAAAGAAAGGAAAAAGATTGCGGCAAAGTTCCAAAAATTCTGCTGCTGTGAATCAGAAAAAGCACAAAGCAAAGGGAACGGAGTGTGAATGAATTTGTTTTTATAATAAACGCACTAACTGTGAGCAGAAGTGGACCAAGGTTGGATGAATAAGATCTAAAATGATCTGCTTGAAACAATAACATAACTGTTCCTTTGTTCTTTTGTCTGTGGGTGAAGGAATGAGATTAATGAGTGTGAATAATCTGTGACAGCTCAGAGACTGTGTTTCTGAGCTGGTGGCGAGTGATGTTTAGGGCACAGTGTAGCTACCGTTGACTAGTCATCCCTGCATGAGGGTAGCCAGTGCATCAGCAAATCTTCAAATGGTTATGTTCCTGTAGACACACAGCATGATGCTGGAACAAAGCCTTTATTGCAAAAAAAAATTAAAAAATCTTATTTTACAAGATCCATCCATCCATCCATCGCCGCTTGTCCCAAACGGGGTCGCGCTGGCGTCCAACCGAGCGCACACAGGGCGAGGACGGGGGACACACCCTGGACAGGTCGCCAGCCCATCGCAGGGAGGAGCGGGACGGGGACGGCACCTTGCTCAAGGGTACCTCAGGGCAACCCATTGGGAAGGGGTTTGAACCCCCGATCCTCCGGCTGCCGCCCTAACCACTAGGCCACCGCTGCCCCATGAAAACTAACCCTAGTTACTAACTAACTTTTAATGTATCTTAACACAATAAAATGTTTTTGTTTCCATTAATTGATTTGTCATAAATGTTTTATTTATTTACACAAGGTAAAGGACAGATTATGTTTAAAATGTTAAAGAAATGTAAAAAAACACAACAGATAATAAAAAAATACAATCACAATATTAAGCTCCAGATGTTTGGTAAGCGATGTGATAATACAAGTGAACAAGTTTTCCAAAGGAGTTCTCTGGAGGGATGTTATTGAAAAAAAAACCTTTTGATTCCCTACATATCCTTGCAAGACTTTTGTATGCTTTCTATGATCCACACTTTCTCTTAATTCTTAAGGGTCTAAGATTCTGGATAAGATACTGATTGGAAAGCTCAGAGATTTCTGTGTTGGTAACTAAAACATGAAAAATCAGAAGCAGAGAACCTGGAGAACAGTTCAAGGGATTCACATGAATAAAACTGCCACAGCAAAACCTCAAGCCTACGAAACCTGGTTGAAGATTTAATACAATCAAGTCTCTACAGAGCACAGATGCTACCTCAAAGCCCTGCAGCAAGTCTCCAGGTCCCAGTATGCTATTAAAACACAGAGAGAGAGAGAGAGAGAGAGAGAGAGAGAGACAGAGAGACAGAGAGAGAGAGAGATATGCTGGGAGGAAACGGTTGGCTCTGCTCCTGTCTGCACTTGCACACCAGATGCGCTCTGCCTCAGTGCTGGAATGTGTTTGTGAGAGCAGTTTAACCACTGACCCGCCCAGCCATTACCACAGAAATCTGATCCCTTCAATCCACTCAGCCTCCTCCTCAACGTGTATGCGTTCCACACTTACTCATTTTGTTTCCTCTATCTTTTTCCTTTCTTAATCTACTTTTTTATTCTCCAAGATGTCCCACTTCTATCTCCTCTAAGCTTCATTTCACTCAGAAATATGCTTTTCCAACTCAGCTCCAAATAAGCAATCACATTGATTGTATTTAATGGTACCCATGAACCGTGACATGGCAATAAACTAAAATTTGATATGGCTTAAAGAGGACCATTGCAACCAGCTAGTATTATATTAATGTCATCCTGCTATTTCTTTTATAAATCCTGAGGTCCGGCTAGTTTTCTCCCAAAGAAAAAATAAACATATTCTCCAACCCTTTCCTGATGTATTGCCCTTAGTTCTATTTTCTTGTACACAGCTGTGGATAGTTAAGACAGTGTGACTGTGATTAAAAACATAATGGTCATTTAGAAAATGCTTCTATTGGTTAAAGATTTGCTCAAACCATATCTCTTCTTGGAAAAGTGATTCCAGTGACCACTGGGAATCACTGCAAAAGTAAATTCCCTCAATTCACTTTCACTTAATTTGTATAATTTAATTTACCACTTTTTAAAAAATATTTTTTATATTTGTTGGTTTCCTGTTTCTTGAGGTTGTGCTTAAGAATGCTCCTTTTTTCCCCACATATTTTCAGGAGCTCATAGAGTGTAATGACCTTTCTATTAGCTCTAACATTCAGCTTATCTTTGTTTTTGTCTTTTTTACTAAAGCTTTCTAAAGATCATCCAAGAAGAGCTGTCTTTGGTCCAACTATTCTGACCTCCTTTCTGTTGGCTCGTTCTTTATTTTACTCCTCATACCACTATCATTAGCCCATCAGGAATGAAACAGTTTAGGAATGAATGTCAGCAAAACATTTACATTCAGCGGATGCTCTTAGCAACTTCCATGCCCTGATTACAGGGACAGTCCACCTGGAGCAACTTGAAGTTAAAGCTTTTGCTCAGGAACCCAATAGTGATAGTGCTGAAAGTGGGATTCAAACCTGTGACCACTTGATCTGTATATCCATAGGCAAGTATCCTACCACTAAACCACCACCACCCTAATTTCCTTGCAAAACATCAAAAACATCTCATAAATGTTCACCAGTTGAGGCAACAGCACTTGGGAGCGTGAGTAGAATCAGGTAAAGTCACACACAATCAGGTAAGGTCTACGATCTTATTTGACACATTATGCCGTAATCAAAGTCGGCTGTAGACATTTCCAGAGTGTAATAAGTTGTGTAACATTTCAAACCTATTATGGTGCTGGGTTATTATGGTGCATATATGAGGCCTGATCTTATATATGCACTCACTCACTAATTTTCTAGCTGCTATCCCAGGTCTCATTGGCCAAAAATGCAGGGGAAACACCCTGGACAGGTCACCAGTCCAGTGCAAGGCAGACACACACACCTTGGGGCAATACAGCTTGTCCAGTCCACTTGTTCTTGCGGGAGGAAACAGACACAGAGAGAACATATAAACTCCACACAGAAAGACTATTGACCGCCCTGCCTGGGAATCGGCCCCAGGACCTGTGTAGAAAAATAGGACGAATGTCAATAAAAAAAAAAAACACCTTGCAAACTGTTAATCATGGGGTGGATCTAAAATGCCTTTATGTTGTGTGGCATGGCAACCTGGTTATGGATAAGCGTTTTTAAAAAATGGATGGATGGATGGATGGATGGAAAGATTAATGGATAGCATGGGAAAAAAGAAATAAGAATGAGAAAAGTTTCTCTTTTTTCCCCATACAGTTAAAACTACAGTTTTCATAGATTAACTGATAAAAGGGTTTCACATGTTAATAAGTGCTACGCCTTAATATTCTTTCATTGTTCTTTTTGAAAGCAATGTGAGGGTATGGATAGCTGGGACAGGCCAAAAAAACTGTTTTCTTAGTGCTTTAGATAGATTTGATTGTTTCATGTGTTTCATTTCAATGCTCATAGGTTGTTGTGAAAAACATCTTGATTGATTGATTGATTTCAGGACATATATTTATTTACCCCTGCCATGGATTCAATTTTCTAGTTTTATGTGAGAGCACACAGTGATGCTGAAGTGCTTCTCAACAGAAGTGACAGTGATTTGATTTCATGCCTATTGGTGGGCTTGTATATGTGGGTGCAGGAATAGTATATAACTCAGGCTCTAATATTACCTACTGCCTGTATTTGTGGTGGAACGTTTCTGCGTTGAGCTACTGCAAATGAACAGATTAATGATGTGTTTTACAACTTATTGTAAATCGTACTTTTTTGGCTCATTTTATTACATAACATTTATACTTCTGTTCTCTTCAGATGTATGAAAAGCATGCTGAATGAGCTCGGTGTATGAATAAACTTACTTCTTTCTAGTTCTTGTCATTTCTTGTCTTTCTTCATCACTCGTACTGACCTGTTGGTGGCCTTTTAGCAGAACATGCAGTCCAGTTTATTTAGATAAAAAGCCTGAGGCTGTGCTGCCCCCTGGTGTCTACAGCCGGCATTACACCAATATATTCATTTCAAATTGGCGTTTGTATGAATAAATGCAGCGTCCACGTGCATCGCCTACGATATCACTGGGTCGCAATGAAAAGGCTGGCATAAGAAGAGCACATGGCATTGGGTGAAATAAAGATTTTTACCACGATTCCACAAAAGAAAACGTGGCTAAAAGTTAGCAGATATAAAACGTGTGCGAGCAGAAGAATCCCCATCTCCACACGGAAGCTGTGTGTGACCGAGTCTCTGAGTGGTCCGGATATGTTCAGACCTCTCAGGTTTGGATGATGCTCCAAAACTCTGCTCCAGGTGAGGCTCGAACTCACAACCTCGGCATTGCTTTGCTTCGTACTGTCTTATAAGTACCGCGCGCTAACCGATTGCGCCACTGGAGCTCCGCTCCACCGCCGGATTAAAACAGTTTACAAGCGTCAGGCCGCGCGCGCGGAGCTGTTTCCTGCAGGATAGTACACGAGCGTCAAACAGACACGTGCTACAGCAGTACATCAGCTTCAGAGCGTTCTGGTTTATGACCATGATTGAGTTTTAGTTGCCCTGCTTTACTAAGTGTCGCTCAAGTAGCCAAAACACGTGGTGTAAAAGGATTACAGCTGAAGAACAGTCTTGTTACATTCAGACAGTGATCCACTGTTTCTAATGGTCAGCTCTGTGTTAATTGCTTTTCTGGTTACATTTTTAGCTTTGCGGCTGTGGGGTGTAGTTCCCTCCCTCGACCGCTGGGTGGCGCATCCACAGCTGTTGCTTAGAACGCAGAAGGCAGGAAGTTAAAAGGTAAAACAGGGTGGGAGGTCACGTGGGCGATTTGAGCGATTTCGGGAAATGATGGTGAAATCATTGGCGCAAGATTGATCAACTTGATTACATAAATATTGTAAAATATTTATAAAATAAAATATAAAATATTGAATATTTATATTATTCAATATTTATAAAATAAAATATAAAATATTGAATATTTATATTATTCAATATTTATAAAATATTGAAAAATCAAAAACTTAAAACAGCAAAACATGCAGGTAATTTGATCCAGAGGAAGTTCTGCCTATGGGGAAATATTGTAGTTACAACAGAGAGTACATTGTCTTTCCCGGAACTGTGGCTCATCAGTGCTGGGAGGAGTTCAGAGGGAACTTGCAGAGACTGGAGATCTCTGCTGGAGTGGCCGAGTGTGGGTAAGTATTTTTTCTCTATCCGTCCATTAATTGAGCTGCCTCTCCTTGTTGGTATGTATTAGTTACCAAAAATTGATACATTTTGACAGAATGATGGCCTGAAAGAGTTTACTGTTGGATAACAGGGTGTAGAAAATATGATTTTTATCCCATGTTGCAGTATTGTACTGATCCCCTGCTTCCTGTGGAGGGAAATATGTATTACTTTTAAGACTGAGAAGAAAACAAAACTGTTTTAATAAACATTCCAATGGATCATATCACAAAGTGGTGAATCATCTTTGTTTTGTTCCAGTTTCTGTCCAACATCTGCTGCAAACAGTTTAAATAAACAAAATATGTTTTCTCTTCAGTTCAGTCCCAATAACGGTCAAGACAATGTACAAGGACAGAGGTGTAGCTGATCGTAATATGACTGATTACATTTAGAGACATGTATATTATGTGTGTACATATAAAGGCAACATATGTCCTGTTATTGTATTAAATAATCAAATCAAAACTCCCTGAATTATTGTTTCTTCTTTCTGTATACAAACGGTAAAGTGTCAAACATTTAGATAGAAAGCTTTCATTTGAGCACTTTTATCACTTCATTCACCTTTATCTGGTAACTCAGTACTTACAGTCATTTAAAAAATTAGGACACCCTATGAAAGCCTGTGTGTTTTTGTAACATTCTTGGACAGATAGATATTTAATCTTAATTTTAACAATACTGGGAGATTCAAGTAATACAACTAAACAATTACAACTAAAGAAAACACGTTTCAAAAACTTCTGTAAAATGTAATTCTATAAAAATGCAATTTCTGGTGAGGAATAAATTAGGAGACACCCACCTTTTATTCCCAATTACAATGGCTCAGATCACACACAGGTGTAGAACATCAGGTGCACATGATTAGAACATAATTACTCAGCATTTTGAAGGAGGTTTGCCCATTTTAACCTCAGACATTTAGTTGGGTGCTCCTGACTGTTGAGGTGAGAGTGAACACCATGATGAGATCAAACGAGCTGTCTGAAGCCTTCAGAAAGAAGACTGTAGCAGCTTATAAATCTGGTAAGGGATTAAAAGAAATCTCAAAAGAATTTGCAATCAGCCATTCCACTGTCTGGAAAATAGTCTACAAGTGGAGGACTTCCAAAAACAACTGCCAGCATGCCCAGGTCTGGCTGTCCAAGCAAGTTTACCCCAAGAGCAGACCGCAAGATGCTAAAAGAAGTCTTAAGATCCCCTAAAGCGTCATCATGGGACCTACAGTAGTCTCTTGTTACTGTTGACGTAAAAGTGCCTCTACAATCAGAAAGAGATTGCATAACTTTAACTTCATGGGAGGTGTGCAAGGAGTAAACTTGTGCTCTCTAAGAGAAACATCAAGGCCAGACTGAAGAGCGTAGACAAAGACCAGGACTTCTGGAATAATGTCCTTCCGACAGATGAGTCTAAAATTGAATTATTTGGACACCGGAACAGAAAATATCTTGTGTAAACCAAATGCAGCATTCCAGGAAAAGAACCTCATACCAACTGTGAAGCATGAAGGTGTCATGGTTTGGAAATGCTTTGCTGCAGCAGGACCTGGCCAGCTCACCGTCATAGAATCCACCATGAATTCTATCGTGTATCATAGGGTGCTTGAGGAACATGAGACCATCTGTAAGAACATTAAAGCTGAAGCGGAACTGGACCTTGCAACATGACAATGACCCAAAACATACCAATAAATCCACCAAGGACAGGCTCAAAACTAATTAATGGAGTGGCCGAGTTAAAGCCAAGATCTTTATCCCATTGAGATGCTGTGGGGTAACTTGAAATGGGCTGTACATGCAAGAAACCCCTCAAACATCTCACAGCTCAAAGAATTCTGCACTGAGGAGTGGGGCAAACGTTCCTCAGAATGATGTCAGAGACTGGTAGATGGCTACAGGAAGCATCTCACTGCAGCTATTTCAGCCAAAGGGGGTAAACCCTAGTCAAATGCAAAAAAAAAAAAAAAAAAAGATTAGGGAAAAAATGTCTGTGGCCTCCCACTGCAAAACCATTCCTGTTTTTGGGGTCATCTCATTTCACTACTTAGTTCTACAGTATGTATTGTTTTTGCTAATTATTTCATCTTTATATTTTGATAGTTTAGATGCTGACATCAGATGTGAAAGTCATAAGTGCTGTGAACAACATGGATAACAAAACCACCTGCATGGAAGCCAAAAGCCTTGAAGCTTCTGCATTGACACCTATTCTTATTTTGGACTTCATCTTGGGGCTGCCAGGCATTGCCCTAGCATTATGGATTCTTGGATTCAAGGCACCATGGAGGTCAGCCACCATTTACCTGCTCAACCTGGCGCTGGCTGATGTTCTGCTACTCGTTGGCCTTCCTTTCCACATCGACAGTGCCATTCGAGGAGGCTGGATTTTTCATGATGCCTTTTGTCGCATTAATCTTTTCATGTTGTCAGTTAACCAGTCAGTGAGCATTGCCTTCATGACTATTTTAACAGTAGACCGCTTTATTAGGATAGTCCACCCACACCATTCCATTTGCAGACTAAACATGAGGCGCTTAGTAATGATTAGTATTGGAGTCTGGATTACTGTGGTGACCTTTCGTCTTCCACTGCTCGTGACTCCACTCATGAGGTCTCCTGAAAACTCATCTGTGTCTTTTTGTTACAATTTTTACATGTGGACAGACTCTGGAGTAATAATGAGGGTACATAATTCTCTGCTTGTGGTGGAGTTTGTCCTGGCCTTCATGTTGGTTCTTTCTTGCTCTTTGCGCATTTATTACCATATATGTGACAAAACCCAGCTCAGGAAGCATCGTAGAGTTAAGCGGACAATGAATTTCCTACTGACAGTTATGATCATGTTTGCCTTCTGTTTTTTACCCACTTACATCATTGGTTTATTGGCTCTTTTCCTGAAAGATGATGCCTCATGCTCCCTTCATCAGGTAGTAGGAAAGCTGTTCAGTGTCTCATTAAGTCTTGCTTACTTAAATTGTGCTCTGGACACCATCCTTTACTGCTTATCATGCGCTTACTTCCGCAACACCATGAAGGCAGCAGCCAACTCAACAGGACGTACCCATTTCAAAGTGTCCATTAAGGAACACAGATCACCTAGACATACATGAGAATTTATAAAGATCTTCTGTGCAAACTGTAAATATGTGAATTTTTACTGGTAAGAGACTGTGTATGGTTTAAGAATAAGTGTTACAGATTGTCATACCTCCTCTTTCACATGATGCTAACAAGCTTAAGGGATGAAAGCCAGCGTGTGGATGTGGTAGGGCATGCTCCACACCTTTTGGGGCCCCACATCTTTTTATGATAATTAACTGTATTTTACTGCTTATCTGAGCTACTGTAACTACTGTATTTGTTGAAAATTGTATTATTACATCCTGCGAACACAACTTTTTTAATTTGTAGGATTACGTTGTGCGAAATTTAGCAGCAAAAATAATTAGTCTAACTATACACAAAACCACTTACAATCTATTTTTTATTCAGCATATTTCACTTAACACGTGACATACAATGAAACACAACATAATGTATGAAGCGAAAAATGAAAAATAAAGTAGTTGCTGATCTTATGACTGTTACATGCGGTATAAACAGCCTGGATCTGGGAGACACATTTTCTGTATTGTTTTTCAAATCTGAAACTGCATATAACCGTTCTGGGGAATTTAAGCTTACATTTGTGGCCAAAGTGCTAATATCCAGTGCCATTCTTATTTGTCATTTTGTCTCACTTGTCTTACACACTTTCTTCTATTCCAAAACAGAAAGGGCACATTAATTTTCACTGACTTGGGTAAAAATGCAAATATGTTCTTTGTTTTTACAGAGAATGTCATTAACTTTGAATAACAGCAGCCTTAATCCATCAATCACTATTTTGGGGACTACATACTGCAGTAGATTTTTAGAACTGTAGATCGTCCTAGCCAGACAGTGCTCCTGAATATGGTTGAATATATTTATATATATATAATAGTCACAAAAAGTAAAATGGACTTCCACTCATCAGTACAATCAGAAACACAATACATTGTCTGAAGTACAAAACAGGATCATAATGAACTGTATCAAATTGATAGGCTCTCCAACAGATAAGACTATTGCTTAAACTGGAGGATAACCAGTAACTTGCAAGGGCCATGCTATACACATAATACTGTCCTCCAGTAATGTCCAGTACAACACACTATCTTTCCTCTCAAACATAGTTTAAAACAGCTCACAAACTGTCATAATACTCACAAGAGGGTAAGAGAAATAAAGGGCTCCAATGCAGTAACAAATGAAATTACAAAACAAAAGAGCACATTAATACTTTTTCAGAAGACTGTCTGAAAATACTGACATTTCACCTGACCACCGCCTTGTAAGAACCCTGTTAGCTTAGTCCATACAGCCACAAAGGATTAGGTTTATTGATGAAGATCAGTAAAGTTTAGAGCCTAAAGAAGTTTTCAGAGCAAAGCTTAATTGAGACACTAGGGGTGCTCTAAATGGACAGATTATACAGTTTGAGGATGCTTCTTGGAATGCTTTAGGGCTGGTTCTGTAGTCCTGTACACAGCTTAGAAACCAAACGAGCCATCTGAGTGTAGCCAAAGTAGGGTTAGGGATAGTAATCAGAAACAGATAGAAAGGGGCAGGAAGTTGAAATGAGACAGACAATGGTCAGTCGTGAATAACAATGGGGCCTCGCATTCGTAGACTTGGGTGAGGAGGCACAAGCACAGGCCCTTGTGCAGGGCCTGGGGGAATTCTGCACAGGTTAATCTGCTCACATGGCTGCCTACAGGCTCTTCTTAACTGCGAACGAGAGAGCAGCCTCCTGGCTTTCCTGAGAAAAAAAGAGAATCAGACGTAATAACTGTTTACTTAGCAAATGCTATCTTCCATTGCTGTGGTGAAGACTGAAATGTGTAAGGTATAAGTGCAGCAGAAGACACACATATTTAGAAGCATCCTTAAACAGTGTTTCTAATGACATCTTGGAACCCAAGACTCATACAAGAAGCACCCTGTTATGTAACTGCATTGCCAGCAGATTGTGATCTTAACAACACTGTAATATAGGTTGCCTTATCATTATTACAGTCTCCTCTTCTAATCATAAACAACATGTTCTAATGGGCCAAGAGCTTATCCACAGCTTTGCTTTTTTCTGCGCGACTCATCTGATTTGCTAAATAGTGACTAAGGGACTTATTAGATATTTCTGAACCCCTTGTGCCAGTTCTCAGCAAAAAAACACATTCATCTTTCTTAGTGGAATTGGCAAGCTGTTATTGTATTACTGAAAGCTAATGTTAGCATTGTGTTATCATGACATGGGGCATTTGTGTTTGTGTAAACCACAGAAAACTTCATTACCTACTAGATGCTATTACCCTCCCTTGAGGGGAACCTGTACCTCACTGGAAATATTCACATGCATGTTCACCAAAACACAAAGAAATTGAACAATAGGGATGCAGATAGTACAGAAGAGATTGAATTATTCACTATTTCAATCATTTTGTAACTATTTTGTGTAATTTTTGGTGTTAACATTGGTTAGAAAAATACTGGAGTGTTGTAGGGTTAGGGAACATATTTCTTGCATATTTAACCCAGTGATTATGAAACAAGACTATCTACATGTCCTCTATCATGTGTTAGTGGTGGTCCAGTACTATCCTAAGTGCTTGTGAGCACCAAGCTCTTCAACACAAGCATTGCAGCCTGATTATCTAAGTATAGCTTAATAAAAGATTGAGTTAATAATCATAATAATCAGGCTAATGGAAGAATGCCTGGGTCTCTTGTTCATGCAAAATGTATGAGGTTCACAGGCACCTTGTGCCTCTGATTGGACCTAATGAAGGAGCCATGATCTGGATTGCAAACATCCAATTTTATCAGCATATTGCAGAATGAGTGGTGTGTAACTTTGAGCACCTATTTTGTAAAAAACAAAAAATAATTAAAAACGTGTATGATCACAATATTTCAGCTAACTATCCAGCTCACTAAAATAAATACAAATTAAGAGATAACAGTCACTGCAATTTATTCTTAAAAAACTGTGAACTTTAAAACATACATTTCATAACAGAGTGTGGGACATCGGGAGTAATAAGATGACACAGGACAAACATACCCAATGAAAAATGCCTAAGACTTGAATATACTACAGGTTATTTTTATGAAACTCACCCTGACTCCCTAATAGCTTCATGCATTTTCATTCTTTTAAATGCAGAAAATGTGCAATCTTTGTATCCATGTAGCCCCATGACAATGTAAAACATGAGTGCCAGGCCAAACCCCAGACCAGCTCTCATTTGTCTTAGCCTCTTTGAGCCCAGTTACAGGCTAATCTTTCAGAGGAGGGCCTCTAAATTTAGCCTGGTATCCGCTCCAGCACCGGGGAATAGAGTGAACAGAGCTGCGCCAGTCATGGCTCATCTGGACAGGGCATTAATAGAGAAGCATTTTCCTCCAACTTCCAAGCTCCAGCTCTCAGTAGACTTAAACTCAACTTCATGTTGAGTAAAGTAAATCTACAGTCTTTAAGATAAAGTGACTTATAGGCAGGCTGCTAGATAAACCCTTGAATGACGATCAGCTGTTACATATCAAAAGGCCAGCAACAAGAGCAAAATGCAGTGTGGTCTTGTCTATGATGAGACAAACATTACTCAGTTTGATGTGTAAAGACTGGGAATGTTTGGAATAATTTTAGAGCTGCAGACTCCACAGTTAAGCTGGTGCGGCCTCAGTGTGTATACCATGTTGATGCGCATGTGTTTTGGTGTAGATGGAGTAGTGGGGCGGGGTCTTACCATGAGCAGGTGTCTAACGGCTGCAGCACTGAAATGAGACAAGCAGCCAGTCAATCATAGGAAGTCACAAACACACTGTGACCCACTGTGAATTGGGCAAAAAATAAGGTTGCTGTACTTCTAACGTAAATCCCCCCACCAAAAAGGATATTAAATTTGTAGCCTGTTTTATTTTACTTTGTATCTTACTTCCAAAAAAAACAAATCAGCTATTCCAGATCTTACTGATAGTTCTCTAAGAAAAAGTCTGAAGCTTTGCAGACAGACATGTGGATCAGATAACTTCACACAGGGAAATTATCATTAGTGGAAAGCAATACTGTAAAACACATCCGGTCAAAAGTGAGCCATTATTATCCCTCCAGATTTCTTTGGGCTGAGAATGAAGGACTTCAAGAAAAAGAATCTCTGTCTCCATATTATGGAGAGGATCCCACAGTGGAAATACTGGGGGGGAAAGTATTCTGAGTGCATTAAAGAACACTTTCCCTTGTCATCAGCTTCACCAGGCCAAACGGCACTTCTAAGATCCATTTTGTTCAGAGCTATTACAGACTTTCTCCACACATGCAGTACTTTAGTCTGGTATGTGGAGATTTTTTTTTTTTTTTTTTTAATGAACCTTGGTATGGATTCATGATCACCCGCAGGTTACCTGTGGAGTCTTGTACAGCACATCCCTAGCGCTCTACTTTTAAGTGAATTCCTACAATTTCCATGACTTCCTATAGCCTACTTCAGTTTAAAGATTCTAGAAATATGAGAAAAAAACCTTCCCAAGCTGCCAATTAAACCATTCTAATTAACTCTTGCAACAAATACATTTGCATTGTTAATTGCAGTAGCCTACAATTCAGTCTGACCAACTTTAAATTAGTCATTCTTGGCTATAACTGGTGCTGAGTATGACCAATTCTGTAATTACACATGTGCAGCAGCCTGTCATTTAAATATGTCACATGTTAACTGATGGCTGCATCAGTATGTGGGATGATAAATTAGATATTTCATGCCAAGTCAATCAATAATCACCGCAGGTGCCAAAGAGCAAAACAAGATTGTGTTTGGTCTTTGGCCTGTGGCACATTGCATTTTTCTCAGTCAAAACTTCAATTTAGTTCTTTATATTAATGCAGTGCCCTCCAAAAATACTGGAACAGCAAAGCAAATTAGTTTTTTATATGCACTAAATACATTTGGGTTTCAGATCAAAAGATGAACATCAGACAAGAGTTCAAATTTTCATCTTTTATTTTCTGCTATACATATATCTATATATGTTTAATAACTTATAAGAACAAAGCAGCTTTTGTATCTGAGCATGCAGATTTTTCAAGTTAGCAATACAGAAAGTTTATTACAGTAAAAATACAATGAATACAAGGTTAGATAACCCTTGTTTGCAATAACTGCATTCCCCCCCATAGGCAGCACTGTTGGTTTTCCCTTTTTAACAGCAAACCCAGTCTTCAACGGTGAAATATAAAGTTTCAACTCAGAGTGAATATCAAAAGCTATATATCTAATCTCACAGGACATGCATGTATAACAAACACTTTTGCTTACTTGAATAACTGATTGGTCAAGTGCAAAAGGCATTATGTTCTATGTAGATCTAGTTGCAAACACCAGAAAACAATTGCTGAACATATAATCTCTCTTTTCATATTCAGCTTTAGATTTCAAACCAAATGTCTTCAAAGCATAACAAAAAGAAAGAAAAAAGGTCTTGCTGTTCCAATACTTGGACTGTTTATGTAGGTTTTTATTTGTTGTTGTTTTTTTCTAAGCAGGATATTCAAGCCCCTAATTTGCTTATGTATGAGCTAGTCTGAAAAGGGGTGTGAGGGGTTTACCACTGACATGTGTAGTGTCCTGAAGCATAGATCCATGAATGAAAAGGCACACAAGGAGATGCCTTGATGGACATATATTAGGCGTACCTGGTCTCCCTGGAAACAAGGAAAAAGCTGTCATCTGGTGCATCAATCCAGTTTGGCCGCCTCTTGCGCAACATCATGTTGCTGGGTCGTAGGCTTGGGCCACTGGTTCTCCGGCCGTTATGCTGCTGGTAGAGGGGAGTGAAGAGTTGAGCAGGCAGTGAGTAATAGAAAGGGTAATGACAGGAGAAGGGAGAGGAGCAGAGGGGGAGGCTGCAGATACCCTGTTCCTCAATTATTTGTAACTGCTTATTGTTTTGATCTGTGATGCCGAAAAGGATGTGGTAAAGAATTCCTTACACCAATGATCTGTTGTTTTTCTTATGCACCTCACTACATAAATGCCCAGAATTTGGTCTAGAATTGAACTTATTCTCAACTTTTCTGACATTTGAAAGCATTTTTCTTAGTACTCAGCTGCTTTATGAGTTTTTGCACTGTAAATATCTTACCTCCCACAAGCTACTACAGGGTATATAATTGCACCACTTTTCAGGTACATTTAAAGTTCAAGCAAAAAAATATTACATCACAGATGTTTGCACCACATTTACATCAGTTTTTTGAGCATAGTGGTTACATAGAGACCCATCATTATCCAAAAGGTGCAGCAATAAAAATAATACTTATAAAAATTATTTTAATCTACTTTTATTTTAATACTTGGTGATAAGAACTTAAATAAAAGCAGTAAAGGTTACCTACCAGAATGGGTCCCACAATATGACTTTGATTTTCTGCAATGAAATTAAAAAATCAGTTTGCATTTTTTAATATTTATATCATTTTGTTTGTAACTGATGTGGATTCATTTCCTTTTGTGCAATCACCTTGTCCTGGTGCACTGCCTCTCCTATCAGTGGACTCCAGCCTGCTGTGGTGGTGGTAACTGCGTTTTCCCAGCATGCTGAGAGAACCATGGCTAGGTAGGGAGGAGAGAAGGCGGCGTGGGGGCTGGACCTGCAGGCCAGGTGTACGATGAGAACGTTGGACATGGGGTGCTGGACGAGACTCTGTAAAAACATAGCACAAATGTGACCACTGTGCAGCAAGAAAATTTGACACCCTGTATATTAATAAGCTGCTGTATATCTGTCAGATTTCTGGTGTGCTCACCAAGGTACTGCAGGATGCTGGTCAAGGTGCTCCGCTGGGATGGTTTGGGCTTTGTGGATTGCCCTGTCATGCCTTCTGCCGCACGAATCATATCTACACATCAGCCAGCCGTGTTGGACACACAGAGACAGGGCTAAGTCAATATGCTGCTTCAAGCAAGTGAGCCCACACTCAGAAGTAGAATGGTGCGCAATGAGTTGTTCAGCCTGAAGGATGCCCTTGCTAAAGGGCACCCTGTGGTAACTATGTCTTTAACTGTTAAACACTTTGAAAAGAGGCCAGTAAAGTCAAAACACACTTGCGCTGCATAGCTTTCTCAAGGCAAAAGCCATTTTTCCTTCCTGAACTCTAACACATTGATCTACTTATAATGCACCCTATTTCAAGCTGTGTGCAACCAAATTCACCTCATTAGAAAATTAATTAAAACTTCAGGGATACTGAGTGTGCTGCAAGATTTTCTGCCACGTTTTTTTCTGTTGCCTTGGCAAATAGACTTTAAGATTTTCTGAACTGTAGTCAGACTGTTTCCACTACAACAATGCATTTTATTAAGCCAAGCATTTTAGAATAGATTAAATTAAGTGAAATCTCATAGAGATCAGTCCCTGCAGAAGGCTCTTTGTGGATAGGATTGGACAGCCCTGCTTTATTGATGATCACAGATTTGTAGGCAGATGCTGATTTGTTCATTAATAAGCTACACTTTCAAACTGTTCTTAATTTAGCCAGTGCAAACCTTAATTGACTTAAGTACTACTATAGATCTGAACAATCAAATTGTTTCTTGTATTCTAGTAACGTGTCATTGCATTTGCAGAAAGCAGAATAGTACACATGTCCATTTAGCAAAGACATTATTAAAGCCTCATTCTGGCCAGTGATAAACACAGCTGGGTGATTCCCCTGCTAAACCCACTAAATCTGGCAACCAACCACTGAATTGAATGAGGTGTGTTTAAGCTGGGAAACCACAAAAGTGTGCTAGACTGCCAACCTCCAGAGCTGGCATTTATGGCCCCTGCCTTAGATAAAGGACTCACACTTTAGTACAACTGTTCGCTTTTTAAGGGTAACATGCTGATGGGTGTGTGAAAGATCCCAAAGCCTTCAGTCAAATGAGGTTTGCTAGAAGAAACTCAAACATGAAATTGCATTCCCAGCAGCCCATATGGGTAAGATGCATAAAACAGGTGTGTTCACATCCAAATTCACACACCATAAAAAAGAAACATGTAACACGCTTGATGAGAGCATGGACAGAAAAGAATGACAGGAGCCAAAGGAGCAGAGCTCATGCTGTCAGCGGAAGCCCATTTCATTATGACTGTCGCTCCGCTTGGCCTAACAGTGTGAGTGTGGCACAGTGATGGACAGGTACACAAGACACATGAAACTACAAGGACTCAGATAAGATGGTTTCAGCCATGGTTTTATTTTTCGTTTTTGATTGCCCACAGGACATTGACACAATGAAAACAAAAGATAGGATAGAAAAGAAGGAGACAAACCAAAGAGCATGCCCCAGGGGCACCCCCATGCCTTAAAACATGGAGATGCCAAACAGTCTTCTTATGAGTGGGACACAGACACACGTCTCGGGGTGGAAACGGGCGTGGAATGAAAGCACAAAATGGAAAATTGCATATGATAGGAAAAGCAACTTGTAAGCTTAGAAGCTTAGGTCAGGCCATGGTGTAGGGCAGCAAGAGAGGTATCTGAAAGACTCTGCCAAGCTAAGGATTTACTTCCTAATTTGAGAAAAGTCATCTTCCTAAAAGGCTGACCAGCTTGGAAGCAGCTCTCTGGAGTCCTACTTCCACTGAAATGTGGAAAATCAATGCTTGTAATATAAAGCTGAGCACGTTCTAATCTGTTACCAGACAGTTCAATATGACTGGCTGTGCATCTTAAATTCTCTTGAGAAACTTTGACACACAGCCCATACCTCAAAATTACAAAAATTATTCTCAGAGTAGAAGGGGGAAACGGAAGCACCTATATTTAGGTGAACATCTGAGCAAAGAACTTTAAAGGGCTATTAAAAGGGTTCACTTAACTGGCAATTTGACACAGACCTCTAGGAGAAACAAAACTTAACTGCTTCTCGTCAGAAAAATTTTATTTTTTAAAGATGCTGGTCTACATTCAGTTCTGCCAAAGGCTCAAATCCCCACCACTCCTCCTACATGATCTATGTCCCTATAATCAACTCACAAAAGCCCCAACAAAAGCTTCATGGTCCGAAATGATTTCTACCAATCTATCAGCCCGTTTCATTTTTTTTTTTATCTGAACAATTGGCAAAAACATCTAGTGCAAGCCTCCACAATGGAAACAGATCATGGATTAAAACATTCCCCTTAAAAATATCTTTAATTATAATGTATACATCATTTCAAAACACTTGGTGCCTTCAGCCATTCAAGAGTTTTGAACTCTAAATTCTAATCACTTTATTTTTCAGAGTCCTGAAATTCACATCCATCCCTCACATTCACATCCCAGAGAGAACAAAGCCACTAAGTATTGGGATGATTCATGGTCTAATTACAAAAAACACAAAGGCCTCAACGGCCCGTCAATAGCATGCTTCTTACGTGAGCTGTTTGCTGTATAAAACCAATTCAACTGGGCCTACTGCGGTCACATCCCTCTAGAAAGGTGAAAGATTTTAGCACTTGAGTATTCTTTTCTATTCACCATGAACACGCTTAGTATGGCTTTTCATTCCTTGGGCTACCTGGTCATCCGGGGTAAAAACAAACGCTCAAAAAGCTTATCAGATCTTAAGAACTACCAGACTTTAAAGTGTTACTGTAATCCAAGAAATTCCCATTTTAAAATATGACCAGGGATTCAGCTGGCTAAATCTATATATTCTGGGATTTCACATTTATCACATATATAATCAAAAGCCTAGTCACAGTAAAAATCACTATGAGGATGATTTGTAGTAGTAGTCCTAGAGTAGTACTTTTCAAAGCAATTTATAAAGAGAGCCAGGCATCACCTCAAGCAATAAACTCTATCTGACCCATAGGCAAAGTTAGTCTTCTATCACTTCAGTTCATCTTCAGATCCAACTATTTGACAAGATATATAAATCAAAACACTGACAGGGAAAGTCTTCTGATTTCTAGTGACTCCAAGTACAAGATATTTTTTATATATTCCTGACTGAAACAAACGGGCCTCAGCTACACTGCTGGCCTCAAGGTGCTTGAGGCCTCTTACCTGAGAAATAGGAGCAGTACTGACATAAATTTTCATTACATACATTTAATGATTTACTTATGCATTGTATTGAATCATAAGCTCATTCTTTTCTTTCCAATAACTTCAAATGATTCCATAACCACACATTCACAAGGTAATGTCCTTGATGGACATAGAAACCTACATTGCCTCATCACAGCCCACACCTAATAAAGACACAGGCTAAGAAGCATTACAATTTTTACCAAACTCTTGTGTAGCCCTATTTTATCCTTATCTTATGTAATGCCTCAAGGCAGGTGCATATAACTTAAATTACAACTCATATCATGCAGAAACATGCCATTCAATGGGTGTTGGATATGACCTTTGGGATGAAATGGAGCCAGCAAGAGTAAAATGTATACTCTAAATGCATATTCTGCTCTAATAAAAGGAGGGGGGAAAGAAAGATCAAACGGTAAACACTAAAATATTAAAATTTAATATTCACAGTGACCTTTAGTATCTTTAAGGGATGTGCAAAATATAGTCTCATAGGTAAAATAGATTTAAAGTTTAATCTTTAATTTTGAATCATCTTAGTAGGTATAAGGTCATTCTATATGTATTTGCATGTACAACTACTGTAAAATTAAGTACACGTGGGGTCTTTTTAACTGTCATGTTATGCAACCCTTTCTGGAACTAAGACATTTCATAAAGCTTGTGTTTCTCATTAAGAAAAAAGGGAAAAAAATAAAAAATTACAACCAATGTTAAAAAAAAAAAAAAAAAAAAGGGAAAAAACTGAAAAGATGATTGCAACCCAAAATTATGGAGGACAGGCAGTCTTTATTGGAAACGGGGTGGGGGAATACAAAAAACAAAATAATATAATAATATAATAACAATAATAAAAACAGTAAAAGACAGAAATGGAGGGAAGGAATGGCAGCAAGACATGGAAAGGTGGGAGTGGGGGAGCAGGGGAGGAGGCTGCAAGGTCAAGAGCGTGTGCGCGCGCGCGTGTGTGTGTGTGTGTGTGTATTGGGGAGAGTGACAGAAAGACTTAAGTTAGGAATTTAAAGAGCTCTTACACTCCGCCTTTATGGCCCCACAGTTAATGGGCACAAAGGGGCGGCGCGCTGCCCGGCGCAGCCTGATGAGGTCACGGCACATGTGACGTGCCAGCTTGGTGAGGCGTGTGGCCTGCAGCAGGAAGGCCTGCTTGGTCTTCATAGAGGATTTGGGGCTGCCACTGTTTCTCACTGGAACCATGTGGGAGGTTTGCCGCAAGGTGTGGCTACGGGAACACAGTTCCTACAGACAGGTGAGAAACAACAGTGGGAACAGTTAGAGGAAGAAAATCCAAAATAAGATCAGCAGGAACACAGATGGTGAACAAAAAGAAAAGAAAAAACATTTTTTTTTTTTTTTTAAAGTGCGAGTTAGAGGGGAGAAAAAGATTTAGAGGAAGGACTTTAAATGAGTAGTTACTATGATTAAAAAAAAAAAAAAATAGGCTCCCATCTAACCAATCATTACTTCATATCCTTAATTTCAATACGGCAAGCTTTTACTGAATGATAGAGAAATTACTTCTCAGCCAGCTATACAAGTCCTTTTCTGTCAGTTTGATGAATCTGCAAGCTTTAATTCCAACATTGTTCAAAGCCAAAAATTTTTTTCCAATTACATACTGAAAAACACTTACTAAATCATATTTGACAGACTGTCTTAAAAGAAAAAAAAATTGTAAAAAAAAAATCAAGATTGTGCACTGCTTACATTTGAAGCAGGACTTGGAGGCATTTTCTCCTCTGCGCCTTCAGCTCTGCTTGGCATTTTAAGGCCACCATACTTTTTCCAGTACATCCAGCAGGAAACACACAGGCGACACTGCATGTTTGGAGGACCCCAAGAGTACCATTGAGCAGACTGCATGGCTAAAGGGTGAAAAGAAAACAACTCACATTCTGAAACTTGGATCTCTAAAGTAAAATGAATGAATTTTTTTGGTCCCTTGTACAGAGCTTATGCTGCATGAAGGTTTCATTTATCTTGCATGTAGCATTCTAATATTGCTAACAATATTTACGTTTCAGCATAAACTTATTTTTCACAGCTTGTATTCAATAACCAGCTACTGTGTCTACCTGTTAAATTATTATAGGATTTAAAATTGTTATTAATTAAACAAAGTACTTAGGTACTCACCAAAACAGCTCTCGCATGCACGGCCCCCGCCAGGAGTATGGAAGCCACCTGTTCCTACTGCACCATTCATGGTTGCCATCTTGCCATTGCTGACAGAGATCTGATTAGGGTTGGGCTTGTTACTGTTGAGTAAAAACAAGCAGAAGAAATTTCTCATTAAAAAGAAAAACCATTTATAATACTGAGAATGAACAAGAAAAGAGGGTGTTGAGAAAAACTCACTATGTGGGGATGTAGACTTGCTTTAGCTTACTCTCAGCTTCAGCTGCCTTCAAACGTTTCTGAGAAAAGAAGCAAAACTTTAAGCACCAGAATCATGATAAATACAAATGTTTTTTCCTTTTACTCAGCAACTCCATTTATTCCTTTACTTTTATAATTTACTTACCTGCTGCACATATCTATCTGTGGTTTTCCACATGTAATAATACTCAATAATGCTCGTCAGGGACTTCCAAGGGAGCTGAAACACAGAATAAAAACAGCGCACTGACTGAGAGGATGCTGACTGTGAGGGCAATGAAATGTGTAACTAAAAGCAATGCTTCATGGTCGCTTCAGGTTTGGACTGCAACAACTAATTTGACAAGTGAAGAACAGGGAGGACACGTAATTTGAGAATGCCTGGGTGAGTGCATGACTGCACAAGGAAACTAATAAATAAACTTTATTCAAGTGAGGTCAAAATAGATTTTATTTACCAATGTTTTTAAAAAGCCTTATTTTAAGACATAAAAAAAACAAACAAAAAAAACATTTAATTTAAATCAAACAGAACTCGACAGATTAATCAATTATTCAAAAACATTTTTGCTGCAGCCTTGCTTCAAGGAAAGGAAAGGATACTCTTGCTGCAAGGAAAGTGATGATTCTAACATCAATACATTTATTATAATCATGTCACTTCGGTCCTAGCATACACATGCACATATTTATTTATGAGCACCTGCCTATGGGAGACACATGGACCAAGAAGGTTAAAGCATTTAAAGATACCCATTCAGTCCTTACTGCTGACACCCATAAATATGAGAAAATGGAAAAAAAAAAAAAAGCCTAACAATTAACATACCATCCATCCATTATCTTCCGCTTGTCCCAAACGGGGTCGCGGGGGAGTGCTGGAGTCCAACCCAGCGCACACAGGGCGAGGACGGGGGACGCACCCTGGACAGGTCGCCAGCCCATCGCAGGGAGGAGCCGGACGGGGACGGCACCTTGCTCAAGGGTACCCCAGGGCAACCCATTGGACAGGGGTTCCAACCTCCGATCATGTGACCAACGCCCTAACCACTAGGCCACCACTGCCCCAATTAACAAACCTATGAAGTTAAAGTAAAAAGTTTTTGCCTGAAATTTTTTTTTTCCCCCCAGATTTTAGGCCAGAAGAAAGGACTTGGCCACATAAGGCCACGTGTGTCAGCTAAATGCTCAATCATCTTTTAGGACCTACATACAGAAGCTCTCGTCTCCAGTCACCAAATGAAAGCCAGTGTAGTAGCTCAAAACAGCGAATACCTGAAAAGCTCTCCTCATTCATGTCTGAGGTACACACTCAAAAGGGCTCTGGCATCCTTAGCTCCAGACTGAGAACAGCTGATGTGTTTGGCAGAGTGCATGTTGAGAGGGCCATCAGCAGTGCTCTAATCAACCTGAAGGCTTGATTAGGCACAGAACCCCTGCAGGTCAAAAATAACACCCCTTCACTATAACCCCTCCTCCGTCACTCACCACCACTGCAGGCTTCCCAGGGCACACAATCTGCAACACTCTTCTGATTTCCCCCCCAACAAAGAGGGGGGGGAAAGAGGAAAAAGAAATGGGAATAGAAGCCAAGCCAATGCCATGTTCATCTTCAGTCCTAGAGTCCACAGGTTTTTTCATGCATATTTCATCAAATGTCAGTAAAAGCATAGTAGGATCATATCATTAAACAGCAGTCACACTACTGTTTCAACTTACTGAGCCAAGCATGTGCCTGAATAACCATTTGCTTTTCCTCCAACATCTAGTGCTTTGCTTCTATTCTCCTGCAGTGCAGTTCAGGTCAAGGGCACCCCAGTTAACTCTCCCTTTAGAAGCCAGATAAGACCCAAATCTTTCCTCTGCCTAACATAGCCACTAAAGACTTGCACGCACACACATTCACATGCACAGGCAATCACTCATGATCAAAGACATCCTCTTGTGATTGGCCTGGTTTCCAGAGGTCAGGTTTAGCTTTTCCATCATCAGTGAGAGAACTAACCATCCTTCACTTTCATCTGTTTGTCACTACAAATCCATGTTAGCTCTCTCATGTGGAGTTAATTTTGAGCCAAAAAAAATTAAACAACACATCCACAAGCAGACCAAATGGTGCAATTTCAAAAAATACTAAGAATTGACCTTAGCATTTTTTAACATTTGCATATTTTACAGATAAGCCCTCTTTAGGGAAGTGGTGGCCTAGTGGTTAGGGACTAGGCCCCTGGATCGGAAGATCATGGGTTTGAATCCCTTACCAGTAGGTTGCCCTGAGGGAACCCTGAGCAAGGTACCGTCCCCGTCACTGCTCCCTAGGCAATTTCAATAGCTGTCCCTTGCTGCATGTGTTTGTGTGGGTTAGATGCAGAGGTGTAATTTTGTTCTGGTTCACGGCATGAACTTTCACTTCTAAACAACTGTTTAGGAGTGTGGGCACCTCATAAGACTCAAGTGTTTATTGGTTCACTGTTTTGTCTCACCCTTACCGAATCTAAAAATGTAAGTGTGTATATATTATATATTAAACAAAGCAAATACCGCTAAAATGAAAATGAAATTGAGTAGTAAATAGGGCTGGATATCAAACTAATATTAGATATGTTTGCATAAATGATCTTTTCTGAAACTTTCTGAAATTAAATTTATATATCTTGTTAGGGCATAAAATTAACTCCACAGCTGTATCTAGGTGTTAATATATCATTCGTACTCACAAAGTCTTGCCGGATATCATTGAAGTCCTTGCCATATTTCTCCAAGGCCTCCTCAAACAGGTTGGCCTCTGAAGAGCTCCACTCCTCCATCTCATCCCTGCACAGCACAGGCCCCCCCTGAGGCACCAGTACACTCAGCGCACTAGACAGGTCATAGCCATGTCGGTGCAGTGTGTCCATAGCATGAAACTATACAAGACAAAGACAAAGGGAGGAACAGGAAGAGAGAGAAAAATTAATGGAATCTGCTAACTATTCCAGAAGAGTAAGTGATATAATTGGGGAAATGTGAGATAGGGTGCTGTTAAAGCTGGTACCAGTGTGATATCCCGCGAAGCTGCTGCTGCACTCATGTGTAAGCTGGGCTGTCTGACGGAGCTGCTGCAGTCCAGTGCTCGAGCAAAGGTGCCCACCGCCCTTCGCACAAATCAACAAATCATTCATCATCATTCAAATGCTGTACCAGCAAACAGGCTACTCAAGCTCGCTCAGGATTACAGACAGCAATACCACTAACGTAAGAGTTCCATCTAAAGTATTTAATTCCCACTACTGATGATAATTAATCAACTTTAGAAACCTCTCAAAAGACAACGAAGGAGCAGATATAGCAGATATTATTTAGGGAAACTTTCCGTACAGCAGCAACACTGACATGACTAGCAATTTTGGTATGTGTTGCACTGGCACAAATAGATCAGGAAGTGTTGCTTGAGTTGCTAAATTCTGCAAACTGTACATGCTAAGCAGAGCTGTAAAATGGACAATTAGGCAAGTTATGCCTATGCACCTAATTAAGTGATGTTCATGTTAGTTAATCTAAGTTAGTTCATCTAAGTTCATTTTAAATGTTCAAAACCAGTTAATGTACTACTGATTAAAGAAAAGTTCATCTTTGGTAGAACATAATACTAATTTTGAAACTTGACATCCATACCGCGCTACCACCAGGAACTGGTCTATCTGCTTATTGGTCAGAGGGCATTCTGGGTCCCACATCTTCACTTCCAGCTTTGACTGGTCCCTGTCGTCTGCTTCTCCTGTTTGGTAGACAAGTTCAACTTCTTAATTTCATTTCACATCAGAATTGTAACACATTCTCATGACAGATAAATAATAATAAAAAAGAAAACAGTTATAGTATTTATCACAAAGTCAAATAATTTCCCTTCTTCCAGCCGTTCCCAATTAGGGGTCGCCACAGTGGATCATCAGTTTCCATTTTTTGTGGTCCTTTGAGTCATCCTATTTCACTCCAACCGCCTGTACCTCCTCTCTCACCACATCCATAAACCTCCTCTTTGGTCTTTTTCTTCTTCTTTCCTGGCAGCCTCATATTCAACATCCTTATCCAAATATAATCTTCATCTCTCCTCTATCCTTTCCTTTCACTTTTGCTGGTACCTATCAATCACGGATCACTCCTGATACTTCACCCATTCCAATGAAATTATTTCCCATCAAAATACTAAAAATTTTAAAAAGTACAGTGAGAATTGAAGAATATTTTCTTGCTTTTTGATGCATTAAACCTGCCAGTGTTCAACAGTTAATTAAGTACTGAAATTTTCCAAATCCACTCAGAAAAGCATATTGTGACAATGTGAGAATTTATCAAGAAGCCAAGAAATATTATATTGCCTGCCACTATTTCTATAACTGTAGAAAGGATGAGGAATCCAACATTATGGGTAAGAGAGCCTTTCCTACATTCCCTGGCAGGAGAGAAGAGGAGCATAGATTATTAACTCTTCCACTCAGCAACTGAACTGATCTGCAACTGAAGCATACCAGCCAGTATCCATCACACAATACGTGCTTTCAAAAGACTACTGGGTAGAGTCAACCAATGCAGATTCTTAAACTAACCCACAAACCCACTCTTTTTCACACTGAAAGCATGGCAAAAGTTAAATGACTGCCAGCAAGATGCAGTCAATAGAATTGTTTTGGTCACAGCATTCCTAGGCAGCAAGGCTGTTTCTATTACTGTACAAGGCAGGCATTAAAGGGTCTGCTGATACAGCAATAAAATCTTATGAGTACTATCAGAGTAACAGTAAAAACAAGGGGAAAAACCACTAACCAGTTCTCAAACAAGATATCCACAGCCATAAAATCAATCTAAACACTTAAGTAAAAATTTAATGGAGTTTAGCAATTAAGGCTAAACTCCATTAATTAATTAACTTTATTTGTTATGCATGCTCATTCATATTACAGCAAAATAAATCTGATATTTAAAAGAAGAGCTTGCATATTCACAATAGTCTTTAATGCTGATGTTTAAAAGAAGAGGCTTTTAGTTGTAGAGATCTATGTATATAGGGATATAATCAGAGAAAAGGCAAGTGTGTTTAAAGTGGGAAGGTGAAGTCAAAGACTGACAGTAGAGCAATTTCACACTTGAATGATCGTAACTGCTGATATTGTAATCTACACAGTTCCTTTTGTGATGCACCAGTGGCCACAAATCAAGCTTATCGTGACATTTAGAAGTAGCAAATACACAGCACCACTCTTTAAAATCCCTGTCAGTGTAGGGAAGTTCCAGTACTCATTTCCAAGCTGTAGAAACCATGCTTCTTCTCTAATGGGAAAAAACTGAAACTTGGAAGTGTAAAGCCTTAAACAAACAGATAGAGTTGGGGAGAGTGTGATTTTTCTGTTTACCTTCCTGTAGCATTTCAGGGACATCAGCCTGAAAGCGGGGGCCGACACGAATCTCCCCCTTGTCTGCCAGTAGGGTCTTCTGTGTGGGGTCATACACCAGCGAGTAGAAAAACGTGTCCTGATAGACACAAAAAGGCCAAAGAAGAAAGAAACAGCAGCAGTTTGCATGACTTGTTTACTCTGCAAGCTCTAATAACAACGATTATACTGACAAATAAAAATGCAATTAACTCTCAATTTAGATAAAACTATGACTTTTTACTCTTCACATGCATACGCAAATCTTGCAAGACCAGCCAATCTTAAATTACCTCTTTATCCAGATAGGACAGAACTGACTCCGTCTCATTAAGGAGCGCCACGCTGCACTTCCCCCTAGGTTTAAAAAAAAAAAAAAAAAAAAAAAAAAAAAAAAAAAAACAGACCTGCGTTAGTTTTCAGTGTCAGAACTCAACATATGCCTAGTACTTCACTATTCTACTCACTGCCTTGTCAAGGTGAGGACTGTACAAGAAGTGCAAGTTCATCATAAGAAGTGTGAGTGTGTGAAAGGGACAAGACTACAGTGGAAAAGGTGAGAAAAGCTGAGAGGTGATAAGAAAAAAGGTGAAAGCAATTAGCTGCAAGGATGGAGGGGAAAAAATGTAAGAGCCATGGATGCTATTGTTAAACGTCACAAGGGCACAGAGATGAGTGTTCAGGAAACTCTGTACAGATCTGTGTACAAATTGGACCCTTTTTTGGTACCCTTTAGATGTCTAGTACTCTAAATGACCATCAATAACTAGCTAAAATGAACCCCATCCAAAAAAAAAAAAAATCCTAAAAGATAGACTAACTAGTCTAGTAAGTGTAAAAGGTGACATTTCCATTTCTTTAGCAACCTAGAACAAGAAATCTCATCTCCGCTAACCTTGCCCAACTCTGACTGCCTCTTGATTAAAAGCCCAGACTCAGCACCACACCACTAATGCATTTTTCACTCAAGTCTCAGAGGGACTTTGTATGCAACACAGGAGGTGCTAGCAGCTGGAGAAGAGACAGAGCATAAAGCAGCTGAAGAGGCCATAGGTGGTGGGTTAACACCAGCAGCTTAAATCAAGTGACCAAACTTGATTATAGCAACTACAAATTAAATGCACTCTATGGCCATATGGTGAAAAAGCATATAGTCACTTGAATTGAGTTGGTGCAAGTGAATGTGTGTATACCTGATGTGTGTGGCAGGGAGTGATTCATACTGCCGAGACAGAAAGAGTTCTCTGTGTCGGAGCTGGTGTTTCTGTTTCTCACTGAGCTCTGGCTCTGAAGGACTCTCTTTCTCCTCTTCCAAGTCCTCTGTGCACACACACACACACACACACACACACACACACACACACACACACACACACACACACACACACACACACACACACACACACACACAGTGCATTAAACTAGGTAACGTCACTCACTCATAGTTCATTCATTGTCTTGTAATAATGACAAAGAAAAACAAAAAAACAAAACATTAATGCAAAAGGTGAGCAATATTTAAGACATATTTCATGAGAACAGAAGCCAAGAGTATTAACCATAAGATTAACCCATAAAAGACAATTCCTCAAAATTGTATGAAAATAAAAAGTGATGAAAATGAATAGTTCCTGGCAGACTGAAGTAACTGCCCTTACTCTTATGAGCATTCACGATGTGCAGGATATACACATGTACCACATTGGTGTAAGCAATCCCCCATGTACATTGTATTTAAAATATGTTTAAAAAAAGAAAAAAGAAAAAAAATAAATAAAAAAAAAAGTAACATTATTTAAAAAATAAGGTTACATTTACAGTAACAAAACAAAATGTAGAAGGTAAAAACTTACAATGTTAAAGAGACCAGTTCTAAAATGTTTATATTGGCACATTCTTATTTCAGAATCGCAGGAGACCCAATCAAACTGATCAGCAGTAAAACCAACAACAAATCTATGAATTCATGTTAGTTTGTCTCTTTCTGACCTGGTGGCACCAAGGAAATAACATTTGTTTTCACATTTAAATAGTGTCCATCATGTTTTTTCCAAGGCCATTTTATGAATGTGAAGAATGTCTGGAGAACATTCATATTTTAATGAAAACATTAACCCAATAGGTCTTGCTCCAAAACCATAACATCCTGAGCAAAACCTAAACAAAGCATGCTTAAAAAAACAAATATAGTCATTCTAGAACTGAGTACTTATGCTGATCTGGCCTCATAAATTTTTTAGCAGTTCTAAGCCCCTGAAACATGGATTAGAAAACCCCAGCAACCAATGTGTGGTATTAGCAAGACTCCAAAGATCACAGGACTCCAGATTCACGACATGGGTACAGTGCACATACACACAGCATATATACAAAAACAGAATGGCATGTGTGCGTATACATATATTTATTACACAAATACACACAAACTCACAATCAGACAGGATGTAATGGTCTGCTGTTTCTACTAAAGAATGCACCTCATTAAACATATGCTCATAAACTGCCACCAAGCACCACTTAGTTTCACAAACTCACTTACTCGCATGCTTGTCCGCCAGCTGGATGAGGCTCTGTGAGATGTCCCTTCTCCTGTAGAAACAGACCACCTTCGCCTCCACATTGCCACTCGCTGTCTGGAAGTAGCAAGACACAGGGTCAACATCAGGTTGTCACATCACACTTAAAACATAGTCTCATCCCTTATACCAGCTTCATCAGTACAGAGACGCAAACTGCTGTCTAGCATCTAAAACATAGAAGAGAGGTAATGGCAGCAAATGACTGATTGGACTGGGTAGTCGACTATTGAAAGTGCAGAACAAAACCAAACCCCTGTGTTTAAAGAAAGCACATTCAGTGACCATTAATGATTTTGGTAAAAAGCTGATGTCAACATAAACAGATGCACAAAAGGCATCTGTTAATAAAGCTGCCTAATGAGTCATACTGCTTGTTACTGCAGAAAGCTTTACAGCTCAAACGATCTGAGGGCTCCCTTTGAAGTTGTCAACAGAAAGCGTAATGAAGCAAACATGCTTTCGCACACATCACATTTTTTTTTTTTTTTACCAAATTGTCCTTTGCCAAGTAGAGGATTCCTTTCTACTTTCTACCTTACAGACTAAGCAGGTTAGGTTTTTACTCAGAACATGCTGCACTAATCCAACACTGCAAAGGTAAATAATGTAATTTTACTTCCCAGACGTCTCAGGCTTGAATCATATTGTGCAACAGAGTGATAGGTCATTCTATAAGAAGTGAGGAAAATGAGGTTGTTTAAAAAAATAAATAATAAAATAAATAAAAACTAATGCTCTGCAAACTTGTCTGTCTGCATAGCCACACATTTAATTTCCCCAGAGAGAAAGTGTGAAACTGTGCTAATTCTTAAATACAAAGATTAAATAAATACAAAATAAATACAAAGGTTTTATACTACCTCCTCTAGCAGGATAACAGTCAATCAATTAAAACAGGTGAAAATCTATTAAAGACATGGCCATTAAAACATCACTGACAAATGTTGAGGTTTGTTATCCTACAATCACTGTTGGCTTAATACACCTGCTGAACTGAAGATGTGCCAAGTGAACTGAAGATGTGCCAAAATAAGTGTCACACACACACATACATACATACACATACATATATATATATATATACACACACATACACACACACACACACAGTGCCTTGCAAAAGTATTCAAGCCCCTGGTATTTTTAATATTTTGCCTCACAACCGGGAATTACAATTATACATTTCATTTACAGAACATGTCTACAACTTTGAGATGTATTTATTTATTGTGAAGCAAACAACAAATAGAACAAAATAACAAAACTTTGCTGTGCATAACTATTCACGCTATTCATAATGTCAGCACTTTGTAGAGCCACCTTTTGCAGCAATTTCAGCTGCAAGTTGCTTTGGATAAGTCTCTATGAGCTCACCACATCTTGCCACTGGGATTTTTGCCCATTCCTCAAGGCAAAACTGCTCCAGCTCCTTCATATTAGATGGCTTTCGCTTGCCAACAGCAGTCTTCAAGTCTGACCAGATTCTCAACTGGACTGAGGTCTGGACTTTGACTAGGCCATTCCAACGTATTTAAATGTTTCCCCTTCAACCACTTGAGTGTTGCTTTAGCAGTATGCTTTGGGTCATTGTCCTGCTGGAAGGTGAACCTCCGTCCCAGTCTCAAATCACAGGCAGACTGACACAGGTTTTGCTCAAGAATATCCCTGAATTTAGCACCTTCCATCTTTCCCTCGACTCAGACCGGTTTCCCAGTCCCTGCTGCTGAAAAACATCTCAAAGCATGATGCTGCCACCACCATGTTTCACTGTGGCGATGGTGTTCTTGGGGTGATGGGATGTGTTGGGTTTGTGCCTGACATAGCATTTTCCTTGGTGGATGAAAAGTTCAATCTGACCAGAGCAGCTTCCCCCATACATTTGGGGAGTCACCCACATGCTTTTGGCAAACTCTAAACGTGCCTTCTTATTTTTAACGTTAATTAATGGCCACTCTTCCATAAAGCCCAGCTCTATGGAGTGTACGGCTTATTGTGGTCCTATGGACAGATTCTCCAGTCTCTGCTGTGGAACTCTGCAAATCCTTCAGGGTTACCTTTGGTCTCTGTGCTGCCTCTCTGATTAATGCCCTCCTTCTGTGAGTCTGAGTTTAGGTGGGTGGCCCTCTCTTGGCAGGTTTGTTGTGGTACCATTTCCTTTCCATTTGAAGATGATGGATTTGATGATGCTCCAGGGGGATCATCAAAGATTTGGATTTTTTATTTATTATTTTTTTTTTTTATAACCTAACCTTGACTTGTACTTCTCAACAATTTTGTCCCTGACTTGTTTGGAGAGCTCATGGTGTGATGCCTCTTGCTTAGTGGTGCTGCAGCCTCAGTGGCCTTTCAGAAAAGGTGTGTTTATACTGACAGATCATGTGACAAACTGCACACAGGTGAATTTCATTTCACTAATTATGTAACTTTTGAAGGCAATTGGTTGCACCAGGACATTTTAGGGGCTTCATAGCAATACATATTGAATACATATGCACATGCCAATTTTCAGCTTCTACTTTTTAAATATTTTTTTCTCTCATTTCACTTCACCAAATTAGAATATTTCATGCAGATCCATCACATAAAATAAGATTAAGAAGCATTTAAATTACAGGTTGGAGTGTAACAATATAGGTAAAAAGCCAATACTTTTGCAAGGCACTGTGTATATACATGGGATTTGTAGTTTGTGAGTTATCTGTGCTTAATATCGCTGGGCCATTAAAAAAATAATAATATTATAATAATAAATAAATATTTATGGCCCAGCAATATTAAGCACAGATAACACACAAACTACAAATCCAATAATGCAGCACAACAGCTGCCTTAGCGAACAATAGGCTACCTCAGATCATTCCCGCGTCAATTATGTCAGAACAATCAAGCGTTTGTTGACGTATATAACCCCAATTTCAAGTCAAAGCTAGACCGTAACAGCCAAACAAACTTGTTGCCAAGATGCCAAGCATCCAGTTTTGACAAAATGGCATAAGAACAAAGATGGAAAATTTGATGTTATTTTAACTTTTACTTAAAATCACAATTTTTATTTATATTTTCAGGGGGTTTTTTTGCAGCATGTCAAAATTATACAAAGTTATTTCTATGTAGTAGAACATAGAAAAATATTTTAAGTTGATTTGTTTTGGAATAATATTGTAGCTTGTCTGTTTTGATTCATTTTTATTTTCAAAAGACCTTTAGTTTTAGTCTGTTCAATAAAAAAATTTATCCTGTTCGGCCTGCAACCTAAAGTATGCTTTAGGTTTTGGCTCCCTGTGCGATTGTGTTTGAAACCCCTGTATTAGACGTTCAGATCTAATTGTCAGTGCTTTATTTTGATGCTACAATAAGAATAAGCATGAAATTAACTGAATGCATAAGCAAAAAATCTGATTTAGGGAATAATTATACAGTATGCACACAGCTACAGGCAAGGCACAGGTGTGCACCAGGTAACCTTTCTGTTGCTGTGGGAACGACGGTTTTAACACCTGCCAACACATCTCACATTACAGGGATTTCTAAGACAAACATGAACACACATTGGGGATAAATTACATTATGTCAAATCTTTTGCTAATTAATTCTTTAGCTTTGCACTGCAGCAGCATAACTAATTTAAAAAATATTTTTCACAAAATAAAAAGCATTACATTTTAGCCAATTCAGTCAAGTAATGAAGTTTAAACATCAGACTTCAGACACCATCTCTGCTGATCAACTGTGATGGTTTGGTAAACCATGCCTTCACATTTGCATCAGACATCCTCTGTGCACTGTTAGAAAAAGTAAGGAAGATGTGTTGATCTTTCAAATGAATTCTCACCCATTAAACTAGTACATTATCACTCAAAATTCCCAACATCAGGTACATTTACGGCATTTAGCAGACGCTCTTATCCAGAGCAACTTCCATGTCCTAATTACAGGGACAGTCCCCCTGGAGACACTCAGGCTTAAGGGACCCAGTGATGGTAGTGCCAGAGGTGGGATTCGAACCGGGGAACTCTTGATCTTGGTCCGTAGGCAAGTACCCTACCACTAGACCACCGCCACCCTACAGCTCTTAACCTTCTGACATAGACTTAAGACATCTGACATCCTAGTGATTAGTGCTTCTATTAAAAAAAATAATAATAAAATTTAACCCACAACAACTCCCCATCCCCACAGGACTGTACCTTATTCAGTTCTTCTATCCTCCGGATCAGATAAGGGTTGCTTGAAGAGTTCTCAAAAAAGACATAATCTGCAACAAAAAATGATGGCATTTCATTTTGTACTGCCTGCTTATCAGTTCAGAGACAAACCACAACATTAAGGTGTAGCTGTAAACTGAAAATGTGGAAAAGAGCCCAGATGCACAAAGCTGACAATGCACGGCTTCTCACTGAACAGCACTACAGACCAGTGGTCCCCAGCCAGAGGGCTAGCAAAAATGAGTACATTTTGAGTATATTTTATGTGCTTTGTTTTTAGCTGTTTCTAAACCGGTCAGTGAAAATATTCTTTTACCTGAAACCGGTCCATTGTGGAAAAACAGGTTGGAGACCAGTGCTCTAGACCATGCATCCCTAAATCGTACAGCTACAGGACTCACACAGCAGACTTTAGTGAGAACAGAAATTCTGAGTGAATTAAGCGCCCAGCGCCAGGGAGTGCAGGCTTAGGCACTAAAATCAGGACAAGCTGGGTTTGGGAGTAAGAGAGACAAAGGGTCTTACCGACAAAACAATCAGTCCTGTCTCACCTGTGCATAACTAAAGTCTCCATCAACCAGAACTAATGTGGTTTTAACTCATACAGACCCAACAGAGAGATGAGAGAGAGTTATTTCTATGGATCAAACTCCGACCTCCGAGTTAAAATGACCCAAATGCTGATAACACAGGCCCGTCAATCACATTCCGATACACGGAGCCTGAATCAAAACGCTTCGTTTGAAGCGCTGGGAGAGTTTAGAGCCCAGTCCCGAGTCCGTATGGGATATTTTTTTGGCTTCATATAGCTTTGGCTCTGCCTCATCTCTACCGACACCAAGAAACAATGTCGATCAGCCTGGCACGACCAGCTAATCTACTGCTCGTCGGCGGCTAATTGCGCTGAACGGCGATGCCAAAATATTAAGATGACGCCAAAACGGCTGATAAATTTTTTAGTCGGGCAACCAAAATATAATAATGGTAAAATGCAGAATCGTGTGCAAACATGGGTCCGTGAGCAGGCGTGATATCTGTAAAGATGCAGCCAGGTCGAGTAATACCGGTGTTTTTTCGGTTTGTGTGAGCGACGCGGCAGTTCTTAAATGCTAACCGAACGTAGCCTGAAGATCCGTTACTAATGTGAGCCAACAGAAGAGAAATACGACAGTGTTAAACACGTAAAATCACGCCGGCTGTCGCCCGAACACGGCCCACATCACTCGTAAATTTGTGAGATTAGTTCTGCCCGAGCGGATGAAGTACATGAACTGACTGAAGTGTTCCTGACACGGCTTGGCTAGCGCTGCTATGCTAGCTCTCCCGCTAGCATGCTAGCGCGGCTAACAGACTTTCGAGGCCTGACCCACATCAGTCCTACTAAACATTCCCCCGATCCGCCACATCCACCGGCCTCAAACCCCTCTCCCGGACTCCCCTTTCTCTGTAAAGCCCACCGCGGTCCTCCATCTGATCATGTACCGTTAAACGGCGCGCCGGAGAGCAGAGAGCACTGCCCGTGTTTGTGCTAACAGAGACACCAGACTGGCATACCTCCGACCCGGTACATGTTGGCCGCCATTTCTGCCCTCCTGGAGTGTTAAAAAACCAAAAACTAAAACATAAATAACTGGATAAAAACGCTTATGTTATACAACTAACAAAAGAAATTAACTGCTTCGGAAGTGGGGGATGAACCTCGAGATGATCGGGAGACTACTTTCTGTCTGTTTTTTTCCCCTTTTTTGTTTTCTTTTTTTGTTGAGGTGCCCCCCTCCCAAGATTCACAGTACAATACAGTAAAACAGAGGAGGGAGCGAGCGAGCGAGAGAGGGAGGGAGGGAGGGAGAGGAGCTTCCTCATGAGGGAGGAGGAGGAGGGAGAGAGAGAGAGAGATTTTAAATAACAAGCCATCTTTTACATTTTACCTTTTCTCAACCCACCAGATCCAGGAATCACCTGTTTACCCCCCAAAGAGAGAGTCACACCTAAAGATCACTCTCTCCAGGATGTAAAAGTAGTTTACTTTTTAAAATGTGGATTTGAATGAAGTTTTTAAAGTGAAAATATGTGGACAAGATAAAAAATTTATATAATTGCGTAAATCAAAAACCTATCACTCTTTACAATGATGTAGATATGACAGATGAAAGAAAAGCGATGATAATAATAATAATAATAATGGACGGTTTCTTTTCAGATTCATATTGACCTAAAATCTGAAACTAAAATTTATTACAAATGCTGATATTAACAGGTTTATTCTACACTTAAACAAGATAAGTCTTTAATTTCTAGACACATATATAATATAGAATAGTTGTTTGCATTTCTTTGCGTCAGATTCTCTGGACTGTCATTATTATTTTTACTTTGCTAAATTAATCTATGTTCATTTCTTCCAGCATATAAAAACTGTTGTTTGAGAACTGAGGAATATTTTCATGGTTCAGAAGAGTGGATACTGTCCGCTCTCCTCCAAACAAGATCCACAGCTTCGCGTAAAAAAGTGCGTAACGGGAGTCTCGTGACATCAGCACCCAGAACTGCCCCTCCGGGAGGGGCCGGAGTTCAGATGGGGGGAGTCACGGGGGGGCCGGAGTTCAGATGGGGGGGTACTGTGTGGAGACACTCCTGCTGCTCCTCCCGGCAGCCGAGCAGCGCGTGCAGGAGCTCCGCGCGCACACGGCGCGATCAAAGCGATGCTCGGCCGAAGCGGCTCGCGCTTTTTCGCCGAGTAGCGGCTGCGCCCCAGTCCTCCTCCTCCTCCCCCTCTTCTCCTCCGCCTCGTTCGGCAGAAGATGAAGTTTGGCAAGAACATCTGCATCCTGAACGTCGGCGGCACCAGGTACGCCTTCACTCGGGACGTGATCCGCGACTTTCCTCTGCGCAGGGTGAGCCGTCTGCACAGCTGCGCGTCCGAGAAGGAGGTGCTGGAGGTGTGCGACGACTACGACCGCGAGAGGAACGAGTTTTTCTTCGACAGGCACTCGGAAGCGTTTGTCTTCATCATGCTGTACGTGCGCTCCGGCAAGCTGCGCTTCGTGCCGCGGATGTGCGAACTCTCCTTCTACAACGAGATGCTCTACTGGGGGCTGGAGAGCTCGCACCTGGAGTTCTGCTGCCAGCGGCGACTGGACGACAGGATGTCCGACACCTACACCTACTTCTCCGAGGAGGAGCTGGACGAGGACGAGGCGCGGCGCGCGGAGGCGGAGGACGAGGCGGAGGAGACGCGCTCCTGGCTCGATCGGATGAGGCGGACCTTCGAGGAACCCGCGTCTTCCGTGGCCGCGCAGGTGCTCGCCTCCGTCTCCGTCATCTTCGTCATCATTTCCATGGTCATCCTGTGCGCCAGCACCCTGCCCGACTGGGACACGGCGAAAAACAACACGGTGGAGGAGCACAGGTGAGAGCAAGGTCTGGGTTGGATTGTTCTTCAGGCACATTTCAGCATCAGAAACTACTGTCGACACTTTTTGTCATAATTTGTTTCCGGAAATTAACTTTTGAAAGAGCCACACCAAATGAAGCAGTGGTTCTGAAATGTTCAATACAGTTACCAGATCTTGGTATAGGATCTCTTCCTGTATTGATTAAATGCTCAGTCTGAACAGCAAGAGGTGAATCCACCACTGAGCAGTAAATGAAGCTTAATTAATGTGTCTAGTAGTCCAGCTCTTAGTGACCGCTAAAACAGAGTCTTAGACCGTGTGGTGCTCTCAGGGGAAGTCGCTCCTCAGGACATGAGCTCGGTTGCTCGTCCAGAGAGAAGCCTGGGCCAAAGCGGTCCCCTTTTGCCTGAATGAACAGTTGTGGAAAATGACCAGAAACAACAGATGCTTCACATGGGGATTTCTCTCTCTCCATCTCCTTCCCGGTTTCTCTATCTCTTTATCTCTCTCCTCCCTCTCTTTCTGTCTCTGTCTTCCTCCCTCTTTCTCTCTGATGTCTCATGCCTGTGTCCACATTTGTGCCAGAGTTTTTGACCTGTGTATTTCATAGACACTGTCATGTTATGTTCTCTCCTCACCATAAAATACCTAAAATATAAATCCCCTTTAGGAGGGATTATATAGAGAGTAAAAGTTCATTTAACTTCTAAATCAGTGTGTTTTTAGCCAGCAGAGCTGAAAGCTGCCAGCAGTCCAGTGGCCTCTCAAGGAAAGCTGTGAGATTTTTAATTATTTTTATGGGATACATTTGAACCGAAAACATTAAAACACTAAAGGGTAAATTGTCTGTAAGAACTGATAAAACCATTAGCCTGAATGGTGCAGTATATTCAGATCAGTGTTCATGATGATGAGGTGTCCTCACTGTCCGAGAGGCGTCACTACAAGTCTCTTGTGTGAAACCGTGATGATCATGGACAACAGGCTGAGAGTGAATACACTCCTCTTCAGTTAAAAAGAGATTACTGTTGTCAAAATGTATATATACTGTTTACACACACACACACACACACACACGCAAACACACAAGTACTACTCACACAGCGGTGGCCTAATGGCCTAGTAGTTAGGGAGTTGGCTCTGGATTGGAAGATTGTGGTTTCGATTCCCTCACCAGTAGGTTGCCCTGATGTACCATTGAGCAAGGTACCGTCCCCATCACTGCTCCCCAGGCGCTTTCAATATCTGGCCCTGCTGCACGTGAGTGTATGGGTGAAACGCAGAGATTTAATTTTGTTGTGCTGTGTTTCACATTTTCACTTTCACCCCCCCCCCACACACACACTTGGGCATGAACAGTTCAATGTAAAACATTAACAATTAAACCTTTATTTTTAAGTGATTAACTTTCCCTTTGGTTGCTGTGACAAGGTCCTGTAATCAATAAACAGTTAGCCATGCTTTGTCAGATATGGAAAATTCTGAGCAGGCCCAGCTGAAGGTAAATTGTGAATAAATAAAGTATACCCTGCTCTACATAGAGAGGAATTTAATAGTAGAATTGTAGTCTCTAAACCCCTCGTGATTAATACTTAAATGCATCAGTCAATAAACCTTAATTGCCCATACATATTTAGGAATTAATTGGTAAAAAACGACATGCTTTACTACATCCTTTACAGAGGTCAGATGAGACATAATTCACCATATTTTTCCCCTGAATGCTTGACATCAATAATAAGGGTCTGGTAGGTTTGTTGGTATGATCTGCACTCACGTAAAAAGTGTCAGTGCAAATCGATGCAACGTTATTGCATTGATGATCTGACTGGTCATCATTATCCTATAATAAAACATGTTCATTGTGGTAGGTAAATCAGGGATGACATCATACCCAATCCAAAGGGCATGCAAGGTCATTTTAACAGTTTGATGAGTCTGACAATTATGTAAATTATATACTATTGCCTTTACAGTGACCAGATCTTAACCCATATCGATTCATGTTAGACAGTTCGTCAGATCACCATCTTAAACAGGGAACTCTTAAAGGATTATGTTCTGATAGAATTAAGTTCTAGTGCCTCCAGTACAGTCTCAGATTTGGTAACTGTGGATCAGCTCTTTAGCAATACACTTTATGTAGGCATTTCCTTTCATTTGTGTACACCAACAAGCCACTTTATTAGGTACATATGCAATCATTATCCTTCTTTATTGGCTCCACCTACCATATAGGGGCGCTTTCTTGGCTACACTTATGGAGTCTAATCCATCTACTCCTCTGCATCATTTGTTAGCCCCCTTTAATCAGTTTATTGATTGTCAGAACACCCAAAGGACCACCAGTGAGAAAGTATTATTTAGGTGGTGAATCATTCTCAGCACAGCAGTGACACAGAGACTGTAGTAAGTCTCTTTGTGTGTGAGCCTAAAGGTGGTTTAGGCATTGCAGAGTTGCTGGAGCTTTTAAACACTGTCCACTGTATTATACATATCTAAGCTGTTGGCCTACCTTGCAGATGTGAAACTATCAATGACAATTCTTCTACTTCTGTAAATCAACCTCCAGTTTTTATTTCCCATGAACAAGTTAACAGAGCACAGATGTTCTATACAGTAGCTCCAAGATTTACATCAGGTGCTTTCAAATCTATTTTACTCCAAATAGTTTGAAGCATAATCTAAAAAATAAACATATACAAGTCTAGAACCCCTGCGATGGGTTGGCGACCTGTCCAGGGTGCGTTGGACACCAGCACTCCCCCGCGACCCCGTTTGGGACAAGCGGTAGAAAACGGATGGATGGAAGTCTAGAACCCTTTCATTAGCTCAGATTTCTTTTCCATTGTTTCTTGCTCTGGTATTTGTCGTTGGCATTTGTCTTTTTTTTAATGATGTCTCGTACTACTGAAATGTTTGTGTCCTCATGCTTATATCCAGTGTATTCTTGATTCCATTTTCTTCCCCGAGGTCAGGTATGTGTTAATGTATGTTTATGAGGAGCTAGTGAGGGAAGAAATGAGAGACATTGAGGTTTGTTATGCATGAGAATTAGGATACTGCCAAAAATGCCAGAGAGTTTTAGCCAAATGGGTATGAATTTAGGTCTAGAGAATAAAAGAAAATACTGTTTTTCTTTGAACATTTTGAATAAAAATTGAATGAAATTTTTTTTCAGATCACTAGATATCACCGCAAACCAAGAAAGCCAAGCAGCTGGAACAATTCTGGGGAAAATTTTTACTCTCTGGACCCAAATTCCAAATGACTAGACCTCGTGTGTTCTGTTATATACAGAAAAGATGCTGTGTACTCATCCTCAGTCAGATCTTATGAAGTCTGTCTGTTGTAATACTCTGGCATTTGTGTGCAAACCTAAACACAGTCTATGTGAATACACCTTCACTACCTGTTATACTTTCCTGCAGTAAAGCTTGGTGCAGCTCTCCATTCAGTGCATTCCACCCTGCTGCCGGTATGGCCTCTTTACTTTTGTCTACTATTGACCCCATAGTATATGTCAGCAATGTAATGACTAGTAAAATTGTTCAGTTTGAAAGTGTGAACTGTCAGAAGGACAGTTCCATATACTGCAGATTGAGAGTGACACAATAATGTTTGACTTCTAATTAAAGAAACCAATTTAGCTCATGAGCAGCATCAAGCTTTCTTTCTGCATAGCTGCCCTGTCAAACAACAATTTACATTATCTGCATGAGACTATTTACACTTTTCATAGTCCCTTAAAAGGTAATTAGCTTGCATGGTTGCAGTTTAAACCCTATAAATGCATATATAGGATGAGTCAAAGAAACAAGAAAGCATTCATATCTTAAGGTTTTCTGTGCATAAACATAGCCTAGTCTTGTACTATATGCCAATGCCCTACTTAATAATGCTGACTGGCACCTAGTGTTACAGTGATCTCATTTATCTTATTAAAGATCAATGCGTCCAAACCCAAACTATCCATAAAAGAGTTTTCGCGGTAGGTTTTCATTTTAGTTGAGCAATAGCAGATCTTTATGATCTTTATGTTTAATGAGCTGGTTTCAGGTTTCAAATAGTTGTTCCCTTCCAAATAAATAATTGTTTTCAGATAACAAATGTTAAGTGTCACTGTCAATTGTCTGTCTTCACAAGATTGTTAATTTGCATGATGATGCTATGTCCATTCTTGATGGATATGCAAGTTAAATCCTGGCATGATCCTCATTAAAAATGAAAATGACCATAGCTCAATCCCCTGGTCATAACGGTAATGATGAGATTAATGTGCCATATTATGACTTAAACATATTTACATGTTGATTGTATTTTGGCTCACCCTGCATATTCATTCAGAAATAAGTGTATAACATGTATATAAGAGCATATATAATAATAATAATAATCCTTTATTTATTTATTTATATAGCATATGGTCAAAGTTGTTTGCTCACTCTCTCTTTACCCTCCATTCTTTTTCTTAGGATCATTGAAGCAGTGTGCATTGGTTGGTTCACGGCTGAGTGCATAGTGCGTTTTATTGTCTCGCGGGACAAGTGTGAGTTTGTGCGCCGGCCTTTGAACATCATTGACCTTCTGGCCATCACACCTTATTATGTGTCGGTTGTCATGACGGCCCTGACTGGGGAGAACCCGCAGCTGCAGCGGGCAGGAGTGACCCTACGTGTACTGAGGATGATGCGCATCTTCTGGCTGATTAAGTTAGCCCGGCACTTCCTGGGTCTGCAGACGCTGGGACTGACACTGCGCAGGTGCTACCGTGAGATGGTCATGCTCCTGGTATTTGTGTGTGTCGCCATGGCAATCTTCAGTGCCCTGGCCCAGCTCCTGGAGCACGGACTGGACCTGGAGACCAGCAATGAGGACTACGCCAGCATCCCGGCAGCTTGTTGGTGGGTTATTATCTCCATGACGACTGTCGGCTATGGAGACATGTATCCCATCACCATGCCGGGCCGCGTGCTGGGTGGTGTGTGTGTCGTGAGTGGCATTGTGCTCCTGGCTCTCCCCATTACCTTTATCTACCACAGCTTTGTGCAGTGCTACCACGAGCTCAAATTCCGCTCAGCACGCTGCGTGCGAAGTCTCTCCGCTGAGTTTCTCAACTGACGGTCAGTTATTGATTTCTCCCATACAACTCCAGTTCTTAGCCCAGCTCCATTACCCATCATTCGGTCTACCCTCTTCTGTGCCTTTGTTTAACCAACCTTCTAAGCTACATTACATAGAGTAAGGAAACAAATACTCCTGCTGAGGAAATTGCTCTTTTTTATTTCAACACATCATTTTGATCAAACCATATAAATGATAACAAGTACCTCTAAAACTTGGGACACATACAGATACTTTCTCCACCATGAATGCAAAAGGAGAAAAACAAGGAAAAAAGAAGCAAGCACACTAGAATTATCACAATCCAAAGGAACTACACAAGCCAATGTTTGTATTTAACCCCACATGGATGAAAAACCAATGAACCTAATCCAAAGAGACAGAATTTTCTCTGTTTGGTGCAGTTCGAAAAAAGGACAACTGTGGCAACAGCCGGTACCAGATGGCAGGGCTGTCTATAAGGGGTGCCTGGCAAGGCTTTCAGGTCTTGACAGTTCTCCAGACCCTAGTCGGCCTTTCCTCAAGCGCCCTGATCTGGCTTCACATGCAGAAACACTCTGTTCCCATGGAGAGATTACTCCAGCTCGTTAGATCATTAATTCAGTTCAATTTGGCTTTGTAAGCTGTCCAAATATGAAGAGCAAAAAGCAAGGGAGAAGAGAGAAGGGTCTAAAGGAAATGGAAGAAATACAAAAATAAAACATTTGAAGAGACAGATGGGAGTGCAGTGGAAAGAGTATAAAAATACAGCAGTGCGTAAACCCGGTGGAGACAGCTGGTCATTTTGTGTTTATCTTATCATGTAAGCAAAATGCAGCTGTGTTACTCAAACTGAATATTGGTTGATGCAGTCACATTCTGAAAGTTCACTTCCCTAACTCTTAGAAACAAAACATCAGCTGTTCTGCTACAAAGGGATGGAGCCACCAACTGGAGCCCATATCTCTGGGAATATGAGTGCGCAAACCAAGAGGTGTTAACTAAATTGATTAGCAAACACCTCACCCACACACTCAACAGCAGGAGGGCTGTCACTCTTCTCCCCCTTCACTGTAAACACAGGGAGCACTAAAGTGAGCCACTCTCCTTCACTGGATGGGCTCCTTGTGTGTTCTATGGCTTGTGTGTTCCAATTTGAATGAGGTGTGATAAAATAATAACATTAAGCAGCCCAACTATTCAAAGCATATGATTGTGACTCAACTCACATTTTAGGGCAGTTCAAGTAGAAAGAGCACTTAAAATCCTAAAGAAAATCTACAGGTTCATTTGCTTGATACTATTCCAAACATATTGTGAGAATAAAATCTAAGAATGAGTGCCTCCCAAAGTGTATTTTTTTCTTTTTGCCATATTGAGTGGTTTCTGTTTAGCTCTGACTCTCATTCTTATGCAGGAAACCCTTGAAATGCATACAGTTTGGTGTGTTATGAAATAATACAATATGAAATGAAAGAAATCTGGTGTACAGGCTTATCCTACATAAGCATGGTGTAGTTAATGTTAAGCATTACCACAATATTTCATATTTTTATAATACATGCTGCTTTGTAACTGTGAAGCTATGAGTACTGCAAAAGTGTAATTAAATGCTTTGTGTGGCTGTTTATGATAGATAACTAAAGGTGAAGCTGAGAACACAACTTTGCAACATGATCAACATGTACATACCTGTCCTATACCGATCAAAACCTTTGTACAAATATTTTATATTGAACATACATTTTTGGCAAGCTTTATTGCAGAAATATTTGAACATAAAAGGAAATAAAGTGATGGTTTGCCAAATTGGCATGATTTTTGTTAATTCTTTCACATTACATTTGCAGCATTTAGCAGACGCTCTTTATCCAGAGCGACTTACATTTCTCAAGTACATGGACAGTCCCCCTGGAACAACATGGGGTTAAGGCTCAGGAACCCAATGGTGGTAGTGCTGGAGGTGGGAATTGAACCTGCAACCTCTTGGTTTGTATATGAGAATCCTACCAATAGACCACTACTTTTATCTCTGATTAAGACACTTTGATTAAGACATATTTTGCTAGACCGTTCTAGCGACATCTCTTGGGATAAAAAATAAAAAATCAAGGCAGACGTGGCCTAGTAGGACTAAGCCCCATGATCAGAAGCTTGCTGGTTCAAGCCCCAGTAGGTAACCCTGAGGTACCCTTGAGCCCCATTACTGCTCCCTGGGCATATGATGTATGGCTGCACTGTGACGGTTTAAATGCAGAGAAAGAATTTTGTTGCAGTTCACTGTGTGCTGTGCTTTGTATTCACAATGCCAAGGATTCAGTTCCACTTTACATGCACAAGGAATTAAGAATGACTAAAAGACATGAATTATTTAAAAAAACTCAAATTTATGGCCGTTCCATTGTATAGTATATATTCATTTTTGTTCAGTGAAAGTGAATTAAACTAACAGAGTGAAACTGTTCAGATTTGCAAACCATTTTGATCATATACATTTTTTTAAATAATACTATTAATATTAAAATTTTATATAATTAGCCAGCAATTACTGAATATTATTACTTATCTGTAGATTTTTCCCAAAAGTTCACTTTAATGTTAAAATATATTTTGTTTCAAAATACAAAAACACGGGGCAGTGGTGGCCTAGTGGTTAGGATGTCGGCCACATGATCAGAGGATCGGGGGTTCGAACCCCTTCCCAATAGGTTGCCCTGAGGTACCCTTGAGCAAGGTGCTATCCCCGTCCCACTCCTCCCTGCGATGGGCTGGCGACCTGTCCAGGGTGCGTCCCCCGTCCTCGCCCTGTGTGCGCTGGGTTGGACGCCAGCACGACCCCGCAACCCCGTTTGGGACAAGTGGCAGATAATGGATGGAAAATACAAAAACCCAATGTTAAAATATACCTGCAGTGATCAGTTGCTATATTTATCATTTTAAGTAAGTACAGGACTTGATTCATTTCCACCGCAACTATTTTAAAGTATGTTTTGTAATGTGCGTGTGTGATTTTTTAAAAATGTTTTTTAAGTTTCATTTGAAAAATGTAAATTGTCAAGCTGTGAGCAACCTGATCTCAGCAGCACTGCCTTATTTTATTTTTCCTATGCTATAATAAAAGCAAGGTGACTCAGCCTACTGAGAGAAAAGTACTTCCAGATTTTTTTATCACATCTATCAGCATATAAACTGAAGTGTTTGCTGTTCTCTTGTTTGAAGGTTCCTTTAACCCAGAAATAAAATGCTGACACATGAAAGCAAAGGCTATGAGCAACAGCGTATCAGTCCAGGTGCTGGGCCAACAGAACTGAATGAAATTTAATAACTTTACTATACCCTCCTCCCCGGGAGACAGCAAGATGCTGCATATTGTGTTTAGCTTTGATTTTCATTTTCAGCCTCTCACATTATTAACATGGTAAGTGGTTGAGCTGATGTAATGCAACATACACTATGAGAAACACAATATAAAAGAAAAAGAAACCATTTGAAAAAGGCTTGTGCTGTATCATCTTTTTCCATATTTATAGTTTCATCTTGTTTAGTAACTAAATGCTTGCTGTTTGTGGCAGATCATTAAGATAAAGAAATGTAATTAGATGTAAAAACACAAACACGATCTGTCAGGCCTCACAGGCAGGACTGCCAGTCACTTCAAACTTACATCAGCAGTGAAAGTATCTTTAGCAGCTAAGTCGTTTTTGAAGTCGTTTTTGTTATAAATTTGAATAAAAACTAAGTATGAATGTTCATATAAGATACAAATCTAAGGAAAAAAAAGTTGTATCACAAACAAGAGTATGCTTTAGAGGTGAGACGTTGTGTGGACAGGCAGAGGAACAGTGTTAATAACAATATTAAAGGCCTGCAGTGATGATAAACTGTTGTGTATTATATTACAGGGAAAGCTGAAATTATTACTTGCATGAGGGAGGAATGCAAATCAGTTCCACTCTTTCAGTGGCCTCTTTTCCATTATGTGTGACTGACTGGGGAAGTGATTGTGTTGGAGTACAGCTTTAAGCAGAACAGGACTGCGTGCCGGCAGGAGCGTGCGTGACGTCACGTTCTCGCGTTGATTCCAGCCGCCGAAGGAGAAGCCGGTAAAGAGCGTGTCCAGCTCGGAAAATGTACTATAAACTCAGCGGCTTCACCCAGAGACTAACCGGCGCCGTGTCCTCAGCCTACACCCCACAGGTAGTCTGTTAAACCCCATCTGAGCGAAAGGGAACAAGGTTCCAGGTTGCAGTGACCTTCACCTTAGCTGGTCCTCATGGAGGAAGCGTTACGTTAGCCTAGCCAACATGCTTGTTTCAGTGCGAAACTCCAGCTTCGGCTGATTTCACCAGCCCCGCGTCGTCTTTTTCAGATGCACTTTTGTGGGACGTGACCATGGAGGCGAGCACCGTGATTAGGAGGAATTGGCTTAGCGAAAATAAAGCATTAGCCCTATTGTCCCCTAGTGAATGTCACTACGTCACGTGATACGGCATCGGCACGTGATCATTTCCGTGTTGGGCGTATGAGAGAGCGTCTGTCATTTTAAAACGCAGTGTGCGCCGCAGCCACATGCTTTCTTTGCATTTGACCTACACAACGGAGCAGTGGACTGTCATACATGTGATACCCGGGGAGCAATGTGAGGACAACACCTCACGGTAACTTACTGCTGTGGGACTCGAACCCACAACCGTAGGCTCTTGGGGTCCAGTCCCTAACGACTAGGTCACCACTGCCGCTTGTTTTATTTAGTCTTTTCCTAAAGGAAATGTGTTGAACTTTTATTGGGTAAAACCTGCATGTATTGGAAACAGATATGACACTCAATATCCTTTCAGCCTGACTGAGATTTCAATTTTCTAGCATTAATGCTCCCCAGTGCCTTTTTGGACGAGACCCTCCAATGGCAGTTGTCTCAGTTTAGAGGCAACGGACTATAAATTCTGTAAAATGTAGGAGGTTTTGAATTCAGTGCTTGTCTTAAGCTTAACTAATTGTCTGTAGCTTATAGAAATGTGTCTGAAGCCCTTCTAGGAAAGTGTCTACATTCACTGGTGACCTTTGCAAGATCTGAATGGAGTAACAAAAAGCCAAAAGTCAGACCAACATTTAAAACGGGGCACTGATAAGAAAATGCAAAATCACTTTGTGTTTCCCAGAGACCGTCATTGATATGGTCCAACCTGGGCCACATGCAGCATTTATATTTATTATTTTAAATAAGTACAGCACTTGCTTCATTTCCACCGCAACTATTTTAAAGTATGTTTTGTAATGTGCGTGTGTGATTTAAAAAAAAAATGTTTTTTAAGTTTAATTTGAAAAATGTAAATTGTCAAGCTGTGAGCAACCTGATCTCAGCAGCACTGCCTTATTTTATTTTTCCTATGCTATAATAAAAGCAAGGTGACTCAGCCTACTGAGAGAAAAGTACTTCCAGATTTTTTTATCACATCTATCAGCTTATAAACTGAAGTGTTTGCTGTTCTCTTGTTTGGAGGTTCCTTTAACCCAGAAATAAAATGCTGACACATGAAAGCAAAGGCTATGAGCAACAGCGTATCAGTCCAGGTGCTGGGCCAACAGAACTGAATGAAATTTAATAACTTAAATTTAAAACCTCCCCGGGAGACAGCAAGATGCTGCATATTGTGTTTAGCTTTCATTTTCATTTTCAGCCTCTCACATTATCAACATGGTAAGTGGTTGAGCTGATGTAATGCAACATACACTATGAGAAACACAAAAGAATAAGAAACCATTTGAAAAAGGCTTGTGCTGTATCATCCTTTTCCATATTTATAGTTTCATCTTGTTTAGTAACTAAATGCTTGCTGTTTGTGGCAGATCATTAAGATAAAGAAATGTAATTAGAAGTAAAAACAAACACGATCTGTCGGGCCTCACAGGCAGGACTGCCAGTCACTTCAAACTTACATCAGCAGTGAAAGTATCTTTAGCAGCTAAGTTGTTTTTAGAAATGTTATGATAAAAAATACAAAATCGCTTTTTGTTTCCCAGATACCATAATTGATATGGTCCAACCTGGGCCACATCATTGATGTGGCCCATTTATATGTAGTCTTTGTATCGTATGAAATTTCTAAGAAAAGCCAAAGCTAAGCCAGAATTCCCAGAGCTAATTTAATTTGTCCTACTTTTGAGTCTTATGCTGCCTCTAACTACAACTTAAAAACTAGTTTAACCATGAGATCAAGTCTAGTGTAGAGCTCCAAAACAGCAGGTGCTATGGATGTAGTTGTGATGCTATGGATAAAGTTCTGCTGGGAAACATGGGTACTGGCTTTCATGTAGATGTTAATCTGGCACATACCACTTGCCTAATCATTGTTCCAGACCAGAGACACCCCTAAAAGTTAACATATTTTCTAATGGCTGTTTTGGCTGCAAACACAATTTTAAGCACCTGATTTTAATATTCTGCCTGAAAGGTGTAGTCCACAATTCAATATCAATATTGGCCAGACCATATCCATGTTGCTCTCTCACATGTTGCTCTCTCACTCTCACGCACAAAAATGTATGTTTTAGGTTGCTTGCTTTCACATACCTTCACAAGTGTTCTCAGGTTGTGCCTTATCAACAAGGCGATTGTTATTGATGGACTCGACTTAACATAATACAGACACCTAATTGAGATTGCAACTTATTCATGTTTTGGGAAGTGAACTGAGTGCTACTCCTTTGTCTTTATGTAACCTTTACTGACTTTACAGGGCTTGCGGCCTAATGTACCCTCTGAAGCTCCCACAATGATCTTTGCCACGCCAACCAAAGTTATTTCTGGAGAATCTGGAGCTTCTCTGGAGTACATGGGTGCCAACAAGGTGCCAGACCTCCAAAAGATATTTCAGGTATGTGAATTAAAATAGTCTTCAAATACCATTGAATAGAAGTGTATTTTGTTCAATATGTAGATATTCTTAAATGTTCTTTCATTTTAGTCTTCAGATGGTGTCCCAGTGCACCTTAAACAGGGTGTTCCTGACCGGCTTCTGTACAGGACCACCATGGCCTTAACAATTGGAGGTGCCCTCTACTGCCTTGTGGCCCTTTACATTGCTGCACTGCCGAAAAAGAAATGATTACCACCTGCCTATTTCTCAACTCCCTATACCAGTGTTCATGAACTTTACCAGGACTGTAATGCAATATTGTACAATTGTAATTATCATCACAGTGACACTTGCAGTTAAGAACAACTGTCAACCTATATATGTATATGTATATGTAAAGGAGTGTCTGTTAATACAAAGGGATGATTTTTTTTCTTCCTTTTTATATATCCTCACAAATCAGTATCTAGCCAGGTGTAATGTTACTGAACTGTGAAATGTGCATAATTGTTTTAATTTATTAATATTCATTCAGTACAGGACATTTAGCCTCAGTGGAGGATGAAAACACCTCTTTCTTTTAAATCCCAACATCTAGCTTTTAAATTCTGTTAACACACTGTAGTCTTGTCCAGCTCAGACATGATATAAGCATGTATTGTGGTGATGTCAGTGATGGATTTTGGTCCGGTTGGGTCTGACAAGGACCCTGACAGCTAAGAAAAAACATGGGTAGAGAGGTCAGATTGCATCTTGCAGTAGTTTTGGGTTGTGCTGCTTTTTCAATGCACTTATATGCTTGATGCTTCTCACTGAATCAGTGTGGTTTTCTATAGTGACTGTATGTTTTTGCAAAGTAAAGACTGTATGCAGGAAGAGCTGAAGTGGTCACTGGGCCAGCTTTCTAGAAACACATTTAATATTTGTAGAGGAAAGAACATCTGAGCACATCCTGACACCATCTGGCATCATGCTGACATCTTCTCAGATTGTATCATGTTACATTATGTCACTATTTACACTAAATTTAGTGTGCTTCAGGTCTGATCAGGTCTGTTGATCATCTCGTATTGCCATTATGAGTGAATTCTTGTTCTGGATGCAATCAGGACTCTTAAAAATGGCATGTTTGGGGTATATGGAAATGTACATTTAATATACCAAAATAAAAAACTGCAAAAAATGTGAAAAACATGGTGATTCCCCCCCCCACTTAAAGTTGGCATGCTATTTATTTCTCAATATTTACCCCAGTAAAGATGAATTTGCTAAAGCCTAATAACCTGTTTGTCCACATTTCAGTTTGTCTTCATGTATGGTACATTTTCATTTTATAGGGTCTCTTGAATATTTCATACTAGTTAGGAGTAAGTAGCCTTGGATGCAAAAGGTTAAGTCAGATAAGTACCCAGATTATTAATTATTTTTGCTGTTTGTTTTAAATGAGATCATATACAGTGGGTACAGTACTGTGCAAGTCCATTTTAAATTGTTAGAAACCATTAACCTTGGCAAAAACGTAGTTTTTACTTCTCTCAATAACACATCAGAATAAATTAAATAATTTTAATAAATTCAAATAAAGATATAACACATTTTAGTATGTCATGTATTTAAACAGTTGATATGAGCTGGGTATTAAAACAAATGCTTGGTTCCAGATTTCCAGATGATGAAGCCATCATACAGTAATTTGTTCACGTCCATCAGCAGTACACCTGATTTAACTTAATGGGGTGGTGGTGGTCTAGTGGCAGGCTACTCGTCTATGGCCCTATGGCTCAAGAGGTCCCAGGTTCGAATCCCACCTCTGGCACTATCACCACTGGGTCCCTGAGCAAGACCCTTAACCCTGAGTTGCTCCAGGGGGACTGTCCCTGTAATTAGGACATGGAAGTCACTCTGGATAAGAGCGTCTGCTAAATGCCATAAATGTAATGAAGCCTTTTGAAGCCAAACCACATATTTGAACAGTAACTGCAAATTTTACAGAGATTCCCTGAGGACAGGTTTAAAAAAAGATTCAGAAATGCATAAAATTACTACTTCCTGTGTATGTATTTATACTTTAATATGTTTTTGTGCATTAGTTTCTGAGTAAAAAAAATGGCCAGCTTAAGTTTTCATAATATATCATCCAAAACCAGTGTACAGCAAATTTTCAAAATAATCTTAATAGTAAATAAATATATAAATGTGTGTATTGAAGTAAAAATGACCCAATATCGTATAAATGTAAGCAGCAAAAGAAGAAAACTCTTTGTATTCAGTGTGATACCCCCACCAAAACGGTTCTCTATATTTTACCTTGGAATTAACTGGTGAAATTCACATTACGTTTTTCCATAAATAAAAGCACAACCTGGCCCAGGTGCTGCAAAAGAGGCTCCTACATTAATACTACCACCACCAGGTTTCATAGATGGGATAAGGTACATATGTGTAATGCAATGTTGGTAGGAAGATTGGTAGCTAAAACTAGCTAATTACAACTCACCTTTAACAATGAAGAGTTTCCTAAACTTTCCAAGAGGGTAAATGTATCTGTCTGCACTGAAAATAGACCCAAGCTTCTATCCTTCTGTAAAGTTTAATCTAGACAGTAGTGGAAATATCCGCCACAACTCATATGCAGAGATTGCCAAAGGGGAGCAATGGGAGGGACTTTACTGCAATAATGTGCTGAGTGAGATGGAAGATGCCCAGAACGTACAGTTTGGTCTCATATCTTTGTTTGTTCTGTTCTTAATATTTGTTCACTTGGAACAGAGGGAAAAAGTATTTTTGCCCGCCAAGACTGAGCTAGTCATGTGACCAAAAACCATGAGCTCCATACTTTTCATGTAGTCTTAGGATTTCTTTGAAAATCTGATGTTCAAGGAAATATTTATGCAAATACAAATAATTCTGAAAGGCTGACTTACAAGTCCCTCTTGCTTTTATCTTTTTTTGTTAAAATGTATGGTTTTATAGATGGCTAAAAATCCACACTTTTGATTGAGCCTCTGGCTCTAGTTGTTCACATGGCAACAAGAATTTGAAACATGCTTGCAGAAAGATTCTGTGGTGTACAAAAGCCTTTTGAATCTGCTTTTCTTTTTCCAATCTAAATAAGAGGAAACTGCTTCGTTTACTACTGATGACAATGTGGATGAGTTTTCCTCCTTATCTTATTTTCATACATGTCTTTGCAGTCAGTGGTGATAATGCGATATGAAACTGACAGATTGTGTCACTGTTGTTTGGCAATTGATTGGCTGTCACAGTACAAAGCAAAGTGAGACAATCAATGACAATGAGAGGTGATGATTCATTTGCATGGGGTTGACGTCTATGGTAATGAAAGAACATTTCTCCCAACCCCTAGACAGCCATCCTCAACTTAAATGATCCATCACACAAATTTTTAAGCTCCACTCTATGTAACGAATTGTACTGAGAAACACACTGAGAGCATGAAATGAAACACCAGTGGTCTGATTTAACAGCAAGGATAATAGAATAGTCACATGGATGGTTAAACGTAAATCAATAAAGACTTCAGAGGTTGCACTGTTTCAGTTCTGATCTGTGGAGTAAGACTTTATTCTGGGACAATCAATATTAATCTTCTTCAGTTTGATGCAGAAACATTAGACTTGTCTGGTAGCTATGGAAACATGAGGATTCTTTCCAGGTGCGCTTAGTCTTCCCACAAACCTGTTATTTCTAAAACAATTAGATTTTGTCACTGATGTGGGTTTTACATCTAAATTAATTTGCAGCCTGGCACCATTGGTAACATATGTGTTATAGTGTCTGGTAAGGGTTTGTTTGGTGCCAATTATTCAGTTTGAAAAGGAAGCGCTCTCTTTTCTCTTTCTAACGGTGTTTGATTCTTTCTTATACATAATATCAGTGCCCAAAGAAAACCATGTATCGCAGTTGTTTTTTCTTCAGCATTGGAAAAAAAACTGCTACCCTTTACATTATTTTCATTAAGTGAAGGGTATTTTTATACCTTCCTGTTAAGTTACCATATTGGCAATTTTGGATTTTCATAGGACAGTGGCAACATGTACATTCGTGGGCAGCTAAAAAAAAGAATAGCTTAAACATTTTTTCTCAGCAATTTTGTAAAAGCAAAGAAAAATAAATTTTGAAACATTTTGAAACATTAGTACATTAACAGAGATTTGCCTGTGGACTCCTTCCATTGCACAGATTTGTTGAATTCATAACCTGATCTATGTTAATGAAGGATTGATTAGCTGAAGCGGGTATTGTATGATAATTGTAAATACTGGTCATCCTTGTGGAAGCATTTGCAATGTTTTCAAATTTTAAACATCAAAATAAAAGTGAAAGTGACAACCCTTGTCATTGCGAGGTCATGTGCCGTGACCTCGCAATGACAAGGGTTGTCACTTTCACTTTTTTTTCACTTTCTTTCTGGAAAGGTGACGTACTTCTTTCCATTTCATAGAAAAGTGTAAAGTAGTCCAAGAAACCACATAAGTCATAGGTGGTCCATCATAGCCCTTTGTAGACCTCTTAGAACACTGGCTCAGTTAAGCACTCACTGACTTCCTCAATTACAGCCTGTGCCTCCAACTGCTGTGGCACTGTTAGGTATGGGGTTACCTATGGAACTCGCATTCATCAGGAAAATAAGAATCAGCAGGGAAAGAGCAGACATTGCGGGGGAGAGGTGAGGTGGGAGTGTGTGTGATTGGTGTGAGACCCCCAGCCTGTGGACCTGAGGGAGAGAAGGAGAGCCATCACTCTTCTCCATCTGCAGCCCTGCTGCTCTCTTGGCACAGACAAGCTTGCTCTCACTTCTCTAAGGGCAGTGTGTGTGTTTTGATTTTGTAATTTATTTTGCCCATTTTTCTCGCAGTTTAATCAAGGGGAGTTCCAAGTGTAGTACATCTTTTCCCTACTGAAAAGTCAAAATGATCTGGGATGGTGAAAGCAATCACAAGCTGATTTATACAAAGACTGCTGCCACACCAATCATGTATCCACACTACATTTTTTTTTTTTTTGAGTAAAAATCTTGTTGTTAAGGGTTACATTCTTAAAATAATGGTGTCTTAAAAGTCTGCTTGTATGATGCTAAAGAAGAATCAAATAATTTTTAGCTCCATAAAGACCATTGGATTTTTTTTTTTTAATGAATGAATCTTAATAGTGTGAAGGTTCTTACATTAAAGCATTCTTTAAAGCTAATGTAAAGAAAGTTTACATTAAATGAAAGCTCTTCATACATTAAAAGGTTTTTCAAACAAACACACAAACAAACAAAAATATTATTTATGGGATATTTTTTATGGCATTGCTCAAAAAAATCTTCTTTTGTTGTATGAATAAAGAGCAGTGTCTGATATACAGAATAAACAATTACTGTTCTACATTTTAAAACAAGTTGGTGCCATAATATTTATGACATGAGAGTAAGATGTTAAAACTCCAAGGACAGCGGGGCAGTGGTGGCCTAGTGGTTAAGGCACTAGGCTTCATAATTGGAAAGTAATTGTGGGTTTGATTTTAGGTTACCCTATAGTACCCTTGTGCAAGTTACTGCACCAAGCACTGCTCTCCGAGTGCAGGATGTATGGCTGGACCTGTGCTGCAGTGTGTGTATGGGTCTAATGTAGAAAAGCATTTCATGGACTTATAAACTTTTCAGATAGAACAGTAATTCTTTTATACAGACTTCTCAATCAGACAATGACATTATTGCAAACGCAAAGCTTCTTCCTATAATTGTCCTTTCTAGGACTGTTTTCTAAGAATGACAAAACCAGAACCACTTTTATCAGCAAAGTTACCAATATGGTCTTATATATTAGTTCCTGCGGACGCCTTTGCACTGCTGAAAGTACCTAAAGAAAGAACTTCCAATGAGCATGTGGGCAACAGAACTGGACCATGGAGAAGTGAATGAAGGTAACCTTGTTTGTTTTCTTCTCAGTCATGCAGAAGAGATGGCACCAGAATGCAACTGGTAGAGATAGTGTGATCCTCTGAAAAATGATCTGCTGATAAACATTGTGTCCTTGCATTCATGTGAATGTTATTTTGACACTTAACATCTACGTTAGCATTTTTACAGACCAAGTACACCGTTCTTTGGCAGCAGAATTCCTCACTGGCAGTGGCTTTGTACATTTACAGTGCATTAAATTTACACCAAAGAAAATGAATGTGATACATATGAATGGTCACACTTTGTTAAGTGTTACTGATACTGCAATGCATGGATGAAGAATTTGGTTTTCTGCAGCACTCTTAACCACAATAATTAAAGTAAGTGATATGTTCATGAACAAGAGTAAAAACAAAGGTAAAGTCTATCGCTAGTGACTATTTGCATGTTAGCGCCTGCATATAGCTTCATCTATGCATCTGAACATAACAGTTTTAAAATTCCTGAATACCATCAGCTATGAATATATCTTGCATCCTTAGATGATATTGCTTTTATAATAATAACTAAATAAATATCTCAAGAAAACATGCCACGGATGAATAATAACTCTTGATATAATGAATGACCCAAACTGTGTGCAGTCACATGAGTTTTGATTAACAATATTATCAACAATAAGCTTTGATTATCTGATTGTTTAACATTTCATCAGTCACAGTGGTTCTGATGCTTCTCTCATAAGACTGTAATCTCTTCATTAATCTGTTCTATGTAAACATTCCCCTCCTCTTAGCATTATGCTTTCTTGGCTGTGGCAGTCTAATCTGATTGCATTCTTATAAATGATGATATATTTCACTCCCTGCTTTAATGAGAAAAGAAACAAATGAATTGAAGTCCATCCTTAATTATTTTGTGACTGCATGAGCTGCTCAGAATGCACTTTCAGATCAAGTCTGATTACTAATCCCCAATAAAGGAATGTCTCCTTTCACTATGATCTTTTTGGCATGATTAACTGCTAACTCAGAGCCTATTAAAGGTTTTGTTTTCCTGTTTTGTTTGTAAAATCTTACAGTACCTCCTCCCCACACACCTTTAATTATTTGTAAAATGTATTTTCTATGGGCTGACGTTATTCAGTGGTTCTTGCTATGTATACATTTTAAGCACTTATTCACCAAGAGCGAGAGTTACTCAGTATAAAAATGTTCGAAGAATTTTGCTCATTTTCCTTTCCTGGCTACCTCCTGTTGTTTTGAACAAATCTTCTAAGAACTAGCAGGATCCCCACTGAGATGATACTTTAATAATCACAGAGTGTTCTTTTCCCCTTTAGGTATTTGAAAAAGTAGCAAAGAAAGCCACAGAGTAGCAGAGTGCTTTTCACAAATTTAAATGTCACCTGTTGTAGAAGCTTGAAACTCTAACGTAATTCAGTGCCATGTTTTTGACAAAGCTGCATTTCAAGAGCTTTGCCAATTGAAGGATAAATGCCTGATGCATAGGTATAATTGTATTTAATGATTTTAAATCTATTGATTTCAAGCTGACAGGTTAGTTTAAAAGTAGCATGTATATTTAAGTTCAACATCAAACTCAAGTTCAGAATTACTGAACATTGAACGCTCTACACAAAATGATTTTATGGTCATATAATACTTTTGTTTGTTTGTTTTTTTTAATCATGAATGGCCCGGCATCCTTTGCTCACATTTAATTAGACTTTAATTAGAGAGTACCAGTCCAATATGAACGAAGGGCATTCCGAAATAGCATTCATTAGCTCATCTCCACAAGGTTCTCATTAGAGTGGCAGGAGAGAACGGTGCGACATTTGTACTGGCCCAGAGCCACACCAACTGTTCTACGGACAGACACCCACCACAACACAGCAAGCCAAGCCCTTAGCAGACTGTTCTAGAAACAGTCACCATTAGACTGTCCGTGCCAAGGACTTAACCTGTACAGTGTAGCTGCAGCTACATTCACTGCTCTAGGACCAGTGATGCTTGCAGGAAATCGCAGAGTGGTTTCATGTCGACACCTTCCCAGGATTGACAGTGCCGTGTGAAACTGACATGAGTGAGGGGGAGCCATCTGCCTCTGCAAGCACAGTGCCGAGTGTTTGCTGTAGATAAAATCACAAAGTCAGGAGTGCCTTCTCTCTACGTTCCACTTTAGAGACATGTCCTGCCTCCAAGATCCTTAATGTCAGCAGAAGCTCTTTTAATGGAAAAAAAACCACTCAGTGGTACATAATTTGACTATACAGGTCAAACATGCACAGGTACAGTACTGTGCAAAAGTTTTAGGCAGGTGTGGAAAAAATGCTGTAAACAAAGAATGCTTTCAGAAATGGAAGTCCATCCATCCATTTTCTGCCGCTTGTCCCAAACGGGGTCGCGGGGGAGTGCTGGTCAGAAATGGAAGTGTTAATCATTTATTTTCATCAATCAACAAAATGCAGTGAATGAACAAAAGAGAAATCTAAATCAAATCAATATTTGGTGTGACCACCCTTTGCCTTCAAAACAGCATCAATTCTTCTAGGTACACTTGCACACAGTTCTTGAAGGAACTCGGCTGGTAGGTTGTTCCAAACATCTTGGAGAACTAACCACAGATCTTCTGTGGATGTAGGCTTCCTCACATCCTTCTGTCTCTTTATGTAATCCAGACACACTGGATGATGTTGAGATCAGGGCTCGGTGGGGCCAGAAGAACTGATGCTGGTTTGAAGGCAAAAGGTAGTAATAACAGATATTGATTTGATTTAGATTTTTCTTTTGTTTGCTCACTTTGCATTTTGTAAATTGATAAAATAAACAATCATTATTTATATTTCTGAAAACATTCTTTGTTTACAAGCATTTTTTCCACACCTGCCTAAAACCTTTGCACAGTACTGTATAAATACATGTTTCCAGTGAAATGCATGGCATAAAAAAAGACTAAAACCTTGTCTTACCTGTTATAAACACTCAGGAGCCTTTAACTCAGTAAGTAAACACACACAACCAAATTTTCCAAAAACCAAAAAAAAAAAACCCAAAAATATAGATACTCAATGAATTACTTACTGATGAAATCATTAACTTTTGTGTTTAGATAAAAACAACTGTAAATGGGATCAATGTACACCAATATAAACACTCATAAATATAAAAACTATAACCAGTCCTATAACAGCAGACAAAGTTAAATAGGCAGGATATTGTTTTTCATCTCCATTTGGCCACAAAGCAGAATAAAAGCACTTTTATAATGACATATGTTTCAGGTGCTGAATAATAGACAGAAAGCTAAAAAAAAAGGCCGTAAAACAAGTTAAGTAAAGAATCAAGCATTATGATCTAATCAGAATATTTTACTGTAATTAATTCTGTAGTTTCCATTTTTATGCTTTGATGATGGTTTTTAAAAGACGATTGGTTAAGGGAGGTTAGAGATGATTAATCTAATTGCTTTACATTTGTGTTATTCCACATCTTATCACCATTATAATATTTCAATATCTTGTATATGTCTACATCTTGATGACTGAGGGGCCTACATTAAAACCTCAGGCTGCCTTTCACCACAGCAGGGCATTATTTAATAAGGGTCACTGCAGTGCCATGTGCATGTCCAGGAAACACATGGGAGTTTAGTTCCAGGAAATTACCGGTTTGTTGCCTCAGTGGAGGGCATTTAGAGCACATGGCCAACATTTGAAAAAGAGCAAGCCAAATATTAGCTGACACACATGACTGCAACTTTTATGAAAGCCCAGGGAGCAGTTAAAAAGGTGCATCTGTCGAGATTGTAAGTCAAAGAAAGAAGAGCAAACCTCTATATTAAATGTAAACAGATTTATAATGCATTGAAATGGTTTGGAAACAGTTACACATACAATCTGAAGCGGAAGCAAGAGACAGTAAGTGGCTCTTCATTTAGCATTTATAGGCATAAATAGCAGCAGGAGCTTTGACATGTGGGTGAATCAATGCTTTTAAGGACACAATGAGAAATGTACTTATCATTAACTTAAGAAATAGCAATCCTACTTTTCTCAAGGAGAAAAATGCAGGTTGCTTTTTCCCCTCTCCACAGAATTATTGATTTTTTTTTTGTACTGCTGCAAGTTTCATTCTATCTCAGTGTGTGTTTTTTTCTCCTAGTGAGCCATAAACAGTTTGGCTGGAATAGAATTTCTTCCAACAAATTGTGATCACAAGAGAAACGTTGCTTTCTTTTTAACTTAATATTTCAGAGCAGATCACATCTGGAAATATATCAAGCTGCTCACCCCCCTCTGAACTGATTATTTCATGTCAGCCACACGAGGCTAAAGGCACTCTTGATGGCAATACAACGCAGCCCATATGCCTGTGCAATAACTTGCCCAGTAGAAAAGGGGTTTTAGAAAGGTGTTGATTCAAGTTTTTATTCAGGAGACAGATGATAGAGACTCTAATGGGCAGATTTTGTGAGCTCATCACACTTCATTTTAAATTAGACTTGGTTAGAGGACAGTTTCAGACTCAGAGACAGAGAAAGAGAGACAGAGAGATAAGCGAGAGACAGGAGACTGGTAGAATTGAGAGGAAGAGAGAGAAAAACATGCATTCCATTCCCCATGTTCCACATTGCATCTGTCTGCACTCTGTTCTTTTTTTAAAACACAGATTGATGCCACAGCATTTTCTCTAAATGTTTTTGTGGAGACACACAGAAAACATGGCACATTGTGATTACCCCTAAACCCACAGGCATTCCTGAGCCATTTGGACACTTAACTGAAACTCCCTTTCAACACTATCAAAGATGCAGTGAGATGGAACAGGTCCATTACATCTCGAAAGAATGTTTTTATTGCTAATCAACACAGCTTTGCAGAGGGGTCACCACACATACTTCCCTCAAGTGCTTGATCTGCACAATTCATTGGACTTTCCTGAACAGAATTCATCTGACCCAAAATAAGCATAAACAATAGTGACCTTATAAGTTCTGGACTAAAATGACAACGAGCAAGTACAGAAAGACTTTTGATCAACGATCTTAAATGAACCAGCAATCCACACTCTCTCATTTTCTTCCTCTCATGCCTACAGATTTCTACCTTGCCTTTGCTGTTAATATGTACAGGCAAAACTTTCTGAAAGAAAATATAATTCTAAGACTCCTCAAATGGGATTTCTAGTTACATTTATCCTGCCCTTTTCCACAATGTGCTGAGCATTCAAAATGGAATCTGAAAAAAGCCACATTCTTTTTTAAAACCTCAATATACTGGAGACGTCTTCTCCATTTCTAGGCTAATTCCTCTGAGGATTTGTCCAGAAACCTTATGGACAATTTTTTATTCACATATTTGGACCAAACCTGACTAAACTAAAAAAAACCCCAATAAGGATTAACAGTTACATGTAAGGGTGAAGCAGGTATCTGTGAGTGAACTGGGCAAAAGCAGCTAGGGTGGTGATAAGAGTTGTCCATTACACCACTGAAACCCTGGAGAGCAGAGAAGGAAGTGTGATTGCAGCTTTGATTAGGTCCGTTTCTTGATGTTTCCAGCCTGACCTGCTTTCGAGAGAACTTAACTAGTTTGACACACACCACAGGAATTACTGAAAATAACCCCAAACACACCCAAACACAATCTGTGTTCTTGAAGATGCTCAAAGTGAGAGTTCAGTCAATAAAGTGTTATACTAGGTCATTCATTCTTGACAGTCTGCACTGAAGTGTAGCTTGTGTCCTAAAATTTGAGTGAGTGATGAGTGCTTGAAGCAGTTGTAAAATGTTTAATACCCACTGGCCTATGACAATTTTATAATTTAATACTATAAAAATGAACTGAAGGCTCTAAGCCTATCGATAAGGAGGTCCTATCTTGAGGGTGCACAGAAAGTATTGGCCCATAACAGTGTTTAACCCTTTAGTAAACTTTAAGCTTTGTATTTACTAAAGGGTTGACTGTCAAATTCTAACATAAAAAGTAAATAAGGAGTATTTCAATTAAATGTCTTACCAGCTCTTGTCTGTTTCCCCACCCAGCACTGAAAACCAGCAATTTTTTAGGGTGGTAAAAAATGTTTGATTAGGGTGGTAATTACAGTTGTTCCATAAACTGAGGCAATTTATAGAATAAAAGTAAACGCTGCAATTTTGTGATGTTTTTAATATTCCTGCAAGGACTTGGAGGTTTCTGTGCCCATGCTGTACATTATCAGGTCATTGGATTCTGTTTGTTTGGTATCGCTATGTGTAATCCCTTGTTGAACAGAAAAAGAGACAGCAAACACTTAAACTCAACAGGCACAGAAAACACTTCAGATTCCTACCTTAAGTGGAATGTAGATGCTGTCTATGATACCTTCATAGGCAGCCTCTCCAAAGAGCAAAGAAGCCTGGCACCTGTGAAGCCATGATGGATTTGGCCATCTAGTTCAATTACAACAGTCCTGCCAAATTAGAGGCTGCTGAAGTTTTTTCAGAGAGTAATATTATAACATTTTCAACTACAAATAAATCAGCCACTGCTACTCATCATCCTCCATTCACCTATCTTTTTAATAATAAACAGTCCTATAGTTGTGAGCCTTTCTGCTGTGCCTCCTGAGTACAAGACTTGTTTAGCAAGACAGAAAAAAGCCTCCTTACCTCCATGAAACCCTTATAATTACACCATATTCAGTGGGCACACGTTCTTCCAGAAAGTGACTCTTGTTGCTCAACTTGATGCTCAAGAGTCTTGGGCTACAGGTACAGTCTACACTTCCTTCACCAGTGGATCCAGGTTCTTCTTTATCAAGAACTGATGCTATGTCCAGAATGCTTACTTCCTGATTGGTCTTCAGGAAAAAAGAAATGATCCGAGGATGACTTTCAGCACCTCCTCTGGCAACAACAAGAACCTGGCCATGTCCTTCGGTTTGATCAACACACCTGCTCTAGAGCCTGATTAATAATATTTTCAGGGATATGATGTTACATTTTCTGTTTGTTTTTTTTTCAGCAACATGCTTTAATTTTCCAAACCCTTCTCTGATCATTTATCTCTTATATGCATAAGAGTCCACTGATGTCTGCAAGAAAATCACTTCTTTGTCAAGATGAAGATTTGTGAATTCCATCACAACACTGTTTCTTTTCTTGGGCATGCAGGTTCCAGTAAGCTTGTCTAAACCAACCATTGGAGTTTAATTGCTTCCTGGGGTCTGCTTCATTTACCATCAGTTCATTCAAAATTACACTATTTTGGGATCCCTGCCTTGACCTCATTGGTTATCCTCTGCTGTGGAAGCTGCCTTCATTGAACTGAATTGGCATTTTACATCTGCCCTATGCTGATCTACCCTGGCTCTGACTTTCTATTCAGGGTTGTTGGAACACCTTCCACCTGATCACTAGTATTACTTTAATTTTTATTCCCTGTTTTCTTCAAACAGCCTGTCTTGGTTGTTTATTTTTATTGTGTTTGTATCTTTTCTTTGTCAAATTGTGTTTTTCTGTTCCTTTTTTCATTTGCTGTCTTGTGATTACTTTTTCTAGTCTGTTCAGCTTTATCTTTTGGGCCTGCTGATTTGGACTTTATGCTATGTTAACTATTGGCTTTTACCTTTTTTGTGACTACCACCTGCTTTTTTATTTTTTAATGATTGTATCCCAGGCAAAAGGGATATCTTAAAAACAAAATCACTGTGAAGCACACCCTCTCATGGCTCATTGCTTTGTTATACTCTTATCAGTCCACACTTATGTTTGAAAATGTGAAATTGATTCAAAAACAGACACCCCCACATGTTACTGATTCGTGATGTGATGAAAATGAGCCTTGAGCAAGTCACTTCCAGTAAGTCTCTCTAAGTGCTTCCTGAAAAGGAATATTGAAACAATAGAATTTATAATAGTAGCACGAAAACACAGAGGGTCAGGCATGATAATGCAATTAAAGAACATATTGGATAAAATTATCCTGGCGATCAAACACAAAATTTTCATCAAAGACCAAGCATACAATCTTACTATATAATGTATAAACACATACATTCAACTCAGACATCCCAGAACATGTATGACATACCTGCTGTAACCGGCTTTTCCCCCTTTTTCCTATTGGAGCATTTTGGAATATCTGTGGCTTTTACTTCACTGCTTGAGAGGAAAATAAGTTCATACTGATTTTACATGACAAATGTAATTGCAAGAGGGAGGCACAGTGGGGCAGTGAGTAGGGCTGTCACCTCACAGCATGAAGGTCCTTTCTGTGTGGAGTTTGCATGTTCTCCCTCAATCTGTGTGAGTTTTTTTTGGGGGTTCCAGTTTTCAATTTTCTCCCACAGCCTAAAGACATGCATGTCTGGTGAACTGAAGGTGTTCAATTGCCTGCTCTTTGTTGGACTGGTGAACTGTCCAGGGTATTCCTCTGCCTTCTGCCATCACATTGGTAGCTATTTATTGTCTGATCACAACATTATATTTCACATATTCCATACTTCCATACTTTTTGGTGCTTATACACTCTTTTTGTAAATAATAAACACTTGCATGATATAAAAAAAAATTGCACTGAAGAAGGCAGTGAAAATAGTGATAATGTGTATGTTTTGTTTGCTATCCTTAACTTGTACCGTAGTGTGTGCAGAGTTTTTATTGTGGAGCTCCAGACTGCTGGCCTAATCAGTATGCTTGTCAGTGCAGTACACTACAGCAATCAGTAATCACCCTGTACTTCACCAAAGGGCTTTTCTGACATGAGAGTGAGGGTGGGAGGGAAGCAGGGACAGAGGGAAACACAGAGAGCGAGAAAGAGAGAGAGAGAGAGAGAGAGAGAGAGAGAGAGAGAGAGAGAGAGAGAGAGGTCTGACTTATTGAAAGGGAGGAAAAATTGGTGGGGTGTGGTTGCCAGAACTACATAAATCATAACGAGGTCCTTAAGTGTAACGAAAGCAGGAAGGCTGCGCCACACATTAGTGATGATTAACCCTTTTAAGAGTGGAGTATGTTGCATAATAAAGCCAATAAGTAGCTCATCATCACCTGGATTAACAGAGAGGTATAAGGTGACCAATATGGTCCATTGAAATCTAATTTCTACATTTGAACATTGTTCAAACATTGTTGAACATTGTTGCTCTTTCAGGATAATGGCTGCAACCACAATATTGCAACATTACAGTATATAATTTCCTCAAATCAGTCTGTTGGGTTTCTGTGGTATACACAAGCAAATGGAAGGGGCTTTTACATTATGATGCAGAATGAGAGCTATTTCCTTTGCCTTGAAAATGGAACTTGTGGATGATGATGATGATGTTGATGGAAGTGTAATAGAGAGATAACCATGCAGCGTTACTGTAGAAACTAAAAACAGTGGCCAGGCTGAACAGCCTCCATAATGGCCCTTGAGCCTACAGATCTAGCTGAGAGGCCCATGATTCCCCCACTCATCATGACAGCGTCAACATTCACTTTTCAAAGAGAAGAAAGGCCAGCCATACAACATTTGATAGCGCTGAACAAATAGCTTCTATGAAGTCATGTTTCCACAATGCTGTGTTTCAGTGTTAATTAAGGGCTTTTTTGTTGCAGTTATCTGCTTGCAAATCTTCCAGATAGTACTATAGGCTTGTAGAGCAATGCGGCAGTGTAGGCTGGTTCTTGCTACTTGTTTGATGTGCAAAAATCTTTATCTTTGGAAAGAAAAATCAGGACCGCTAACATATATCCATAAATCAAAATGTGTCCCATCATAGCATGAAAATCTATATCCAGAGTCATGCATCAAGTGGTGCTCTTAAATATTTATGACATCTACCAGGGTTTAGAGGAAGACTAAGAGAAATATTTACAACATCTTTATATCACTGTGTCTGACCACAGCTAACTTAGTGCTCTTCACAGGACAAACCCATCTAACCTCCCTCTCTCCTCTGTAGGTGTGAACAATGGTCTGGGGCTAAACTTAATGCTCTCAATAAAACATAACTCCATATTTCACACTGAGATAAAAAATTCATGTCCTTCTCTCATAAGGCCTGCCGAGCTTTGTACGAAGTGCTGCTCTAATATTAAAATGGCCTCTTGTTTCTTTTGCAGGCACGGCTGCTGGGAGAGTTTTCTGACATGACTCCCCATGATGCTCCTCACTCACTATGATGTATTAATGCAGCTTTGTGTAGATTCATTACATCAGCAAGAGAACTGTATGTCAACACTCAGCTTAGCACATATCCTCCTGTATTTATGCACCAACGCATGGAAACATGAAGATGTATGATCAACATACACACATATATACATGCTTAGCCTTACACACACACACACACATACACACACTGACAGGTTATTGACTGGTTTTATGCATAAAAAAGTCTTGTTTGCCTTGTAACTTATATGCAGTGCTATCATCTTCATAACTCATTTAATAAAGCAAAAAGAAATGACCATTTATTACTTAACACATTATGGCATAAAATGGAACAATCTCATATTCATCTTTGCCAGCGCATGCACTACTTATGCAATTATACAGCTTTGTTTCGTGATTAAATCATAACATGCAGTAACATACTTTAGCATGCTTCATGCATAGCATGGAGATATAGCAATAGTGAGTAAACCAACTTTTTTTGTTTTTATTGAAGGTAAAATTTGGAGGGATTTATTTATTTTGATCTGTGAACCATAAGATCCTATGTACACAATTGTGTCAGCACAATTGCCTTTTACATTTCCAACATTCTAAACTATACTCTATAGTTTTTTATATATTTTTCTCCAAAACCCCACTTATAACATGTAAATTTATGCTTGCAGTTGTCAGCGTCAGCGTAAATGGTTCCAATACTTGAAAGTGAAAAGTGAAAATTTTCCATTGTCACTGCATTGAGCACAGCACATATGACATAATGTCATAAGACATAAATACTGCTAAACAAACTATTAATAACACAAAAATTTCAGAAAGTGGGTACATGATTGTAAAAAAGTGTGTTCACACAGATTTCATCCCATATAACATGGTTATTATTCTAAAAAAGCTGTCACACAGCCTGGGTGAAGTGATTCTGAGGCTGCGGCAGCATCAGCCAGATGGGAGTGATGTATGCAATCCCTGTGAGGGGTTGAAGGGCTCATCTGTACAGTGCTGGATGCCTTCTGAAAAAAATATTGGAAGAGCAAGGATAGTCAATTTGCTTTTTTATGCACTGAACACATTTGAGTTTGAGGTTGAAAGATGAAAATAAGATGAGAGATCAGATTTTATATTCTGGTATTTAAATGGAACATTTTGTATTTGTCCAACCAATTTTTTTTATTAAGCAAAAATAATGGAATATGGCCCTGTGTGCGCTGGGTTGGACACCAGCACCCCCCCCCGCGACCCCGTTTGGGACAAGCGGCAGAAAATGGATGGATGGATGAATGGCTGACAGATGTTTGTTACACAGGTGTATCCACTTAGAAAAATTGTTTAAAAGATTAATAACTCTTGATGTCTACTCTCAGTACAAAGACTGCATTTGTTGTTAAAAAGTGAAAATCCAAGATGTAGACCACAGAGCTGTCTATGGAGGAAATCATGCCTTTTGAAGTTTCACAAATGGGCATAGTCAGTGTTTGACTTGAAATATTTTATGGACTGAAAAGACAAAGGATAATATCTACTAAAATGATGACAGGCCAGAGTTTGGAGAAAGGAAGGATCTGCTTGCATGATTTAAAACATTATCCCATCAGTAAAGCAGAGTGCAGGATGTGTCATAGCTTGTGCTTGCATGGTGCTTCAATTATCTTTAAAAATGATGTAATTCACAATGGTGGCAGCAGTATGTCTTATGTATGTCTACACAAACATCTAGTTTACCAGCTTATAGAGAAATTCATGGTAGAACTTTATCATGGAGAAAGGCAATCAGTGGATCATAACCCAACTGAGCATTTCATCCCCTTAAAATGGAGACTAAAGAGAGAAATCCACAGAACAAACAATTGAATATACTATGGAAAATCATAAATAAAGAAGAAACCAACAATTTTGTTAAGTCAAAAATATCTAAAATTTTTCTAAAATTCTAAAATTGTCTATAAATGTTTCTAAAATTGTTTCACATAAAATGTTCTATGTAATTTAACATGTTTAAATAATAAACATTGAAATAAAAGCTGGAAATGCAGTGGCCTAGTGGTTAGGGAGTTGGCCACAGGATCAGAAGATTATGGGTTGAAACCCCTTACCAGCAGGTTGCCCTGAGGTACCATTGAGCAAAGTACTGTCCCTGTCACTGCACCCTGGGCACTTTCATAGCTGCACAGTGTTTGCATGGGTTAAATGCAGAAGTCCAGCTTCGCTGTGCTGTGACCTTGCAATGATGAGAATAGTCACTTTCACTTTTTCGAAATCTGATTCCTCAGCTCAGATCTATCTTTTGATCTCAAACACAAATGTAGCTAGCAAAAACAAATTCATTGCCCTTGTTCCTATAATTTTGCACAGGACTATATTTAACTCTGCCCTTGTTTAGTAATGTTTAGTAACACCTCTGTTCTTGTGGATGATCTTTGGCTATAGTAGGTGTATATCTAACTCTTTGAGTCCTTCAAAAAAAAACGACATCCATTAAGTGTGTGCACTTATGACTCCATGAGTAGCAGGGAACCATACAGTGTTTATTAGGGTGTGTGAGTGGAAAGATATCTGAGAGCCAGGCTACATTTAGCAGGGAGGTCCTGCAGTTGTGCTTTTCTCTTGATGGCAGCATTACAGGATAAGACATGTAGTAGGGAGTAAATTGCTTGGTGAGAGCTTGGATAGCACTATGATAGTAAACAGAACTACTATCTCCCTTGATATGAGTTTGATTTAAGACGAACTCGGCATTGTAAGATGCGTTATTACAGGCCATTATGCAAGTGATGCCTTATATTATATGTTATTATATGTCTAATATGTTATACAACTAGTTATTTAATTCAAACCAGTTTGACCTAACAGATATAGAATCGTTGTACAAATGTACAATAATGTAAATGTGTAAAAACTACATTTTCTGATACTTGGAAACATGTAGAAAACATAGAAAAAGTGACACAGTTAAGGAATACACCATCTCTTGAGATTTTTACCCACCATTCTAATCAGCTCTTAGTTTCGTGTCTAACCAGATTGTACAAACAGTATTGAAGCTCTGTGGAAACCCAGATCTGTGAGTGATGAAATAGGGGTAGCGGTGGCCTAGTGGTTAGGGAGCTGCCCCTGGATCGGAAGATTGTGGGTTTGATTCCCTCTCCAGTAGGTTGCCCTGAGGTACCCTTGAGCAAGGTACTGCTCCCTGGGTACTTTCAATAGCTGCCCCCTGCTGCACGTGTGTGTATGGGTGAAATGCAGTGGATGAAATTTGTTGCGCTCTACTGCATTTCACCATGACAAGAATAGTAACTTTCTTTCAGAAATATGGTGGATCGCTAGTAAAAAGAATGGTGTATTCAATGATAACAAGACTAGTACTATCATTAAGGCATGGGACTGTGTTACAATGTACATGCAACTTTTTTTGCACAGTGAGCTTATATTATAGAAAGCTAATAGTCTGACTTTCTGTCTATAAATAAAACTGAAATAAGTAGTGTAGAGTTCAAAAATAAACTGACAAGCAATAAAACCCCATTAAAAAAACTGCAAAGAAACCAAGTTGTTAGTTGTTTAGTGTTAGAGTTCTGAATTTTAATGACTAGCAGTGACTTTGAACACTATCTGCAGCTACCATTAGCTAGAACTAGGCACTATTCTCAGCCATCTTGCTGGGTATAAATGTATAGGTGAAGTATTCATCAACAACACAAATTTGCCTAATATCATTATTTAGCTAATATTAACACAATTACTTGAATTTATGAATTTACATTTAAAATGTTTCTATTTTACTGTAATTTTTCATACCTCACTAACGTGAAGTGAAAGCATTAACACATTAAGGGCCTCAACTTCAGTAGTATTGCATTTGGCAAAATAAATTTGTATTCTGCAAATTCTGCAGATATTCCTACCTCTGCAACTACCTAGCTAACATTGGAATAAGGTAATATTATAGTGGCACAAGATGCATCTTTTCAAAATTATCGTTTTTATGCAATACAAACATACTGTATATAACTGCTGTTCCCATTTATTTCTCTCAAGTGATCCTTTTTCAATAGTTTACAGTAATTAAGCACATTCACAGATGCTAGAGTTTCTTGCACTGATTTTATGTACTTGTATGTTTATGTAGATTTTTTATTTTTTTAATCTTTTCATATAAATAGCAAACTCTGTTCCACTTTCTTGGCAAAATTTAACATTTTGGGGATTTAGCAGAGTCAGATAAAAAGCATTAAGTTTTCATTTAAACATCCAAATTCATGTAGCATAATGAAATACATTTAGTTTCCAGCCATGTTTAAATGAATATTATCACTCTTAAAAGCTAGCAAATATTTACGGCATTTAGCAGACACTCTTATCCAGAGCGACTTCCAATTCCTGATTACAGGGACAGTCCCCCTGGAGCAACTCAGGGTTAAGGGTCTTGCTCAGGAACCCAGTGGTGGTAATGCTAGAGGTGGGATTCGAACCTGTGATCTCTTGGTCCATAAATAGGCAAGCATCCTACCACTAGACCACAACATTGCCAATGCCGCAACCCTGGACGTATTATGATTATTTCAGTGAATAGAAGTATTTCTTGCTGTCTAGGGAGTTTGCCACAAATTAAATGGTTTAGTCCATCACATATGAACAAAGCAGGTTGTAAAATAAACATTCTTTTTTGCTCGATCCAAAGAGTACTTGCAAATCAACACAAAACAGCACAATATCAAGGACCATCAAGGAATATCAAGGAATATGAAGGTTTCGTTATGGTCAGTCAGGTCATTTCCCTGACCTATCCCCACTATGAGATAAGTGGAGATGAAGAATACACAGCTGTGGAACCTGAAGAGTAGAGTGGTATATAAACAATCTGAATAGATTTTATATGGCAGGGTGGTCTTAGATCCCTTGTACTGTTATCTCTGCAAAGGAAGGCTGAACCAAGTATTAAATAAAGGGTGCCATTATTGGTGGCACATGTATCTTCAGATTTCTTTCAGATTTCTTTTTTTAATTCCATTATTGCATTGTTGTTGTTGTTCAAAAGAATAGTTAATGTTTTTACAGCCTGCTTTGCAAATAAGGCAATTGCATTATTAGCCCCACATCAGGGTAGGTGGTAGTACACAAGTAAGTCACTTAAAAATTTACCCTGTCCCTGTTTCTCTCTATCTCGTCCTCATTAATATCCATGAGAGTGAGAAACAAACACTTGACCACTGTCCGGGGAGATATGCAGTTATAAATAAACAGAGCACATCCATCTGTTGTCTAAAGGGCAAGTGGCACTCAATGAAGTCTAGTGAGAGCCCTGGTACCCTTTTTACCTTGTCTGTCACTCTTTGTTCTCAACAAGTGCCAGAAAAGAGATGACCCACAAAAACTGAGTGAAGGGAGGGAAGCAAACAAAAGGAATTCAATTACAGCTGAAGATCAGACCAACAAGAGAGGAGGAGAGCACAGATAGACAGAAACATAGATTACAGGTGTTTACAAAAATAAAGGAGCCAACAAGATATAAAGCTCAAAATACAGTTTTAATGGTATTATTATTATTATTATTATTATTATTATTATTATTATTATTATCATCATCATCAAATAAATGACATGTGCAAGTTAATAACATTTTAAAAGAAAAACAAATATCAAGTTTTCATATCAATTAAAGATTTTCTCCTAGATCCCCACTTCCAAGCCAAGAACCACTCAGGCACCTTTATTTTTAAGAGTGTAGAGAGAAAAGCTTCTGAATTTGAGATGGGTTTGGGCTGACACTGGACTTGTGGGCCTCAGGCAACCAATTACATCCCACAGAAGAGGAAAGGCCATGTTTCAGTGACACATGCATTATTGATCAGTCCTTATACTCACGGCACACTCTCAGTCTAGCTTCAGCTCCATACACCTTCCAGCTTTCCAATTTTGTGTTACTGAGACTCTCCCAGAGATGTCTCTGAATCAGCAGCAAGAGAATCTTCCCAAAGGCATATAACAAAAGCTGAAGAGCTGTTTTATCAAGATGTTTTAGGCCATTTAATACATATCAGAGCTAATCTCCAGGAAGGTCCATTTCTAATATTTATGGCTACTGGTCTTTATTTCTCAGACATTCCTTCTCAAAAAACTAAAGAAATGCTAGAGAATTCTTTTTATACGGATGCAAGGTGTGCATATTGCAGTGCACTGTTGGTCAACAGCTCCACCTTCTGAACAGTATAGGAATATCCTCAAAAAATGAGCATCAAGCATTCATTAGTCTTACATTTACTACATGAACAGGTTACATTTTTCTGCAGTTTCTCTAAGAAAACAATAAGATTAGATGAAAACACAGGACGTTTGTTTTGTTTTCTGCATGTTGTTTTGAAGTTTTACACTGGATTTCCTTACTGACGTAACCGTCTCCATTTATTCGGGCTTGGGACTGGCACAAAGAAATACACTGGCTTGTGCATCCCTAGTGGCTGGGTTCAAACAATACTTATTTCTTAACTCTTCTGCTGCTCAGATTTCTTTTAACAAAAGATTTCAGTAATCTCATGTTTCTTCTTTTTAGTTTCAGCCAAGTTCTCAAAAACAAACAAAAAAAAAACCTGTGCACAGATTGGCTAAGATAAAAGCATACACATTTCTTTACTTCTTCTCTTCAAATCTCTTCTTTCCAGTAGTTTGCAATAATATTTTCCTCTGGGTTTTTGATTATGTACAGAACCCTCTGGCAGTGTGATCACTTGTCTTTCAGTTAGTTAGTTACTGACTAGTTAGAAGGGATATTTTGGTCATGTGTATGTTTCCTAAGGCCTGTTTTACATTATGTAACATCACGTAACAGCTTTAAGAGTAGTTTGTGATTATGATCATGTTAAATTTAGTGTTAACGCCAAGCTAGCGAGTGTAAAGCAGCTTGATCATTGACATTCAAGGAGCACATTTTAACCTTTTATAGTACAGTTTTACAAAGCCTCTTATATATAATCATACTTATATACATACACTATAAAGTGCTGTGTACTTTTCTCATTAGAGAATGGCAATACAATAAAGTTAAACCTGTAAATATGAATAAAAACTTATAATGCTGTACTACATGGCATTGAATAGCCTAGGTTAACAGTATATACACACTGTAAAGATGAAAATAGGTCTAACCCAGTGAGTTACCCCACTCACTTTACTTTTTACTACTTGGAAATCTGTTGCTGAATAACACAGCCTTTTGAAAGTAATCCTTTTCAAGTAATCTGAAAATAATAATGCACAAAAATTAAGCTTTAAATCACTTTGAAACTACACATTGCATGCTTCCTCTTCCACTGCTTATTGGGCAGCGGTGGCCTAGTGTTTAGGGACTAAGCCTTAGGATCAGAAGGCCATTTGTTTGAATCCCAGACCAGTAGGTTGCCCTGAGGTACCCCTCAGCAAGGTACCTTCCCCATCACTGCTCCCCGGGCGCTTTAAATAACTGCCCCCTGCTACACATATGTGCTGGTAAAAAAACAGAGGTTACATTTTGATGTGATTCACTGTGTGTGGGGTTGTATATATAAACTTTAAACTTTATTTTCTATTAATATTTATATATTATTTGTTTGCTTAATTGTAAATGGAACAAATTTACTGATATTTAAAAAAAAGAAGAAGAGTGCAGAAAAAATGACAGAATGACTAGATGTTGTACTCTGTGAAAAATCAAAATATGCCAAATCATAATGCATAAACAAAAAATAAATTTAAGTAAAACTTTCTGCTGGGCGACAAGTGCCACTTATATGGTGCTGTCGCCTCAAAGCAAGATTCAGATTCTAGATGGGGCAGTCTGGGTCCTTTCTGTGTGGATGTTCTCACCGTGTCTGTGTGGGTTTCCTATGTATTCTTCAGTTTCTTCCCACAGTCCAAAGAAATGCATGTCTGCTGAACTGGATATAATAAATTGCTTCCTAGGTATGAGTGTGCAATAGTCTCCAGGGTTTTTCTCAGCCTTTAGCGCTATGTGCACTTGGGATGGGCTCTGGCAAGGCCCCCTTCTGTGATCCTAATCATGATAATTGCTTGAGATAATGAATGAATGAATGAATGATTATGTGCTGTTCTAAACAAAATAGCTCAAAATAGCCCAAAATATATAATAAACTGAGAAAGAGAAACACTTGTTTTGGAGCCTGAAATCTATATCATTGAGTTTTTGATTGATTTTGCAGAGTGTCAAAAAATAGAAGCTCTAATTCTTTATTTTAGTTCATTCTTTTTTTTCTTCTTAATCTAGATCTTGACTAATTAACATCTTGTTCTTTGAGATATTTGAAACATACCGGCATCTTAAAATGTTTTGGAGGCAGACAGTCATGGAAATTTGATGATGACCATCAAAGAGGACCCTTACCATTTAACTCCAGTTCATCTCACTGCAATCCTATAGTAGTCACAGAAAGTCAGGGTAGGAAAGTAACTATACAGAGTGAAAAAGCAAGATGACGGGCGTACTAATAGAGGTCAAGATGAGTTTATATGAAACTCTCCTGACTGCCAGTAGAGGGAGGCATAATTTAGTCTAAAAATGTTAGCATTAGATTTACCCTAAGCCTTTATAAACCTTTAACTTTTAGGGAGAGTCTTTGGAAGGAGCAGTTTCCATACAAAGGGCACATTTCTGTACTTGGGAAATTCTCATCTGGAAACCTCATGAAAATCCCACAGTAGTATTGACAGTATTTAGGTACTGCCAGTGCATTGGCTGAATAGGTATTTCTTTACTGATCCACAAATATTATACTAGTCAGCTGATTCTGCCTGGCTTTACTGTTCAGAAGTCCTGCCCTTAATCCTCCAACAGAAGCTTACTGAATCAGATACCACTGACACTACCAAGACTTCCAATATCCTCAATCTAGACACAGTCATCTTTCAAATTCTCATTAAATCCAAGAGAGAGAGCACAGTCTCTCAGTAATGCTGCTGTGGCACTGTGAGAAGAGCTCAGCAGAGGAGAAAATCCCTGCACAGTTGGACTTAGCCATCTGAGGAAACGTCTTAAAGAAACCTGTGGTCTGGATTAAGATATGCATGAAATGTGATTTTCACATGTTCATTGGAGTATGTTGGTGTTTGCATTGCATACATAGTGTTTATTTCTAAATAAATTCACTCGCCGGCAACACTCGTGGGTAACATTGTTTCCTCACAGCGAGAAGGTCCTGGTTTGGATTCCCAGTTGGGGTAGTCTGGGTACATTTATAGAAAGGATTTCTATGTGGAGTTTGCATGTTCTCCTGGTGTCTGCATGGGTTTCCTCTAGGTTCTTTAGTTTCCTCCCACAGTCTAAAGACATGCATGTCAGGTAGATTAGACTTTAGGTCCATAGGTGCAGGTGAGTGTGTTTGTGCATCTACCCTGTGATGGACTGGTGACCTGTGAGAGCTGGGATAGGCTCTATCACTGCCAAGTGGGTGAGAGTGAGAGAATTCATTCAGCCCCCCCCCATTATTAATCATAAAATTTTAGATTTGAGATAAGTGCTCTCCTGTACCTGACCAGTTTCAGAGGAATGTATTTTGTTTGTTAAGCCAAACAATAACTAATGTATGAGTTATTCAAGCAGTTCAAAGGCATCTAAATGAAGGCATGATGGTCAGGCTGGTGATTAGTGTACAGGTGAGGATGAATGCTGAGTGTTTGAACCCCTTTATCCAGATACTATCTCTAGACACGTTGTCCCCATTTTGTAATGTAATCAACCCATAAAGCCAAATATTATAGGGGGGGGGGGGGGGGAGAGAGTGAGAAAGAGAGAGATTGGAGAGAGAGAATCAGACTTATGATGCATAAAAATGATCACATGATTAAACAAGTTCAAAGAGGCTGTTAAAGACATTAGCGCTAAATGGGGATCAGAACGAGTGGGGCGAAAGTATTCGCTCTCCGGGAAAGGGAAAACCCTTTGAGACTCACCAACAAGCAAAGAAAACTAGAATCAGAGTTATGGCTGCCTGTCCTTTATCTGTGTGATGAACACATGCTTTTGGAACCAACAGGGTCTCCGGGATTTTATGAAAAAATGTATGAAAAAATAGGAAGGTTGAAACCCGGTGTTACAAACATTGAAAATGGTGCAACATGGCTTACCAGTAGCCTAATAGAAGTCTACATACGAGCAGAACCCCAGATCTTACATTTTCTAATAGCTGCTCTGTATTTTGCTTAATAATTCTAAATCTGGATGAGTGATGAGCTTTAACGTGATCGACATCGACTGTCAGAATGAAACATGGGCGTTGCCCGGCAGCAGAGACTTCACACCTTTCTGTCTCTAATACAGACACACACACGCACACACACACACACACACTCACACACACACACACACACACGCACACACACGCACGCACGCACGCAGAAGGTATGAGGTAATTGTTTGGTCACGTGATCTCTGGGTATGCAGTTGTCAAAAGTGATACAGCATCCCTGACCACCCACTCTGGGCTCAGAGCTGGGATTGACTACCATCAGCCTCTTAGGGCCCATCTGCAAATTCCCAGCGAGTGAGGAAGTGTAAGTTAATATGATAAAAATAATTATTTGTGGACTATTTTAAAATTACAACTCTTGGCATTTACCTATGTACCCTGAACAGATTTTACAAATGACCTTATGTCAGGTGTATTTTAAATTCTTAGTTTTAAATTCTTTTCAGTTTTTAGAGGCATTGAATATTTCAGGTACCTATTACTTCTGACCACTGCTGTGAATAAACCCTTAAAATCTTTAGATATGCAAGACTCGGGAAATGATTGACAGGTGAAGTGAATCACATTGAACACTGTCAGCACGGCACCTTATGATTGATATATTATTGTACACCAATACTCAGTTCTGGAAGTTGATGTGTTGGTATGGGAAAATGAGTAAGTATAATTGGCCTTTCCTGGCATGCAGTGGTTAGGTACTCTACTTAGTACCTCTATGGCTAATAAAGGAAAATGGTAAAGGCTGTCTGGTCTGATCTCATAAACTACTGTTGCCCAACTTACTTAAAAAAGTATATCTGTGATATAAAGTATACATTTTGTTAGGTTTCAGTTTCAGATTGGAACTATTCAGAATGGCTGGATAAATTGTTCTTATGCATGAGGAACTACTACACAATTTATACCTTAAAGGACCTACTGTTATGATTTACAACAAACAGCCGTGAATCTGTCACAACTGTCATCTCAGAGTGAAAAGGTCCTGAGTCTTGTTTACAGGTGGGGTAATCTGGGCTCTTTCTGTGTGAAGTTTGTATGTTCTTCCTGTGTGTCTGCACGAGTTCACCTCTGGGAGCTCAGGTTACCTCCCACAGTCCAAAGACACTAAGCCCCTAGATGTGTGTGTGTGTGTGTGTGTGTGTGTGTGTGTGTGTGTGTGTGTGTGTGTGTGTGTGTGTGTGTGTGTGTGTGTATCTGCCCTGTTGTACCTAAGGACAGTGGTTTTCACATCCCAGGATGATGCACCATATTAGGCATGCCTGTTCATCAAACCCTCTGACTAATGTTTCATTTGTGTCAATAAATATACATATATTTGTTTAGAAAAATCAAGATGCAGCTCAGCGCCCCATACGTCTTCTTTCGAGTTCATTATTTAACGTCTCACATGGCCACTCGAACCTTGCCACGGTCCCTTGCTCTGAAGCAGTGGATCCCGCCCCATGTTTGGGAGTCCGCCCATGCAGGCCTGAGTCACAGGAGGTGAGGAGCGATCAGAAAGTGGGGAAAGTGGGGCAGTGGAGAGAGGGCAGCTTTCACACGGCAGGGCTGATATCTGTCGGGTTACAGGAGATGTGTGGGCGGATGAGGGGTAGTTAGGGGCTCACTGAGTCTGTGTGTGTACTGGAGTGTGTGTGTGTGTGTGTGTGTAGTGGGAGAGAGCGAGAGAGTAGAGAGAAACCTACCAATACCAACCGAGAAGTTGGGAGGAGAAATGGTGCTTGAGCCTTTCTCTTCTCTCTGCTCATAGCAGACAGAGCGGGGCGCTGAAGAGGAGGAGGAGGATGAAGATGAGGATGGTGAGAAGGATGATGGTGATGATGATGATTTCGCGTGTGTCATGGCAAACGGGACCGGCACGATCATGTTGAAGTGCATGGTGGTCGGCGACGGCGCCGTGGGGAAAACTTGCCTGCTGATGAGCTACGCCAACGACGCCTTCCCCGAGGAGTACGTGCCCACTGTCTTCGACCATTACGCAGGTAAATACACAGGAGGTCCGGCATCAGCCCTCCTGTCATCCTTTTCGAAGTGACAGCCTGAGCCTAACCCCTCAGCATCACAGTATTTGGTCTCATCTGAGCTTCAAATGCTGGAGAAACTGCCCTGGAGTGGCACTTTGGCATTTGCTGATCTAAACCACCTGTGGGCTTCAAGAAAGAAAAGCACTTGCTTGCTATTGTTTTGCTATTTCACCCCCACACACTTTTTTTTAGTGCAGAAAGCACACTGGCTGGCTGTTTCTCACCTCAGTTTGTCTTCTGGAAATGCCTGGTTGCCTGGCTGTGTTTGAAGTGTTTGATGATACAAAGTAACCTTTTTCTGCTCTGGTTTGCAGTGAGCGTGACAGTGGGGAGCAGTATCTTTCTGGCTGTATGGATACTGCAGGTCATGTAGGCACCTGGCTTCTCATTCCGCCTCTGACACACATCTATGCCGATCATACATGGCGGCCTCAGTGCCTGTTTTCAGCACAGGAGCTAAAAATGGCTCAGAGTCTTGTAACAGGTGACTGATGTCCAGAGTAACAGGCTCTCCACTGACCAGCTCACATATGGTCTGACTAGCAAGCTGCATGCAGTATTGGTGTTTCTGGTACTGTACTGCTGCACTTATGATGGATCCTGATAAAACAAAAGGTTACTGTAGCAAATGGCCTCTGAACTACGGTTCCTTCATTCAGTATTGCTAACAATAGGATTGGCCTCTTTCCTTTGCAGGCATTTAAAGTACAGCTAGCCATTCTCTAACCATCTCTCTCTCTCTCTCTCTCTCTCTCTCTCTCTCTCTCTCTTCTCTCTCTTCTTTTCTTCTTCCTCCCTCTCCTTTCTTCTCTCTCTCTCTCTTTCTCTCTCTCTTCTTTCTCTGCTCTCTCTCTGTGTGTGTGTGTGTGTGTGTGTGTGTGTGTATATATATATATATATATATATATATATATATATAAATATATAAATTGAGTGTTTGTATTTATGTATGTGTATGTGTACAGATCTGTTTTGGTTCACATTAATGTGCTTCATAAATGTGCACACAGCAATCACATAGTGGTAACTAAATTCACATAGGATTAAAAATGGACTCAGAAAAAATCTTTTAACTGTCTGTGGCCATAGCTTGTAAATCAGGGAAGTTGCTTCAGTTCTTCCTTCTGAATTAAGAGCAAAAGTGCAACCATATGATCTAAAATGAGGATCTGAAGGAGCTCAGCTACTCAGTGCACTAATCAGCAGTATACACTGTGTCTGCTCTCTTCAGTTAGGGAAGAAGTTTTTTTCTGTTCTTGGGAGGTGGTCTGTTTCAGAGAAATGGACCTCTATGGGTCTGACGCTCTAATGAGGAGTCAGAGGAGTCATGAGCTGTTGGAATGGAATCAGATCTGCTGTACTGTGCTGAGTGTATGAGGGGCTCCGGAGAACAAGTTTCCTGTCTTGGGCAGAGTGAGGAGCTGGATCTGACATGGCTGCTGTTTTTCATTCAGCGAGCTCTTTAAAGAGTGCTTGAGATGAAGGAATGAATGTGGGAAGTGGGCCAGATGTGGAGAGGGGTCATGAAGGGCCATATTCTGGGATTTAGTTTCAAAGCAGTTTGAAACCCAAAAGCTGCTCCCCGCTTTTGCCCCCACACACAGCTGGGTTTGGTTAGAATCTATACAGGGACTGTGATTGATCAGATGATCAGAGGATTTATTTAGATCATGAGTGAGAGGGTGGGTCTGCAGCCCTTACTAGACCAAAGTTGATGTAAAGAGAACAAAGGAGAGTTTTCATGCAAGTTTGCCTCTCTGCTAATTACCATCAGTTTCTTTTCCAATTTTCCTCCAAGATGTAGGTTAAGTACGTAGCGAGGGAACCCGATATACACAATCACTACTTGAGGAGAGATCAAAGCAGCTGCAGCATTTGGCAATGGGAGTGTATGGTGTGCTATCAGCTCAAGGAGGCTTCACCCACACACCAACTCCCCTGCCGGTCCACTTTGAACTGCTCCTCTCTACCGCATCGCATTGCACACACCAGGGCACTGGACAAATATCTTGCACAATGGCGCTTTGACTAGTTTAACCAAGAGCATCCAAGTTTATATTTTAGCTGCCAGATGGTTTTTTAAAATGTTTTTTTAATATAATTTCTTTGAAACATCAAAAGCAGCATGGAGGGAAAGTATGTTGTCTTGTGCTAGGTTTGAAGCAACGTATAATTTGGTACCTTCCTGTAAAGCAAGCACAGCAAGCTGTGTGTTTTTGAAACCCTGGTCTAGGGCAAAACATGAAACCACTTTAGTGAATATAAGTTATCCAACACCAGTTTCACAGTAATGTATGTTTAAACTACTGACTCACACAAGGAATGTGATTTTTGGCATTATTGGAATTTCAAAGGGTGAAGCTCATGAAGATTTTATTTAATTCAATACAATTCACAATAATGCCTTCATGATTCAATATCTTGTCTAAGCTAAACAATTCTGCTACATTAAACTAATTAGAAAGTTGCCAGTATTGTTCACTGTCATTCACAAATTGTTTTCACGACAAACATCAACTAATCTCACTATAATTTATTGTAGTGAGGTAGTGATGACTTCTGATAAGAAATAAAAAATAATATTTATTAAAGTATGCCAAAATATAACCCCCCCAATTTTTTTGTGCATGTGTGTGTGTTTATCTAGTTCTAGTTTTGTCTGTAAGTGTGCAAATGAAAGTTCTTCACAGCTCCAGTGCATGGTGTATGGGTTCAGGTGGTGATGGGTGGACTGTGCCATCCAATACACTTCATATTCCACATTGCCACAGAGACATCACACATAACTAACTTTATATGACACATTTCTCCAGTGCTGCATGGGACGTATTGCTGGACAAGACTATGAATACAGGAACGGAGGAAAATAGGATGATAGTTAGCTTAGGTAGCCACAGGCAGGTACCAATAATATTCCAGATTGCAAGGAGATCTTGTTAGAAATGTCATCTCACATCTGTAGATTCTACTGTGGATCGGAGCAGAGTCTCTCTCATTGGCAGATGCGCATCAGTTGAATGACTTCATACACTCTGTCTGATTGGTTCTGACATGTGGAGTGCTCTAGCAGCAATCTGAGAAAGAGCTGAGAAAGGAGGTAGGAGAAAACTCTCTTTCTCTGTCTTTCTTTGTTTCACCCCAAGTCTCACCATTTTCAAAGACACAGCAGGTACTTCACAGACTTCTACAGAAGCTCATCCTGTACCCATTCTGAATTCTGCTATATAATTATTTCTTGTGGAATTACTTCGTTACGCACTGTCTCTGCCACTATGGCTGGTTTCTGAGCAGGTCACACTGTCACTAAGCCTCAGAGTGAATCTTTAGTGCCAGATGTGTATAACAGATGTGGTGATTGCATGTTGCCTTCATGCCAGGAAATCTACCACCCTAAGGGAGCTGAGTGCTGCCGGTGTAGTGACTTCTTCATGCGAAAGCAGGACAGGTTCAAAGTCAAGCCTTTAGACTTTTAAAAAGCCTAAATCCAGACTACTTTGGCTTTCCAGCTCTTTCTTTTCCATATTCAGTACTGTCCAAAAGTTTTAGGCAGGTGTGGAAATAATGCTGTAAACAAAGAATGCTTTCAAAAATGTTAATCATTTATTTTCACCAGTCAACAAAATGCAGTGAATGAACAAAAGAGAAATCTAAATCAAATCAATATTTGGTGTGACCACCCTTTGCCTTTAAAACAACATCAATTCTTCTAGGTACACTTGCACACAGTTTTTGAAGGAACTCGGCTGGTAGGTTGTTCCAAACATGACTGTGTTTCAACCTCCGTGTGACATTGATGATCATCAGCACCTGTTTGGTAAAACTGGTTGATCAGAAACCGACTATAATCCTACAGAATCCCTGACTTTGTGCAAGTGTACCTAGAAGAACTGATGCTGGTTTGAAGGCAAAAGGTAGTAACACCAAATCTTGATTTGATTAAATTTTTCTTTTGTTTGCTCGCTTTGCATTTTGTAAATTGATAAAATTAAACAATCATTAAACAAGCATTCTTTGTTTACAGCATTTTTTCACACCTGCCTAAAACTTTTGCACAGTACTATGTATATATATTCCCTGCGATGGGCTGGCGACCTGTCCAGGATGCGTCCCCCGTCCTCGCCCTGTGTGCACTGGGTTGGACACCAGAACTCCCCCGCGACCCCGTTTGGGGCAAGCGGCAGATAATGGATGGATGGATGCATGGATGTGTGTATATATATATATATATATATATATATATATATATATATATACTCTTCCTTTTTGTCTAGTCATGAAATTAGTCTGCAGAAGGTGTGCAAAATTTCCAGTATTGATATTTAAGAAAGTATCACATTTTCTTTTAAAAATACATTTTAATAAGTATTTAATAAGTATAAAATAATGTTTTCTACTGAAGCTCATCAATAGGTTATCATGTTTGAACTACACACTACAAACACTCAGCCCACAGTACAAAAAATACAGGTAGGTACCAAGACAGGTACCTGTTCAAATGTATACAAAGATACCAACACAACCAATCCACTTTTTTCTTATTTTAGGATAGATTTGTTGCAGCACTAGATTTTCCATCTGAATTCAACCGCCTAGCTGGTATCAGATTGTGCCACCAAATTTATGCATGCTTATTTTCTGGATTAAGTTCACGTTTACTAAAAAGTACAAATTAAAAATACAGCTTGATGTATAGTTTTTTGTGTCCATATATCTACTCCTGTATAGCTGAGTCCTTCTGGTCAGATTTATGTATTCATTGTTTGTCCTGCCATCTATCCATTATCTGAGACAACTTTTGCTGAGTGAAAGGTGGAGAATCACCTTTGACAGGTCCTCAGTCCATCACCAGGCAGACACACTGACAAATGCACATAGAGGGCAATTAAATATCTCCAATCCACTTGACATGCATAATCTATGGGCTGCTGGGGGAAACCCAAGCAACAGGGGGAAATCCACACAATCCGTACTGTAGGACACCGCTCTAAGCTCTGCTCCACCTTGCAGCTGTATTTGTTGTACATGGCTGAGACTGAAATTGATAATTAGGACTTCCTTAAAGCATGCTGAGCTGTCCAGTGATCTTGCATTATCTACTTCTGTTTGTTTCGGCTGCTCCCGTTTAGGGGTCGCCACAGCGGATCGACCGTCCATTTCTTCCGGTCCTCTGCATATTCCTCCTTCAAACCAACCACCTGCATGTTCTCTCTCATCATGTCCATGAGCCTCCTCTTTGGTCTTCCTCTTTTCTTCTTTCCTGGCAGCTCTATCTTCAACATCCTCCTCCCAATATAATCCTCATCTCTCCTCTGGAAATGTCCAAACTAATGCAACCTTACTTCTCTAACTTTGTCTCCAAAATGTCTAACCTGTGCTGTCCCTCTAATATACTAATTTCTAATCCTGTCCATCCTCGTTACAACCAGCGAAAATCTCAGCATCTTTAATTCTGACACCTCCAGCTCCACCTCCTGTCTTTTCGTCAGAGGCACTGTCTCCAACCCATATAACATAGCTGGTCTTACTAGTGTCCTGTAAGCCTTCACTTTTGCTCTTGCTTGTACCCGTCTGTCACAAATCACTCCAGCCACTCTTCTCCACCCATTCCAACCTGTCTGCACTCTCTTCTTCACCTCTCTTCCACACTTGCCATTAATCTGAACTGTTGATCCCAAGTATTTAAACTCCTCCACCTTTGTTACCTCTAGTCCCAGCATTCTAACCACTCCACTTTCCTCCCTTTCATTCACTCTCATATATTCTGCCTTTGACCTACTCACTTTCATTCCTCTCCTCTCTAGAGCATATCTCCATCTCTCCAGGTTCTCCTCAAGCTCCTGCCTACTCTCACTGCAGATCACAATATCATCAACAAACATCATCGTCCACAGAGACTCCTGTCTGACCTCGTCTGTCAACCTGTCCATTACTATTGCAAACAAGAATGGGCTCAGCACTGATCCTTGATGTAATCCAACCTCTACCTTAAATGCATCCGTCACTCCCACTGCAGATCTCACCACTGTCACGCTGCCCTCATACATATCCTGAACTACTCTCACATACTTCTCTGCCACTCCTGACTTCCTCTCTAGGCACCCTGTCATATGCTTTCTCAAAGTCCACAAAGGCACATTGCAACTCCTTCTGACCATCTCTGTACTTCTCCATCAACACCCTAAGAGCAAATATTGTTTCTGTAGTGCTCTTTCTCGGCATTAAACCATACTGCTATTCACTAATCCTCACCTCTTTTCTTAACCTAGCTTCCACTACTCTTTCCCATAACTTCATGGTGTGGCTGATCAACTTTATCCCTCTATAGTTACTACAGCTCTGTGCATCACCCTTATTCTTGAAAATCGGTACCAGTACACTTTGTCTCCACTCCTCAGACATCCTCTCACTTTCTAAGATTGTGTTTAACAATCTGGTCAGAAACTCAACTGCCATCTCCCCTAAACACCTCCATGCTTCCACCAGTATTTCATTTGGACCAACAGCCTTTTCATTCTTCATCCTCTTCATCGCTGACCTTACTTCCACCTTGCTTGTTTGCTGCACTTCCTGGTTCACTATCCATCCACTTTCTCTCTCTAATTTTCTTCATTCATCAGCCACTCAAAGTACTCCATCCATCTGCTCAACATGCTCTGTTCAACTGTGAGTAGGTTTCCATAACCATCGTTTAACGCCCTGACCTGCTGCACATCTTTCCCAGCTTTGTCTCTCTGTCTAGCCAGTTGGCATAGATCCTTTTCTCCCTCACTGTCCAACCCCTCATACAATTTACCAAACACCTTATCTTTAGCCTTCACCACTTCTTTCTTTGCCCTGCGGTTCATCTCCTTGTACTCCTGTCTACTTTCTTCATCTCTCTAGTGATCTTGCGTTATAGGCTATTAAAAATAATGCTCTGGCCATTCACATAGCATGCTAAACTTTGCCCTCAGTATGGTGGCACTGTGACAGAGAGTTCTTGGAAGTGAGAGTAATTGGACATGACTAGATTAGGGAGAACATTGAGTAATAATGAAAATAAAAACTTAAAATTATTCTGAATACATTCAAAAACAATAAAGCTGAACTGAATCATGATTCACAGTGTCACACTTCACAGAATGTGAATTACACTAAACATTACTCAAAAATGTAATTGATTTAAGCATTTCCTAAAGAATTGTTATTGAATCATTGAGGTCAGAAATTTCAGCCCTGGAGAATGAAGCTTTGTTTTGAGTTTCTGGCAGAAAGGACATTTATGAATTTTGATCAGTTCAACGCTTCGTACACTAATCACCATAACATACCACATACTCACACACTCTGACCTGCACCCACATGCAGCTTTTCAAGTCATAAATTAGTATAAAGAAGACAGCACAGACAAAGCAAGCTGATTGTAGCTGATCATTTCCTCTTGGAGTGTGTGTGTTATAGTAAGAGTTTGAGCAGAGCGAGCAGCATGTGGAGATGTTAGCACATGCAGGGTGTGTGTAATCCCAGGTGCAGGAGGGCAGGAGAAAAGGCTTAAGGAGGTAGAGCTTCAGATGGGCTAAGTGATTCTCTGCCTCAGGACAGTGTGTGTGTGTGTGTGTGTGTGTGTGTCTGCCGAAGTGCACAGCAAGCTTCAATTAATCTGCACCGGATGAGTAAATACAGGCATGAATTATTCTCTTTTGATAACAGCACACTCCCCCATCATCACCACCACCACAGCACTACCTTTCTTCCTTTGCTAGCTGTCTCTATAGCACTTCATCTTCTGCCTCCATTATTCTCTTTGCCTGTTTGGATTAGCTTGGATATTAATACAGCTGCCTTATATTCACTTGCTCCTGTGCTTTTATATAAGGTATCAGGGCGCTGTTGGTTATAAAACACTCAGCAGCAGATCGACCCATTTACTCCTAAACAACCAATGGCAGAACCACAGGAGAGCAGAAAGACAAACACATAAACAAACGAATGATTGGGGCATTTTCGCTAAATGGAATTAAAAGACCAGACAGAGATGGAATCTTAATTTGCATACATACAGATGGTCACGTATATGGACAGACTAATACATGTTAGTTGTGCTATTTTTGTGCAGACTTCCGTATTTTTCATGTACGTACTGTTGCCAAATATGCAGTGCTATACAAAAAGAAGAAATAGAAACCCCATTTTGAAAAAGGTGGGCTGCACTAAAGTATGTTTTTTCATGATAAACTTCACAACATTTTTGCAATTAAGAACTTAGTTTTCTTTTTGACATCAGAAAAGGAGATTTTGTGAAACATATTTATCATTAAAAGTAATGCGATTTTATATTTCTGCCTCATCATTCATTAGCTAATTGACAAAAGACCAGCCAAATGTCTCAATAAGTTCCGTATGTTTGCTCTGAGGACTTGGTCCTCATAAAGGCCTAATAACAAAAATGGACAGGGTCCTAGTGAAAGCAGGCATACATACATATATATATATATGTTGTAAAGGGAACATGAAGTGATTGCTGAGATGAATGTTTTATAGGAGCAATCGTGCAGAAATACACAAACACTTTCTGCCTCTTCCTCTTTCCTCCTGCCTGTTTCAGAAGGGTTCAGACAGAGGCAGTGCATGAGGTTTGCAGATGGCAATTTGATCTAAAAGACAGCGGAAGGAGAGGTAAGAAAGGATGGGAGCGGCTGCTTTGTGTGTGTGTGTGTGTGTGTGTGTGTGTGTGTGTGTGTGTGTGTGTGTGTGTGTGTGTGTGTGTGTGTGTGAGTGTGTGTGTGAAAACAGAAGTAAATCTCCAAGGAGCAGTAGGGAGAGTAAAGCATCCCCACTACAGATAACACACTTCCCCTAATCCCAAACACACATTCCATTCTCAGCCCATATCAGCCATCTCTGTGGGCATGTGTGTGTGTATATGCGTGAGGGGAGTGTGTTTAGTAGATGCAGAGAGTGCCGGCTGACTATACATGGTATGGCAACGTGTGTAAGTGTTTGTACAATTGACTGTGTTGTCACTTGGTGCAATGAGGGCGTGTACAGTGATGAATATAAGCAGTGAGCTGCTTGCTGTGAGCTGTGTGGGGTGAGTGGCAGCAGCTGGAGAGAGTGAGAGACAGAAAGAGAGAGAGAGTGCTTTATGGTAATGCTGCAGGCACAGAGGGAAGGGTGTTTCCAGGTTCACTGCATTAGACTGCTGTCTCTGTTTGTTCCAATCCATTTCCCTCAGTCTTTTAAAAGAGCTGGGTGAGCACACACACACACACACACACACACACACATAGACGCACATAGATGCACATATGCGCATGCAGCCTTCTCAAAAATGCCTTATACTTCATTATTAACGAGATCTAGATCGTTGCCCCTAGTAATCCGTCATAAGGCGTATCCGAGGGAGTGTAGTGCTGACCTAATAGCCTGTTAAACAGAGTGACAGTCACACCTGTGTGTCAAAATCAGAATCTTTTTTGTAAAGTGTTTTACTCACATGCTAAGGTCTGGGGAGTGCACACATGTTGGATATGTGTGTAACATGCTAAACTAACCATGAATGAGGTTTACTAATTATTTAACAGAGAATAATCACACAACAACTGCACAAAAGTATAAGAGCTTAAAAGAGATGAATGTGTGAAAACAACATGATTGAGCATGCAGTGTAATTTACAATTTACAAGGATTACTTTGTGATTTAGGCAATTTTGGACTGGTACAGAATGAAATAGAAAAAGCATCAAGGTTTTGGTGATTAACAAGCAAATGAACCTCTCCTTCGCTGCACTGCTGTGCAGAAGTAGTACTGCAGTGCAAGCATGCAAATTGTGTGCTTTCTAGCAGGGGAGATCCAGAGAGATTCTGGGTGGGTGGATGATGTGTTGCCTTATTCCACTTTTCAACTGGGTTGAAGCCAGCTGTAAATAATACTCCACCCTCCCTCCCGGCAGAATGTTTCAACAGGCCAGAGAATGGCTAAGGGGTATATTTATAAAGCCACTGGCTAACCCGGCACATGTGCACGGTCACACCATACACGCACCTGCTCAGTATTCTCTATCCAAGGCCAATTCCAGTAAACACTGAGTTGTCTCATGTTGTGAAAAGGGCAAAACATCAACAAGACATGTAACGCTACACCCCCCACACCCTAAACTAGTTTCAACCTCAACTTTCAAACTTCATTTTGTCAAGTTTAATACTAGCTAGCCAGTAGTTGCAAGCATTTGCCTGCTCTGCACATTATAACAATGAGTTTTTCAAAGCAAAATAATAGGTGCTGGATTGTTACCATGCTGTTTTAACAAAAATATTCAAGAATTTAGTTTGAAGCATTTAGGAGATAAACATCTTGGGTTTTAAGTCATTTTTGTGGATTTGTTTTATGTGTATGTATTTTTGTTGTAGCATTTTTGACAACAGACCTGGTAATGGACAGGTTGATGCACAAGGATAGACAGGAGTCTCAATGGACGATGATGTTTGCTGATGATATTGTGATCTACAGTGAGAGTAGGGAGCAGCTTGAGGAGAACCTGGAGAGATGGAGATATGCTCTAGAGAGGAGAGGAATGAAAGTGAGTAGGTCAAAGACAGAATACATGAGTGTGAATGAAAGGGAGGAAAGTGGAGTGGTTAGGATGCAGGGAGTTCAGGTGACAAAGGTGGAGGAGTTTAAATACTTGGGATCAACATTTCAGCGTAATGGTGAGTGCTGAAGAGAGAAGAGTACAGGCAGGTTGGAATGAGTGGAATGATTTGTGACAGACCACCAGCAGGAGTAAAAGGGAAGGTTTACAGGACAGTAGTGAGACCAGACCGTGTTGGAAACATGGCACTGACAACAAAATACAGGAGGCGGAGCTGGAGGTGTCAGAGTTAAAGATGCTGAGATTTTTAATTGGATTTGATGAGAATGGACAGGATTAGAAATTAATTAAAGGGACAGCTCAGGTTAGACATTTTGGAGACAAAGTTAGAGAAGCAAGGCTACATTGGTTTGGACATGTCCAGAGGAGAGATGAGGATTATACTGGGAGAAGAATGATGAAGATGGAGCTGCCAGGAAAGAGGAAAAGAGGAAGACCAAAGAGGAGGTTTATGAACATGGTGAGAAAGGACATGCAGGTGGTTGGTTTGAAGGAGGAAGATACAGAGGACCGGAAGAAATGGAAATGGTTGATCTGTTGTGGCGACCCCTAAACAGGAGTAGCTGAAAGAAGATTTTTACAATATACCTCCAAGGTCTAGAATAATTTTGTAGGTGGTAATTTGCCCAAATAGGGATCTAAAGGGTTAAGCTAGTTTTACCTATGATGAAAAATGAATGTAGTATTTGTGTGGCTTACTTACAGTATTTATATAGCAATATTTATATTCTGATTTCTTTAAAGGCCTGTACAGTGAGACAGTTTTGAATGCATTTGCAAATAAATTATATTGTTTTTGTAGAAAACCATGGAAGATTTCTGATGGTGATGATTGCATTGCTATTGCTCAGTCACTGAGAGAAATAAATATTACCTTTACCTACATATTAATTGGAGCATTGAAAGAAATGAAAGTGAAAGCGACTGTTCTTGTCATTGCACACCACACAGTGAACCACAACAAAATTGGACCTCTGCATTTAACTCATGCAAACACTGTGCAGCAGGGGGCAGCTATGAAACTGCCTGGGGAGCAGTGACAGGGACGGTACCTTGCTCAAGGGTACCTCAGGGGAACCACTGGTTAGGGGTTTGAACCCACAATCTTCCAATCCTGTGACCAACTCCCTAACCACTAGGCCACCGCTGCCCATTGCAACAGAAGACAGTATACTTTTTTCAGGCTATCCTTCACAAGCCAACATCTTCCTTATAATATTCCTTCCCTCAGCCTCTAATATTTCTGCATTTTAGTACAAAATTTCCTTTAGTGCCACTGAACTTCATTTCCTTTGAAGGAGCAGCTCTATTATTTAAAAAAAATAAGTGTACACCCATTGCTTGACCACAAAATTCAGACCCATAGGAGTCACATTATGCATTTTCCCCAACAGCAAAACTTATTATGGTGCAAATTAGCTAATGTTAATGAGGTTTTATAAAAGGATGACACACCCTCAGAGGTCGATGGCCTGCGGTCATTTTTGCATGTTAGTTACATGACCCCTACTTTTAAATTAGGCAAGTGATAAAACCCACCAAGCTTTTCTGTTCAGATCTCCAGCTTGCAAGACTAAACCCAAGAGACTTTTGTGTGCTTTTATAATCAATGCAGGGGATATCATAAGTCCCTGTGCTAACTAAGGCTGTGTTGTGTAAAAATAAGGCTCATCTGTCTCTGACCTTTGGTGATATGAGTCATTGAGCTAGTGTCAGTAACCGTCAGGTTTGTATTCACTGTGGCACAGTGCTCCAGCCCACAGGACACAAGTGAGGTCATGTGGCTTTGCTTGAGGGACAAAGAAGGGCAGCCCTGCTCAAAAAAAGGATACATGACAATAATAAGACTGTGACTGTAGCCTGCTTAGAGCTGTGGTCTGAGTCACCCGCTGCTCTGTGCAGATGATGAGGTGGTGCATGCCCTGTGATCTCACCACAGATATATACACAAATACACATTTACACATGCACATACACATACATATACATAGTAGTGGGCAGTGCAGAAGCCCAGCTCTGGTAAAAGTTCTGTCTGAAATGCTCCACTTCTGCCATTGCCTCTGAGAGTTCGTTTCTCACTGCCTCGGGCGAGTGCTGACAAGCGTCTGTCTTTAATGAAACGTTTATACGGCAGTGGCTACATGGCCAGAGGCATGCACTGTAACAGTTTAGACGCTTGCATTTGAAATAAGAACCATGAATGATTAATCTCTCTCATATACACATACACACATAAAAATAAAAATCTGAGCTCCCAAAATATCCGTCACATGTCCCCTCTAAATCCAGGCTTATCTGTTGTTGTGGATGTATGTGCTTCTCGGTTTTTAGAGGACACTGTGCTCTCACACTGAAGGCACAGGGCAGATGAGAAAAATGCTAGTGAATAAAACATGCCTATCTGGGTCATAATCTTATCTAAATCAAGTTAATCTCTCCTGGATCATCCTGGCTGTTGTACATTCAGGCTTTGCGATTTATTAATGATTCACTGGACTGAAAGATCTTCCAAAGGGCAGGCTACAGACTATAAGCTTTATAATTATTTACTGCTTCACACATTAGAGGGGAAAAAAACAATATTTGCTTCAAACCCGATTACTTGAAAATGCCCTTGTGTGACCAAATATAAACGAGGTACTAACCTTTCTTGCTTTTAGTCTAATAGAGATAATCAACAGATATCTGCTCAACTGATGGAAAAGGGAAAAAATAAATTATTCAAAAATACACAGTAAAAATGTTAAAAGGTTTTGGTCTACAACTATGTATTAAAAAGATCCTGAATGCAGTTACCTTTTTATTAGTAGAGGTGCATGTGTTTGGGAGATGTAAACAAATCTTTTTAGGCCATATTTGTTTATTACTAAAGGTGAATGCATGGTGGCTAATATGGACTACTAAAGGCCATGTTCCCAGTCTCAGATTAAAGCTAGTCCTCCACTTAAAATAGTTTCCAATCTTGATTAACCATTGGATGACAATTTATAAAGCCTAGAATTAATGTCTAAGTTGGCAAAATGTTATAAAAAATAATAATTATATATATATATATATATATATATATATATATATATATATATATATATATATATATATATATATATATATACAGTACTGTGCAGTTTTAGGCAGGTATGGAAAATGCAAACAAAGAATGCTTTCAGAAATATAAATAATGATTGTTAATTTTATCAATTAACAAATGCAAGTGGAGCTTATCAAAAAATCTAAATCAAATCAATATTTGGTGTTACTACCTTTTGCCTTCAAACCAGCATCAATTCTTCTGGCCCCCACAGAGCCCTGATCTCAACATCATCCAGTGTGTCTGGATTACATGAAGAGACAGAAGGATGTGAGGAAGCCTACATCCACAGAAGATCTGTGGTTAGTTCTCCAAGATGTTTGGAACAACCTACCAGCCGAGTTCCTTCAAAACCTGTGTGCAAGTGTACCTAGAAGGACTGATGCCTTTTTGAAGTCAAAGATTGGTCACACCAAATATTGATTTGATTTAGATTTCTCTTTTGTTCATTCACTGCATTTTGTTGATTGATGAAAATAAATGATTAACACTTCCATTTTTGAAAGCATTCTTTGTTTACAGCATTTTTCCACACCTGCCCAGTGCTATATATATCATGAAACAATTTTGATGATGCATTGTAAGATTCTCTCACTCATTTTGTGAGCTGCTTGTCCTGATTAGGGTCACGGGCAGTGCTGGAGAGCTATCATAGGGCAAAAGTTCACCAGTCCATTGAGAGGGCAGACACACACTCACACCTAGAGGGCAATTTAGTATCTCTAATTCACCTGACATGCATGTGTACATGTATGTGTACGGTGGGAGGAAACCAGGACACCCAGCCGAAATCCAGGCAGACACAGGGAGAAACTCCACACAGAAAAGACCTGGACTGCCCCGCCTGGTAATCAAACCCAGGACCTTCATCCTGTGAGGCAACTGCGCCACCATGTCGACCCTACTTTGTAACAGTGATTTACATTTACGGCATTTACCCTCTTATCCAGAGTGACTTCCATGTCCTAGTTACAGGGACAGTCCCCCTGGAGCAACTCAGGGTTAAGGATCTTGCTCAGGAACCCAGTGGTGGTGGTGCTAGAGGTAGGATTCGAGCCTGCGACCTCTTGGTCCATAGGTCTGTAGGCAAGTATCCTATCACTAGGCCACAACATTTAAAAACTGATCCTCAGGAACACCCATTTGGTCCACTTATTTTATGACAGAAAGCTAACCACTGATGTAACAAATACTTATCTGAAATATAGATGTTGTATGGGATGGTTTTTACAAAGTGTTCAGTTATGAATTGGCTGTCTAAATCTGTGACAATTCTTTTTCCTATAGGAAGACTATGATCGTCTCCGGCCTCTGTCTTATCCCATGACGGATGTCTTCCTCATTTGCTTCTCGGTGGTGAACCCAGCCAGTTTCCAGAACGTAAGGGAGGAATGGGTGCCTGAACTGCAGGAGTATGCCCCTAATGTCCCTTACCTGCTCATCGGCACACAGGTATCCCCCTCTGTCTTCAAAGGTTATATCATGGGTTTGAATGCTTCCCATGTTAAAGAGCAGATCACATGATCATTGAATTATTTATTTTATGTAACATTCCTGAGTATATTGCATCTAAATGTGTTTCTATCACATTGTGAAGCAATCATATGTAATCACAATCACACTCCTCTTACTATAGATCAATGTAATTGCACACAACTACAGTTTAGTACATTCCATTCATGCTCCATTGCAATGAGAATTGGGAAGTCAACACCTTTAGGGTGCAGTAAAGAACTGAAAGCCATGGAATGCCTTTCCCATGAAAGGGTCTGCAACTATACGAAGATAGGGGTTATGGGGCAAAGTAATATCCACATGAATGCCAGGACCAAAGGTATCCCAGCAGAACATTGCCCAAATTGCTTTAAACTTACTATGGCCCATGTGTGTGACACGAATACAGATTCACTGTAATCAATAGAAGTAGTCAATAGAAGGGGCTGGAGTGAATCACAGAGCCAGAAACATGTCTGTGTGTTTACAAACCTCTATGGTGTAACTGCTGAACCACCAAAGTATCACCAAGAAGGTAATGTTTATTAACAACATACTTTATTGGGAACATCTGTCTTGTACTGAATACCATGTCAGCATCACAACTATGCTGAGAATGATGGACCACTCATATACCTGCTCACTGGCAGCCCCGCGACTGCTCATCTCCCATTGGAAATTTGTTATAGGTCTGCCTTGAAAAAAAGATTTTGATTTCGGGGACTACCTGGTTAAAAAAGACAAATTAAAACATTAAAAGTATAAAAGGTATAAAAGGATATAAAAGTGACTTATCAGTGTTATATACACAATGTAAAGGGCTCTAACCTAAATTATTACAAATTACATATTTTATCATGTAATTATTTAGTTGATTACATTTAGATTCAATATTTTTTCATATTTATTCATATTTTTTGTGTCTGTAGCTTTGAGTTTGTATTTCTCACTTTCTTCTGTTTGTTGCCATATCAGAACTTGAAGTCTTTCTTTTGCCAAAATAGGATTTAATATGAAATAGAAAACATCTCCTTGGTAAATGTGGTATCAGCTGAAAGAATACACACATCTGACAGAATTTCTGTGAAGTCATAACCATACTTTTGGTACAACAGTCATCTTTAAATAATTAAAATGACAGGTACAGAACATAGTACAAAACCAAAATATATTCACAAATGAGGCCCTGTAACAATTAGAAGGTTGTTTGCTGTACTGATTCTGGATGATGTTTGATTCTGTGATAGAGGTAAATGCATCACAGCAGGGTATGGCTGGAAATCAGCCTTTGAATTGGGGGAATTTTAATTGAAAACAGATATATGAAGATACAGAAACCCTCCCAGTCAACTGTAATGGAGCTTTTTAGGTGAAAGGGGAATGTCTGCAGACGAATGCCAGCATCTGGCCCTGGGTTAGATTTCCTGGAGCCTTCTGTTCTAAAAACAAACCCAACGTATGGAATCCCATCCACCACCCTCAGACGCAATAAAGACGCATGGAGCATGTGTGGCTCCACAAAAGTTTCCGACTTACTGTAATGAGGTCTGGGATCTAAGACTAGAAAGATCTTCTTCATGTGTTTCTTTTTTCTTCTGTCTTATATTTTGTGACAGATTGACCTTAGAGATGACCCTAAGACCATTACGAAGTTAAACGATGTGAAGGAGAAACCAATTGTGACAGAACAGGGGCAAAAGCTGGCAAAGGAGGTGAGGCAAGAGAACTGTGTCCACAAACTAGATCTGAACTTAAATTAATTTGACCTGAACTAAATTAATTTACACAATTTCTCACTTATCACTAATGCAGGATTCACACTCAGTGTTCACTTCTTTAGTTTAGTGAACTAAAAGGCCAATGTTGCTAACAGGCACTAGACACATTAATATTCAGCTAATACTTATCTCAGTCACCTCAAACCACATCCACCACTTCATTAAGCTTGCACAGGTTTTTCAGTGTAGATTAGGAGACAATGATTCCTGTGAATAAAACTTTCCTCATGTAGCTGACCTAAAATCAGTTTTTGTGACAATGACAATCATGAATACAGAGGAATCTGATCCACAATCAGCGCTCCTTGTGAATACCAGTGCTAGTGTCTGAAATGGCTGTCGGTAGCAGTGAATATAGCAGTGTAATAAGTCACACTTATCACAGTGTCCTAAACTACACCGAAAAATCAACGCTGCCTTAATTAAGAGCTGGATCCAGTTTAGAGGGTGCATTTTATGGAAACATTTGGGTTTTTTAACTAGTGCTTGTTAGTCATGTTAGCGTCACAGTTCTAGTTCTAAAGAAGTAAAATTTGGCCTATAATCATGTCTTGGCTGATTGACTGCAGGTTTATGTTTTTTCACCAAACCATTCCTTTAAAAATGAGCATTTTACTGACCTGCATAAAGGTTCAATTAAGAGTTAGTCATTATATAGCCATTTCAAGATCCAGCTAAAAAGCAATATGTAAAAATTGCAGTTTGTTCTAATGGTATTGGGTAATCCCATTAGATCATCTTTCCATATTTGCACTGAGAACAATGAAACATGGAAGAAAAAAAAAATTAATTTAGGAGAAGAACTCTTGAGTTCTGAATAGAACAATTGTAACCACTAAAGATTAAAACCATTCTTTGCCAATTGCAGATTGGTGCCTGCTGCTATGTGGAGTGCTCAGCACTGACGCAGAAAGGCCTGAAGACGGTCTTTGATGAGGCCATTATTGCCATTCTAGCTCCAAAGAAAGGTGCGTTAAAGCGGCGCCTCGGCCCGCGCTGTATCAACTGCTGTCTGATCACATGAGCAACCTCTCCTGTGGGCGAACAGGGACGCAAGAGCTAGAACACACGTTAGATGGGCTGTTTCAAAAACAACTACAACCAGAACCTTAGTGCTTCATAAACCGATGACCAAAAATAAAAAAAAAACAGAAACACACGGAGAAGAGTAAGAGAAATACAGATAGAAAATGTTTCACTTCTCAGAAAATGACTCATTCTGTCATCATGAGTCATGAGAGGGAGTGAGAAAGAGTAACTGACAAAAAGAACGTCAGCATTCATCAGCAACAGGTGACCTACAAAAAACACTAAACATGAATGAGACAACACAAGAACAAATGACAGTGACTTTCACAAGACAGAAGCACAGACAGAAAATATTTCCAGGGGGAGACGATGTATGGCACACTGCAAGACTCAAAGCTTCAACTGTGTTTCTTGGCTGCTTCTCTGCACATGTGTGGATTAAAGAAAAAAAGACAGGCAAAAGAGCACAACCAAACAGACATTTACAGAAGTAGGACTTTATTTGGCTCAAAAAAGGGAAACTACATCTTGCAACATGGGACAGCAAAATGCTTACCTTTCATAAAATTTCAAAATCCCTTATTTACCAAAAAGAGGAATGATCTAACAGGTATATCACCACTGCAAGAATACAAAGAATTAATCATTTAATACAAGAGGATAAACTGAAGACATTTCTCTTGCAGCATTTGATCTCAGAGGACTTGTTTTAAAAGGTATGGGGCAAGAAGCTGACCTTGTTCAAAACTGAATGCTGTATTTAAAACTATCACAGCTCTTCAAAGTTCATCCACAACCTGGCCTTTGCCTGCAAGTTCCTGGTCTTCACTTGAGCTTGTAGGTGAGCTGCTTGCGATGCCAGCGGATCCAAAGTGGGGCTGCCAGAAGCCCTGTCAGAAAACCTACAGTTGCCCCCAGGGAACAGGAAATAGGCCACACCTACAAGGAGGAACCACAGGAATCAGCAACAACCAATCAGCCCTGTCCCTGTGTGGCAGGAGCACAACTATCTGGCTGCAACAAACTAGATCACTGTGGTGTTTTAATGGTCAGTTTTTGTACCTAAAGCTTTAAACTGAATTTTTTTTTTTTTTCCAACTTTTTGGGTTTGATTTCTGTGTGCATTTTGAGACCTTGCCTCTCATCTCTGCTCTGATTGATCTGAATTGTCAAATTTTATTAAGAAAAAAAATCCAGTGACTTCAAGCATTAGTTCTTTTTTAAGATAATTATGTTGCACAGTACATGCAGACAGTGATTTGTGTTTTTGCAGCTTCCAGCATCTAATGAATTTAAAAAAGAGAGACACTTTATAAATATTATGGGGTAAAGAACTAGTCAGTTGCTAGTGGAAATCTATATGAAATTCAGCAGATGGCGCAATTATTTTCTTAAAAATAAAAAAAAAAAGGTTGCAGTGACTTTTTAAGCTCAGTGAACAGTGATTAATACTTTATGTACATTTTGTTGATGACTTGCCTCAAAAATGATGACAGCTCAATATAAAGTGTTTTTTTCATAACGGTTGTCCCCTTTCAGTTTTATTGCCTGCTTTTATCTTCTCAGAATGTATGTAACAAAAAGCACACTTACTAGGCCTTATTTGTATTCATTATTTACAGATGAAAACATTTTTATCTCGTTCAAGTAAAACAGCTGGTGGCAAAGTGGGCATTTGATCTAACTGCTGCCTGTGATTTAATCGTTGCTCATGACCGCACGTGGCATTTTTGTGAGCTTTAATAAATCTGTTATGGTCTGAAGACTAAATATCTTCTTAACGCTGACCTTTCAAGAAGGAGAAATGTTAGTGTTGTCCTCTGTTGTGGCTTGGTCTTAACGGTGCTTTAAAAGGTCTTCATAGCTTTCAAATGACACAAAACAAACAATCTCTCTACAGTGGAAGATTTTCTACTTTGTTATTCTTTGTAAGTTCAGTGGAGTAGTGTGGCTGCATTGGCCATGTATTGGAAACACTGTCTCTTCTTCACTGTTTATGGGAAGAACATAATCTCTGTGTTCTAAGAACAATTTCAGAGTGGGCCAAAATATTAAAAAACATCAGCACGACTGATTTTTCAATTATGTCTGGTCTCTGATAGGGGCTTCATCACAGAAGGGTGTGACAGTGCTGAGAACAGTAGAGGTATGGCATTAGGCAAAGCGCGGTCCACTTTTCTACATGAGACAGTGCCATTTTCTCAGTGGTTAAAGCTCTATTCATCATGCCTTTCTCTGATGAGGAGCTGCTTTTTCCCAGCCTAACTGCACAAACTGCCATTCCCTCACTGTCTGTTTATCCATTTCTGTGGTCTTGTCTAGACATACGCTTCATGTGAGAAAGCACACATGGGATATTTCAGTGTGACATTTTGAGGGCACAATGAGGGCAAACGCCAGCCCCCCTTCTCTGATCGATGTCTCCGTACCATGCATGAATAATTGAAATTGCAGTGCAGCCCTTCCATGCTTTGAGAACTTTTAATTTTTTATGAACATTGGTTCCTTGTATGGCATGAGAGATTTGTTGGCTTCTTATGTCCAGCGTTGTTTTCCGTTTTGGTTTGCTAAAAATGTTTTACTACTTGACTGTTGTTTCTACACTGTCATTAATGGGATGATACATTATGTACTGTGGCTGAATCGTTCTGAGATTTAAATCTGATATTACATAAGGCAATGTACTAAATATTGGATGGGATAATAAACATATGCAAAAATAAAAGATGACAGCCACTGGCCTACATATAAACTGAAGAGAGAACTAAAAAGTTGTTGTTCAATGGGTGTCTTTAGAATAAATTCTGAAATCAGGTCAACTCACAGGGAATTAAATGAAAGATCAGGAGGCATGCTTGCTGAAGAAATGCTCTGACTGAGTTGTTTGAACTGAGAAGGATAAAAATAGAAGTTTTGATTTTTTTTCTTTTGACTACATGAATGCATTAAAAAATCCATAGTGAGACATACATATACAGCAGTACACACTCAATCCTTCTTATCCTTGATTTCTTTCTGATTGAACTACACTGCATATGGAACGTTCTCCACATTTTTCATTGTGCTGCTTTTCTGTGCAAATGACTTGAACCTTAATGCGCTGACAGTGGTAGTGTTTCACTAATAATAGGACATTTTAGTCTATGATGTTCATTAACAAAGCAACAACGTACTAGTGTATGTGGCATGTGTATGAAAGCAGTTTAATTTCTGACCTGCCAGGGTCTGTCCCAGTCAAGGGGAATAGGGAAAGCTCCAAGCCAGGCCCCAACTACACTGCAGCCGGTAGTGATCTGAAGAGACGTGTCCCACACTGACATTGCTCTGCAGCAGACATGTGCTTATCACTCAACATTACAGCCACCAGATATTCAGGTCATACAATTCACATGTTTATAAAAAAGTATGTTTTTCAAGCAGTTTATGTATAAAAGTTTGTTGATGCATCTTTTTGCACAATGTTGTGCATCTAAATGCAGAAAGTTAAAATAAATTATTAACTAACACGTGAACAATCTGTACAAACAGACCAGCAAAATTAAAGTTATTAAGTATTTAGTAAATATGTTGTTAAAAGAATGATGGAACAAATCTAGCAGTTCAGGGCAAGCAAGTACAAGAAAGAATTTCCTGCAGCTTAGGTAGAGATAAAACAGCTGTATAAACACAGAACATTCTTATCCAACTGAGACTATTTGGGAAGACCCAAGCAAGCTATTTTTTTGAGAACATCGGCATTCAAAAAAGTAGGTGTGCCACTCTCTCATTAATCCAATTCAATCATAATGATAATGATGAAATAATAGTTCTTTCATACTGTAAAATAATGTCAAATACTTATACTGATTAAAGATATCTGTGTATATCAGTACCAATTAAATATCAGCAGATAATGTTGGATTTGGGAAGAATGAACCTAATCCAATCCTGTAAGATTTTTTTTTTTCAAATAACAGTGTGTGATTTCAAGTGGTAGGATATCCTATAGGTTAGCAGAGTGTTTGAGTCATAAGGGTGATACCCTATTTTAGATGATCTTGTATAAGAAAAGAATAATAATCAATTTAATAACAGGATCAATAAACTCATTTCAGTGCTAAGGAGGTTTAAAATTATTGCAACTGTACTGGTATTACCGCATTGTGAAATCACAAAATAATACAATATAATCACAGAATTATTAACTTGATAAGTGTCCACTATACCTGCCTATAGTGGTAGACATTTCAGATGTGTTATATGTGTAAATCACTGAAAATTAATACAGTATGGGTGTGAAACTACATGTGATACCACCAACTTGTGCAAAAGTCTCCACCTGGTGGCATTTAGATGTAAGACAAGCATTTAACTTGCTTTAAACATTTAACTTCCTGGGTGGTGTTGGAACATGGGTAATTAAACTGAGCATATAATCCATAAGTAGATGGGAAAGTGCTAAGGTAGATCAGAGGCTCTTGACAGTTCTGAATGTACAGTGCTCACCCATCTCTACTGAACACACGAATCCACGCCTGTACATTTGGACCCAGGATACAGAGACACCTCAGTGTGGTCAGAGTGGATAGCAACACTGCCAGGGAAAATGTCTCTCGTGCTGACCTATACAATAATAAAACAGAAGGAACAGTGTCTGGTTAATTTTCTGGACTTTTTGCCAGCCTAAGACCACTGTTGGGGTTGTACAACTGAAATCCATTTAGAATTGTGCAAGTATGTTTAAAAATACATTCTAGCTCTAAAATTAGAAAAGCACTTGAAAAACATACACAATACTGCTTCACAAATGTGGATAAACAACTAATTGTTCTTTTCAAAAGCACAGAAATTACCTGAAATATTGCAAATCCTTTATTTTTCAAACAAGTGCACATTCACATAGACCTTGCTTCAGCAAACAAGCACACGCTGGTAGTCCATTTAAGCAAACGCAACTAATCAAAAGCTATATGTGTGTGTATCTTGTACCCTGTTATCTAAATCAAACTCATTTACACATAATACTCACTCTAGCAGAGGTGCTCCATATAGTACAACCACAGTGTGAAAGAAAAGACATGATAGGAAGAAATACAGACAGGATTTGATCAGCTTAGACAACTGCAACAAAGACAAAATAGGGAATATGTTAGTAAATGATCTCTTCTGTACAACATCCAATACAAGGTTTTACTTGATCATTAACATCTGTACCTTATAACTCAGCGTGTTCTTCTTCGTTGGTGGACTAATGCCAAGAAGCCAAAACACAGCTATGTTGACCACAGCAACAGAGCCCGCCACAGAATACAGCCAGACCAAGTGGGTCCCATAAACTGAAAACTTCTCCACAAGAACAGCAGGCAAGACTGTTGCCATGAACATGGAGGCAGCAATGATGGCATGGGCTGAAGCCATACCTCTGATTTCTACATCCCACATGTTGCTGGCTCTCCTTGTTCAAACAGACATTAAGTAATGGATTGAAAAAAAGTAAAGAAAGCACAAACAGGAATTCAGTCATATTAGAATTTGTAAACTTGTGCAATTATTTCAGATTTCTTGAAGGCATATTCTATTCATTCTTTATTTTTAAAAAAAATCTATGCATGTCATACCTCCCAGTCTTTTGTTTAGAAGTGAAATGTGTATTTTTCTGACCAACTGGTGTAGAACATTATTTGAGATTTATAAAATGAAGGCACTTTAGCAAAATAAATATAGAAAATAAACTGAGTCAGAGCCAGAAACCTGATTGAACTGTTTTGATTAAAACTTTAAAACCATAAAAGCACCCCTGTAATCTTCAAATATGCTTACCCTTGGGGTCAACTAGCACTTGAAACACTTCCAGAGACTGATTTTAATTTTCATGAAATCAAAATTGTTAACCAAGTTAATGTTTCGGAAATCTTTGTTGATTGCTTTAATTGCCAATTGATGACTTTGAGTTCTGAGGTCACCTATAATCTTTCTGGTCACTTTACTGCCAACTGTGCTTATCAGCTCAAATTGACATGTCATATTAAAATATGTTATTCATATTCACTTTAATATTCCACTGTGATACTTTCGCAGGTACTACTAATTTACTGCCATTAATCCCTGACTGCTTATTTACTGTTTTACTTTTTGTAGTTTGTATATACTGTACACTTTAACTGCTTATTGTACTATTTAACTGTTGTATTGTATGTTGACTGTTACATTAATTGTACTGATGCACTTTATCTGTTGCTTGTAGCAGTCTGAGATTTTATATATGTATACACACACATACTTCTTTTAATACAATTGAATCATGTCAGTCAATGTCAAAAGAATAAAGAAGCTGGCATGATGTTTAAAATGCTTATCCTAACATTAGCAGCATGTCATAAATAACATTAAACGGATTGCTTCTATGATAAATTCAATACCTCTTTCTAATAGTGAAGGTTATGAACAGCCTGCGTCTATAAAAATAAAACCAAACCAAACCAAACCAAACCCCTCTCTCAGATGGAGAAAAACAGACAGAACTCACTTCTCTCCTCACTAGCTCCTCCTACTGCATCTGACGGGGGGATTACCACAAATTCAACACTATTAAATAAACAGATAAATACAATATTTCATTAATAAATAAGCTCCAAAAGCGCCATGGCCGATTTCCTTTTTACGCTTCCGACAACATGAACACAACTACCATGACGACACGTTCTCATAGGAAGAGCTCTAAAAAAAAACCAAAATAAAAGACTCTGTATTTTATCACAGATTAAACCTCTTTGAATGTACTCAGTCTTTTAAACACGACAGTTACAATATTAGCATAATATTCTCTTTAAGATCACCTTTAAAAATCCTAAAATCAGCTATAAACCCATCAATAAATCATTATATAACCCAATATGCACATGCCTGTAATGACAAATATGCAGAGGATATGAACAGATTAATACAACAGATAAATTTTCTATATTACTCGCTTCTCTGCTTTTATCATAAATAATAAAACCTATTTGTTTAAAGCTGCGAGCCCTTCTTGAGGTAGTTATGCTTTTATTTTGACAGGTGTGTTCGCTTCATTTGAAAGCTTCGCAGCAAAACAAGCTACTGCCTCTGACGGTCCGGGCCTACAGATTATTGCCGATAACTGAGATTTTTACAGATTATACACAATGGTTTGTGATAAATGTGAGTGTCTTCATCTAAATATTATTCATTTACTGTACACCAGGATCAGTTAATTTAGTTATTTAAAGAATCTGGGCTCAGTTTCAGGGGAAATGTTTCCTCTGTTTTGAGTTGCTGTGAGGAGTAACGTTAGCATTTTCACCCAAATTGACCAATTTGAACACTTTGATTAAAATAACTTGTTAAGTAACATTGCTGCTGTATAATAGTGCAGCATTTCAGGCAGTTATTCTAATAAGCTTCTCAGGGTTCAATTTTATTCCGGAAGATTAATGCTAGCTATTGAAGCTGCTTTAGTTTCGTTGAAGACCCTCTACGGTTATAGTTTATGTTTTTTATATAGTTTATATATGATATAAACTATATACAAAATGACTGAGGTGACACTGGCGTCTGTCAGTACAGCCAAATTCACAGTCAGAGGCCTGTATTTAATGTTACTGTGTTAATGTGGCATGTTCTTGATGTTCTTGTCAAATTCCACAGACAGCCAAGTTTTCTTTGATAAATGTGAGCATCGTTACAGTTTCAAAGGTAGCATTAACTTTAACTGGTGCTGTGGTCTTCGAATGTTTAGGGACTAGGTCTCAGAAATGGAATGTCACAGGTTCGAATCCCAGACCAGTAGGTTGATGGTACCCTTGAGGAAGGTACTGTCCCCATCCCTGCTCCCTGGGTGCTGAATATATCTGTCCCCCTGCTGCACGTGTGTGTATGGGTGAAAAGCAGAGTTTGCATTTGGTTGTGTTTCACTGTGTGCTGTACTGTGTTTCACCATGACAGTCACTTTCACCTCATTCATAAAGCATGTTTTAAGTACATTAACTTTGCTTAAATAGCCTGTCTATTAACAGACTGAGATTATTTACATGCATGAATCTTAAAGGCAGTAACAAAAACAGGCTGTTAAGTTAGAGGGTTAAATAGAGGCTGGAAAATAGTCAAAATAAAAGGCAGGAGATTTTGGTTCTATTAAGCACACATGTTATAAATGAACCTTGCTGATTAAGGCTCCTGAGTGAAAAGGGAAAGTGACCATTCTTGTCATTGTGAGAAGACAGCACAGCACACAGTGAACCACAATGCAGTCAGTTCTTAATTGGAACCTTGAATATTATCCTCTTCAGGTGAGAAGAAGCTGGGGCGAGTTATCACTCCAGATACCTGGAAAGATGGTGCAAGAAATACAACAGGTAAAACAATCTAAATCTGCTTGTTTATTTGTTTTTTTGTTTGTTTTTAAATAAAACTCTTTATGACTTATCTGTACTCCTAGAAATCAGTATGAGCAAAATAAGAAAATTGAACAGGCTTTACTTCACATTTTTCACATTCAATTTACAAAAGTGAGCGAACAAAAGAAAAATCTAAATCAAATCAATATTTGGTGTTACTACCTTTTGCCTTCAAACTAGCATCAATTCTGCACAAAGTCAGGGATTTTGTAGGATTATAGTCGGTGTATGATCAACCAATTTTACCAAACAGGTGCTGATGATCATCAATGTCACATGGAGGTTGAAACACAGTCATGTTTGGAACAACCTACCAGCCGAGTTCCTTCAAAAACTGTGCAAGTGTACCTAGAAGAATTGATGCTGTTTTGAAGGCAAAGGGTGGTCACACCAAATATTAATTTGATTTAGATTTCTCTTTTGTTCATTCACTGCATTTTGTTGATTGATGAAAATAAATGATTAACACTTCCATTTTTGAAAGCATTCTTTCTTTACAGCATTTTTTCCACACCTGCCTAAAACTTTTGCACAGTACTGTATGTTTAACATATTTACATACATACATTTACATACTTTTGATCTTTCCTCAGGGTGCTATTTATTATTGACTCTATATAGCTTATGCAAATAGACTGACACTTGGAATGCAAAAAAAGTTAATCTTCTAGAGTTTAATTAATATGTTTTACAGAGAGTGGAGGACGGAAACTCAATGAAAATAAGATGCTGACATCAAAAAAGGGCAGGTATGATTATGATTGATTTTGATTGGTTGCTCTACAATTTTTATGTGAAGATATATTTTTCTCATTGACACAATCTTTTAATAATCTCAGTATTCACATGTCTTGGGCTTGTGTTAGGTTTGATCCCTATGGAAAATCTGGTTTTGCCACATGCAGAATATGCAAAAGTTCTGTCCACCAACCAGGATCTCACTATTGCCAGGGATGTGCTTACAAGAAGGGTAAGTTACATTCCAAGTTATTGGAATTAGAGGTAGATTATTAATTGAGACATTGTTTCTTTCTGGTTTAGCTGTATTTTATGTTATTGTTTATAAAAGGTATTCATATTTTTTATTATATAATTTTATAACCAATATCAATTTAATGGAAAAGCACAATATCCCAATATCCATTATATTGGTGCATCTCAGAAAATTATAATACTTCAGAAGTTTGTTTCTCTGTTTCTTTTATTTTTCTTTGTTTGTATTTTTATTTTTTTATTTAAATACACCTCTGTATACACCTGAATGTACTATTTATGGTTTTAGTAGTTTAGTAGTGCATTTTATTTGTTGTGACAGTTTACTACAGGATTTGCAATTAATGATGTGCTAAAAAAATACTAATAAAGTCTTTCTGGTAGGGCTGCTCAATTGTAGCAATTCTAGTTACTTTCGTCAGTATTGAGATCAGATTATTTATCACTATTACTCATTGACTTTGGAAATGTCCTGTATTTATTCATTTTTAATATTTGTCTAATTTAACTTAAAACCATTCTAAGAGAAAAAAATAACGTATACATTTACATGAATAATATTTAAATAAATAACAGTAAAATAAATTACCTCAAAATAAATAAGATGGATTATGTTACAGGCTGTTGAACATCTTTAGCCAGAAGCAATATCCTGTTAACATGGTCTGATTTCAGAGACAAGGTCTGGCTGTCGTGTCATCAGCGGTTTTCTCAGCTAATCCTTTAATGCTGGTTATTTTTATAATCACTGGATGTTAAAATGGGCGGCACGGTAACACAATGGGTAGTGCTGTTGCCCCACAAAGAAAAAGGTCCTGGGTTAAATTTTTAGACGGGGTGGGGTGGTTTCTTCTGCTAAATTACCCCCTAGGTGTGAGTGTGTTTGCCTGTGTGTCTGCCCTGTGATGGACCAGCGACCTGTCCAGGGTGTCTCCCTGACTTTTGTCCTGTGAGAGCTGGGCTGGACTCCAGCAGCATCTGTGACCCTGATCAGGACAGGCGACTAAAAAGAGTAAAAGTAAATTAGTGGATGTTAAAATCATAACTTAAAGTGACACACTTGCAGCCTTGCTTTCTGGAGATGTGATTACACTCTGGTTAACATTTATAGTACCATGTAAATCTTTGTCTCCTTAAGAGACTTAAGTAACACAAATCTATCATATTCAGTTTGTTTACTTTATTAATGCATATTTACTGTGTATCGTCTGAAATTAAGGCACTGTGAAATATATATTTTAAAAATGTCATGCATTTCATATCCCAGCCTTAGCGGTACTTGCTAAAATTGTCTTTTGGCTAAGTCTTTTTCTAGAGTCTAAGCTTTGTTTTTTGTTTTTTTTTTTTACCTTTTTGCTTACTGAATTTGTATTTGCCTTGTTTTCTGTTTGGCAGGTATTTGCGCAATGTGTGGGAAGAAGGTTCTTGACACCAAAAACTACAAACAGACTTCTGTGTGATTTGATGTTTTGTTGGTTTCTCATTCTGGAGAACTGAGGGAGGTTTTTCAGCTCAAAACTCCTATCTACTGTGTTTGTTAAGAGTGTTTACCAGTTAGTGGTGTTTTATGTGCACATTGGTGCAGTAGCTCACAGCTGTATCAGTGCTGATATTTCTCCCTCAGTATGTAACTTCAAAGCAATATATGGGCTTGCACTGTTTGGATAAAGTAGATGCCTTCCCCGAGTAAAATGCTCAAGTTCGTTTTTTTTTGTTTTTTTTATTGGACCATACGGTAATGAATATCCAAGTTTTTAGGAAAAAACTTGTTCTCTCTGAAATGTACATTATCATACAAAGTCTACATGACTATTATTAGTGCTTCTTCATTGCTGATATCTTGATTTCTGGTGACAAGGCCGGGTCTAATCTAAGGTCCCAGTTTTGACATTTAAATGTCATCTGTTCCCTGAGGTGATGAAATTTTTCTTAATCCATGACTCATTACTTTTCTTTGATACTGAGTAGCATTATGTATGGAGATTGAATTATTTAAGTTTGCATAATGTTTTATTGTATAAAGTTGATAATCCTTTTGGAATATTGGATTTTAAGATGTACTCTAAGGATTTCTAGTCTTTTCTGCTCCTCATCATTTTATGCTTGTAAATCTTTGGTTTTTTTGGGTTTTTTTTGCCTAAAATTTAAATGAAATAAAATGAAAGAGAAAATTTAACGGAGGCAAACTGTTTTCACATAAAAGAGAGAAAAATGAAATTTAAAGATTTTCAGTAGAGTATTTTAATTGTTTTGAGAATATATTACAGGACTTTAACAATACAGACTAACAAAACATATCTAAATATTCAGTGACAGTCAACAGGAATTCATGGTTCAGATTTAAAGTAAACACCATACGTGCTTCACTTTGGTCTAATAGAATTGTGCCGAAGACAGATTAACGCTACAATATTGTTCTTGTCCTACAAATTTCATTCTTCCATGTCAGTTTGCAGTGAAATAATCTTTGAACGAGGACTACACCTGTCTAAAGGCAGAAAGCTCCTCATTCTCGCCGTTGCTGTTTAATGCTTTATCTTCAAGAACACACAGTATATTCTGTTATTTTGCCAAATTTGTTCTTGAAGATAAAGCATAAACCATCTAAACACACTGGAGCCAAGAACACCATCACTTGACCAGATTTATAAACTTTGCCATTAGAAAGCAGGATCATTAAAATTACTTTGTTAATATGAAGACAAAAATAGTTAATGTGTCAGTCTTTAAGGCAGCTGTAATTAAAACGATTTGAATATGGTGACTGCTTAATTAGATAACATCATAAATCTAAATAATAAATGTAAATAATAGTGAACCAAAAGGTGTTTCATAGGATGGTTGTAATACTGTGATGCAGTACGTTTGAAAGACGTAATGCATATTTAACAATCAGTAAAGACCCCTGAAGTTCAGCTGTAGGCAATACAGTACACTGAAAATTTAACTAGGTGGCAGGTTGCCAGCACTACAACTCTGGCTCAATCTAATAGCACCATGGCACATTTCTTATGTATTGATTTTTTCAGCAACCTGCAAACCCATGCCCTAAAATGTGAGCACTGATTTAGGGTCTGTGGTCACGAAAGGCAGAGTGGAGAGGTTTATGGCATGGCTCAGTAAAGCTAAGTTTGCATTGCCAGTTTTGCTCTGTATGCTGCTCATATCTGATGAGCTTTGCAGAAAGGAACTGTGGGGTACTATGAGTTCTTGGTCAGGGCCAGGAACTCCTCCCTTGTTTTGGGATCTTCCCTGAACACTCCCAGCATGGCACTGGTCACTGTACGGCTATTCATCTTCTGGACTCCACGCATAACCATGCACATGTGGCTGCAACAAAAGACAAAATGCATTGTTTTATTTGCTGTTGATATGAGTGGTAATCATATAAGTCCATGCAGAACTTTTTAAAAGGTGCCAGCGGTGCAGCGGTGGCCTAGTGGTTAGGGAGTTGGCCCCGCATCGGAAGATTGTGGGTTCGATTCCCTCAAAAAGTAGGTTGCCCTGAGGTACCCCTGAGCAAGGTACTGTCCCCGTCATTGCTCCCCGGGCGCTTTCAATAGCTGCACGGTGTTTGTATGCATGAGTTAAAAGCAGAGGTCCAATTTAGTTGTGTGCAGTGTTGTGACCTCGTAATGACAAGGGTTGTCACTTTAACTTTTTTAACTTTAAAAGCAAACTGGAATGATAGCAAAATAACATGCTTGGTGCCCTTCCAATGATTCTTTGAAATAAGTCAATGCTTACTTAGATAACCAAAAATTTACCAAACATGATTTATTCCCTTCCCTTGTGTCCTTTCAATTATTCTTTGAATGGAACAGTTCTTTAGAGGCTTTAAAATTGACCAAATATCGATTTTTTTAAAAAAGTAAATAAAAATAACTGTTTGGCACTTATACTTTTAAAGGTATTGATAACAACTGATGTTAAAAAAAGTTTTATAATGTTTTCTGTGACAGATACTCACGCTGCCTCAATGACAACTGCTACTCCTGCAGGCTGTAAGGCCTCAGAAATCGCCATGGCGATTTGCTTTGTCAAACGCTCTTGCACTAAAATAGATGCAAAGTGAAGGAAACAGGAGAAAGTAAACCATCAAGCACAGAGGGGATGTTACCCTTCTATATATCAGACATATTGATTACACATGCATAAACGTTGATTACCTTGAAGTCTACGGCTGTAGATTTCCACAATCCTGCAGAAAGTCAATATTGGAATACAACTGTTAAAAGATTATAGTTACCAAACCTAGAGCAGAGAACATATTGACACTGTATCTTCAAAATGACTTTATTAGATTTTAGGTATTGGCCTGATATCAGTTCATGTCTACTGTGCTCATGCCATTTCTGCACAATGTACAGACCCAAGTACCCTGCAGTAATCATTAATCCTCTGATCGATATACAGAGGGTTTTGTCCGTGTTTTTTTCTGTCTGGTATCATTTAGCCCCTGAACTGAAGTCCTGCAGTGAACTTACATATGGTCTGGAGCTGACCCATCAATCATTTACATTTCTACATGCACAAACATGAAAGCGATGACTGTCATTATTTAGGGGTTTAAATCATTTCCTTCATTATTTTGATTATTTAAAAAAAGGTCAAAAAGTAAAAAGTAAAGCATGTTACAGAAATGACTGCACTGAAAAGAGAAGACAGGACATACTTAGGCCTGTAGCTGAGCAGAGTTTGATGTAGATTGATTGTACATTACTAAGGCACAGCCAAAGGGATTCTTGCTAAATGTAGTGAGAGTGTCGGTTCCCACGGCTTGGTTGAGGGGAGTGTTGAGGCTGAGAGGGATTTCCTCAGCGCCAGAAGCTAGCTGGCCTGGCTGTTTCCAGATGGGACAGGATGCAGTACCAGGCTTTAAGTCTAAGCCTCAAGTCAATGGGAAATGATAACAGAAGAACTCAGTGGCTCATAACTAACACATCCCCTTATTCCCTCCCACTCGGACCTAGTGATGAGTCCCTTTATCAGCAGTGCAAACTGGCTGGCTAAAAGTTGTATGTTTGTGCACGTGTGTGTCACATACTCACCTGGCAAGTTTGCTAAGGCCAACCACTTTTTTACTTGGCAGATATCCTATATGAACCTGAGGGTCAAAGAACATGAGAGTATGTAGCTCAATCAAAGCATGTTTTTGTATCTCCCCTCTGTCCTGCTTAGAGCGAACCTATTCACCTCTTGCTCACAGCAGTGCTCTCGCTCTCTCTCTCTCTCTCTCTCTCTCTCTCTCTCTCTCTCTCTCTCTTTCTCTTTCTCCCCACATGAGCATTTAAATCAGATCAAGTATCCAGGAATAACACATTTATTTGTTCATTTACCTTGCCAAAGAATGGTACAAGGTGATGTTCACAGAGGGAGAACATGTCGATGTCTTTCACTATTACCATCTCATCGTGGTCTTCATCAAAGATGGCATCATTGAGGATATCTGTGGACAGAAATTGAGCACTGCTTTAGCTATCAGCAGCTGTAGTCAGTTTAGCATGAATTAAAAATTTCTCCTGAAAAAAAAAACTGTCTTGCATGCTTATGAGTAGAGAATGCAAATTAGACTGGAAAATGGCAAAGGAACAGAGGGCCACTACTTTTAAATAAACAAGCTCAATCTGGGAGCCAGAAAGGTAGTTTAAACTACAAGACATTAAAACATAAAAATTAAAAGAGATCCAAGCACTCGCCGTTGCTTTGGCCATGGCCAATTAAGCCACTGTGATGTTGTAGAGAAGTGTGTGTGTGTGTGTGTGTGTGTGTGTGTGTGTGTCTCGCTCCTCAGTAGAAGAACTAGTTGACATGCTGAAACCACAGTAAGAGGAAAGACTTATAACCCTTTAAAACAGCTGCTGATCATGGATTTCATGTTTTCCTGCTTTTGTGTTTTCTACTTCTCAGCCTAGGGACAGGGTTGGGGTTCAGCTAGAGTGCTGGACTAACAATATCCTGAATCAGAGGTTACATCAATTATATCAATATAACGTTTTCCGAGTAACTGAAAGACAAAAGTGTGTGTATGTAGTTGATATGGAAATGATGACAGACATTTGGGGAACATGAACTGGGTGCACCTGATGCCAGCAGAGCGCAGCGGTGCGTAAAGGCGCACATCCACGGTGCGCCAAAACGACAAGTCTAGCACCTGCCTGCCTGCCGTGAATCATCAGGGCGGGCTCCACTTAAGGTGGACTAAAAGAGATCTTGCTCAACGTACCGTATATGGTCTCGTGGTAGCCCTTGGTGAGGAACTGCATGGCCTTGGCGGCGCGCAGCGGGGTCTTCAGGAGCCCCTGGCGCTCCGTGTTCTCGCCCAGGCCCTGCAGGATGGTGGTGTAAGCGGCCTCCAGCGCCGGCAGCCGACACTCGTCCTCCGCTTTCTTCCTGGACGTCTCGCTCTGGTCCTGGACGGACATTTTCTTGGACTCGATGCTCAGCTCGCCAAAGCCGTTTCTGCACAGGTACTCTGTCACCAGCTTGTTGCTGCACACGGCGTTCATGTCTGCGCTGTTCTGATACTCCATCAGGTCCGCCGAGGCTGACTGGGGTCAATGGATGGATTCTGCTCTGAAGAGTCGGAGGTCACTGCCTTTAGGCTGCTGCTCGCTGTGCCGGTGGGACCGCTCCACCACGCACACCTCTACTTATACGCGCTGACTCGGCGCCCACCTGCTCCCGGGCAGCCCCGCCCCCCGTGCAGGGATTGGCTATCAGTTCATCCTGACCCCCAGATCCGTCTCGGGCACCGCACCGCCCGCAGCCGATCGATCCTCAACACCGTCCATCATGTGACTTCCTCCCCTCACACCAGGCACATGGGCGACTCATCATCCCCAGAAACGCTCAGATATCATTTTATAATAGTTCTTATTATGTAATGTACCTCTTTTTCATCTGTCAGGCTCATATTGTAACCAATATATCTACGAGTCAAAGCTTAATTAATGTGTTTTTTTAATTAATTAATTTAATAATTATAACTTTTACTTCTAGTATGAAAAGTAAGGGTGCCCTAAAGGTGATATATACCTATAAATATGATATATATCTAAATATATTACTTGATAGATAGATAGATAGATAGATAGATAGATAGATAGATAGATAGAAGTCAACACCTTTTCTCAGTGTGGCAGGGTTATCCATTATCCTGCTGAAAGATCACTCTGTTATTATGGAGCAACACTGTCATGAAGCATTGTATCACACTGCTTCAGTTGTTTTCCTTTCCAGAATGCATCCATTTCTTTCTCAGTAAGCAACACACATGCACCCGGCCTTCTTCAAGATGTAAAACTGACATGGTTTATCACAGCCAGCATTAGCTTTTTCAATAATTAATGTTTTAAGTATTTATGTTTCAGTTTAACTGGACATGCTAGGGCATCATGCACGAAACTGTTAACGAACTTCCAAATATATACAGATTTTCTGAAGATCCCTAAAAAAAACCTTAAAGGTTTTAAGATTTATCCTTACATTATATGAAGAACCTTTATGCCATTTAAGGCTTTTCACACTCACTCATTTAACAAAAATATTCATCTGGAAACCAAAATGGTTCTTCTACGTGACCATTCAAAGAACCAACTGGAGCAACATTTTTAGAATGTAAGATTATGTGTTTGTGTTTGTGTTTATATATTCTATAGACATCCCACCAAACCATTGTAGAAATAGCTTCATTATCTAAATGTGACATTTCAAAGTAAGAAATGTGATGCTATCAAAAAACCTAATCAATTATTGCCATGAAAGATCTTCAAGTGCAAATGTTACACTTCAGGTTTCCTCAGTAAGCATATGACCTCACATGCTCAAATGATACATTAGCTACATTATTACCACTGAGCCGTGTGTGTGTGTGTGTGTGTGTGTGTGTGTGTGTGGAGAGAATAATGCTCGTGCCTTTTGTGGTTGACAATAAGGCCTTCATGTGCCTGATCTTTGAAGAAGGTCATACCATCCATGATGTTCAAAATCAATCAATGCATGTAGAAATGGATCCTGGACTCAACAGAAGACAAAGCTCAAAGTCAGTAGGATTCTCTCAAGATAAGCCACTCTGGACCAAAGATTATTTAATAGTCAAGCTTGGGGTAATGAAGTGTGCTTGTGACAGTAACATTCCTTAATTTATTAAGGTATTTGGTTTTGAAACAATGAGAAGTGCTTTAAAGAAATCTCTATGCCTCGGTCCCTTGTCACTGGGCATTCAAACACATAAGCATACAGGTTCACACGCCACTCACAGCACCTCAGGGTTTGCGAACAGGTTGCTTGGTGTCCATGACAACTTAGCTGATTGTATCTTGCTCTTGGGCTGCTATGATTCATGCCATGTCCTGAAAGCTCGACCTCATCATCCACTGATGGTGTCAGGCCTGGTGGAAAGCATCTCCAGCACACTCAAGCCACGTCACAGCAGGACTACACTATACCGCATGGACACGCTTGCTGAGCACACATCCAACATTTCCCTCCTATCTGATCCCTTTCACCCCATTTGCCATCCACAACCCTGCATAAGCTGTCACAGAAAGAAATGACAGAAGCAATATAAGCTGCAAGGCTGACCAAGTGAAACCAGGGGCAAGAGGGCCCTTGCATTCAGTATGTTTTTCCTGTCACCCAATGCTGACCAGGACCCTGGGTCCAGTGCAGAAAAAGGGCGGGTGACGCAACACGCTGATGCAATATTGCTTCTATTTTAGTACAATGAGCTACTTTAACAGGTTGCATAAATGAATAATCTCCAAACATGCTGTCCTCTGGTGCTTTATTTCACTTTCTTAGCACACACCAACATAACAAAACTCACATTTTACTCCCACATTTTACTCTCTAATTTTAAACATGTTAAGATAATTTTACTCTCTAATTTTAAACATGTTTCTTGTCAATTAACACCTTATGGTAACTACTAAAGAACATGCTAAATTGGTTTACCAGGAGGATCATGAAGGAACTTTATGTAAGAGAATATTAGAGCATGTGGTTAATCTCTTGAACTTTAGGTTCATTATTCAGTAATTCATCCTTTTAACCAATCTCAAAATTTATTATTCAGTAATTACAATGAAGCAATGATAAACTGTTTAATAACTAATTACACAAATGTTTTAGAGTTAAAGGAGTGAATAGCTCAAATTTGGGCCTGTGGGATTTGAATGAAAGACAATATTTCGCCCAATCGGTGAAATGTACACAAGAGGTCATTTGTATTACATACTGTAGTTCTTATTCATAAATATTTGTTAATGTTACATAATTTTATATAACTGTCAAAAAATGGAAAGGTCATCTTTCCATCACTGGAATAAGACTGCAATCCCATTTTTAAAGTACTCGTATTAAACTGCTCCCAAACTAATAAAGTTGGAGGCATGTGCAGTAGTGACATTATCCATCAATGGAAGTAAGTGATCTTCTCCACTTCCTGAAATACAGTCCTAAATTGTTACGCCTCCAATCTCACTAACCGGACTTAGTAGGTAGTACCAGAAACCGTACAAAACCTGTTTTATGGATATCCCAATGAGATTTGAGTGTTGATTCAGAGCTCTGTGGAGAGTGAAACAACCCACAGTTTTGTTTGTTTTACCACTTTTTGAAAGTGAAATTAAGTGAAAGTGACAACCCTTGTCATTGCGAGGTCACAGCACAGCACACGAAATTGGACCTCTGCAAACACTGTGGACGGTACCTTGTTCAGGGGTACCTCAGGGCAACCTATTTGTGAGGGAATCGAACCCACAATCTTCTGAGGCAGGGCCAACTCCCTAACCACTAGGCCACCGCTGCCGCTTTGACACCTTTAGACCTAAAATCTAGTTTCTGGTCATGCTTCAACACTTGCCAGTCCTGCTCTGTGAGATTTTGTGGCCTACTGCTTTGTGGCTGAACTAGACATAAATTAAAACCATTAGAGTTGGCGGAGGCATATCTAGCAGGGCAGAAATGTAATGAACCTATTTGTTGCAAATGTGGTGTCTTTAAACAGTGCCATATTTACAGTCACTGAGATTTTCAGTTTTAAGATACATTTAAGAGGCCACATAGTGTATTATCCTAGGTAAGAACTTAAGAAAATGGTGAACACTAGAAGCTGAGCAGGATCAAAAGATCAGCTCCTTGCCCCTGCGTAGTTCAGTGTAGCACATGTGCTTCCTGCACGGGACTTTTCCCTCACGCTTAAAAGGAGGGTTGTATGAGAAGTCACGTGTTTTGCAACAGAACATGCAGCAGTGCCTTTACCATCCTCTTTCTTGTCTACTCACACTCTTCATTATCCTACAGAAAATCCTGAATTAAAAAATATGCCTTGAAGATATTGTGCATGCCAAATATGTGTTGCCAAAATTTACAAAATAATAATATAAATACAATTGCAATGTCTTGGATTGATCAGTGCAGTTTGGGCTCACATAGCAACAATTTTAGTACTTAATTATGCCGTTCATTACTGCATTCATAGAAAAATGAAAATCAGTCTTAATTGATAAGAAATAATTGTGACAGTCAATTTTTTATTTTGTAAAACAAATTATTTAAGCATATGTTTCTTAAGTGTTTTTTTTTTTTTTTTTACCACAAAGATTTGATCAAGATTAGACTTCAAATCCACACCTAAAAATCAAGCACTGGCACTGTGGCAGTATGTCTGGCAGTGCCTTTTGTCCACATGCAGCTTCGTCTTTTTATTAAAGCAGTTATAGCTACATGGTGCTGAAAAGCCACTATGTTTATGAACTGAACATAATATCATATAAACCTGAAACTTCGTGCAATGTATAAAGCAAAATAGCTGCACATTTTGCAGTATATTATAATTTACAATAAAAATAATCACATATTTATAGATCATGTCTTGTAATAAAATGTATGTATTTTAATGTGGGCTATTATGAAATGCATTAATATGTTGAATCAAAATCTTGTAAAGCCAGTTTTTTCGTTTAAATACAGTTAGGTCCATAAATATTTGGACAGAGACAACCTTTTACCAATTTTGGTTCTGTACATTACCACAAAGAATTTTTAATTAAACAATTCAGATGCCTTCATTTCAAAGGCTCAAAAGTAATTGAACAAATTAAATATTTAAAAATAAAATTAAACATTAAAGTGAAAACCCTTGTCATTGCGAGGTCACAGCACAGCACACAGTGAACCACAACAAAATTGGACCTCTGCATTTTACCCAGGCAGAAGTGGGCAGCTATTGAAAGCGCCCGACAAGCAGTGACAGTACCTTGCTCAAGGGTACTTCAGTATAACCTACTGGTGAGGGGAATCGAACCCGAATCTTCCGAAGCGAGGGCCCACTCCACTCCCTAACCACTAAGCCACCGCTGTTAATTGCTAATACTTGGTTGAAAACCCTTTGCTGGTAATGACAGTCTGAAATCTTGAACTCATGGACATCACCAGATGTTGGGTTTCCTCCTTTTTAATGCGCTGCCAGGCCTTTACTGAAGCGGCTTTCAGTTGCTGTTTGTTTGTGGGTCTTTCTGTCCGAAGTTTAGCCTTTGAAAAATGAAATGCTGCTCAGCTGGGTTCAGATCAGGTGACTGACTTGACCATTCAAGAATCTTCCACTTCTTTGCTTTAATAAACTACTGGATTGCTTTGGCTGTATGTTTTGGGTCACTGTCAATCTGTATAATGAAACACCGCCCAATCAGTTTGACTGCATTTAGCTGGATTCATTTGGCTGTCACATCATCGATTAACACTAGCGTCCCAGTGCCACTGGCAGCCATGCATGCCCAAGCCCAAGCCATCACACTGCCTCTGCCTTATCTTACAAATGATGTGGTATGCTTTGGATCATGTGCTTTTCCACACCTTCTCCATACTTTTTTCTTGCCATCATTCTGGTAGAGGTTGATCTTGGTTTCATCTGTTTTAGATGTTTAGGGGTTTGCCATCACCATGGAAATGATTCTGCAATTATCCACCACTGTTGTCTTCCATGGACGTCCAGCTCTTTTTGCGTTGCTGAGTTCACCAGTGCATTCTTTCTTGTTCAGGATGTACCAAACTGTAGATTTTGCCACTCCTAATATTGTAGCATTTTCTCGGGTGGGTTTTTTCTGTTTTCGCAGCTTAAGGATGGCTTGTTTCACCTGCATGGAGAGCTCCTTTGACCGCATGTTGTCTATTCACAGCAAAATTTTCCACATGCAAACACCACACCTCAAATCAACTCCAGGTCTTTAATCTGCTTAATTGATAATGACATAACGAAGGAATTGCCCACACCTGCCCATGAAATAGCAGCCTGAAATAGCTTTGAGTCAGCTTTCGGTTCCTTTATAACAAAGGTGGCACATGTTAAGAAGCTGGAACTCCTAAACCCTTCAGCCAGTCTGAATGTGGATCCCCTCAAATGAAAGCTGAGAGTCTACACATTGTGTCCATATGCATTATATAACTATAATTGGAATATGTTTCAGTTAACAGGTACAAAAACAAAACTTGTGTCAGTGTCCAAATATATATTGACCTAACTGTATATAATTAACAGCAGCTGCCTTTTATAATGTGTCAGAATTTCATGTTGAGCAGCACAAACTTTCTTTGCTGCAGTCGCTGTCTCTTCTCTTGTAGAAAGACTTTCCACTAATACTGAATCAGAGAGGATTTGAATTTAGACCTAAAATCTAGTTTTGGGTCATGCATTCTTAAATGGATACACTGCACTACATGGTCAATTATCTGTATCAATAAGTGAGTTTCTAGTCCAGGTTTGGAAACTGGTTTTGAGGTTAAAAGCATTAGCGAGTGCAGCTCTGGATCACAAGAGCTGGATCACATAAAAAAAAGAAAGAAAGAAAGAAAGAAAAAAAGTAAGTAAGTAAGTAAGTAAGTAAGTTCATACATGCACTGATTTCTGATTGGCTTATGTGTGTATGTCATTCGCATTAAATGAACCATGCCATCCTAGGATCTTGTGATTTCTTACATTTCTTAAGAATCACATGCTGGCTCCGAGCATGCCAAATCATGGATAATTCAAGCTGAATTATTCAATCTCTTTCCAAAATTATATTCCTTAATGAGCATTGTTGGATGTGTTTGGATGATCATCTGACTATAATTACTGTGTGTACAGTGTAATTAATACAATGGGGTGTATTACAGGGATTTCCTTAATGCTTTTATAGGAAAGAAATAGCTGAATAAGCCTGATATTAGATTGTCAGCAGAATGATCTGTATTATGTTTTTTTTTTTATTTGTTTATTCTGAGCCAAAAGTGTGAACTAAGATTAAAGCTAAAACTATGGAAGAAAGCACTTTTGTAATGGAAACAAAGTAATCAGTGATTACTAATTGAAATGGGCAAAGACTTATTTATATATAAACACCAGTCACAAAATTAAAACCACCTTTTTTATAGAATTACATCTTACAACAATGTAAACCTGTTTGGAGGTGTTCATCAAATGAAATTTGCTGATGATGACACTGATGTGTTAGAAGCAGTGATTGTAGCAGTAATTGGTCAGGTGTAATGATTTGAGTGACTTTGACAAGGACTGACTTGTGATGATTAGATAGCCAGGTCAGAGTATCACCTAAACCACAGATCTTGTGGGCTGTTTCTGGAGTGTAATAGTAATGTAATAGTACCTACCAAAACTGTATCTACAGTAATCACAGGACATCTAAAAAAATAGACCATGGAACAAAAGGGTTGCCTGATCTGAGATCCCCTTTTTTTTTACCTCATGTGAGTGGCCAGTTGTGTGTTTGTTACTTACCTGGGGTTATGGTAGCACCAAGATTATCATATCATTTATGATGATGATGATGATGATTATTATTATTATTTATTTATTTATTTATATATTGATGGCTTATGGAAATATCAGCTTTTTCTTAACTTTTTTATAAAAACATTGGTCAACTTAAAAAAGCTTTAAATAAGCCTCTGTTACTGCAAGCCATTCACAATTCTAAAAAAATTCCTCTAGATTTTTTGTAATTTACACTCTAATCCTCATTTTTTCCAGTGGTCAACAAACAGTCATCAAAATGATATATGTGTGTGTGTGTGTGTGTGTGTGTGTGTGTGTAACAATAATGACTGTTGTATGTTGATCACTGGAACGAAGGAGGATTAGCCTGTATGTTACAGAATTCCATTTATGGAAGCCAGCTTTTATATAACTTTGCTCAAGAGTATTACTGATGGAAATTCTGAGAACTGTTCTAGTCTAGACTAAGACAATATCAAAGGCACATGCTAAACATTTTCATTCTTATGAAGAAAGAGGAGGGGCTGAATTTCTGAGGTTTTCCCATTTCAGGTTCAGTTGGCTCTGCTTGGGAGGGCTGTGAGTGGACCAGCAGCTGACACCCAGGCTTAAACAGGGAATTAAGAGGAGAACAATCTGCCTTTGTCATACAGTGCACATCCATGTCGCATGACCAAAGTGGTCTCCACCGTCCAGTCCACTCACACATGCACAAGCACACAGAATCCAACCAAAACTCAAAATCACACACACACACACACACACACACACACACACACACACACACACACACACACACACACACACACACACAAACACAAAATCATCATCAGTGGAGTAGAGAAAGAAAAGTTTCCTAAATTTCCTAAAAGAACAAAACAGTTATTGGTGGACAAATGGCAGTAATATCACTGTACTTCAAGGAATTGCCTCATATGTTGAAAATATGTGTAATATTAACTTTTGAGGTTTGACTAGTTAGACAGAAAACAACCAGGGGTAATTAATGTCATTAATTATTAATGCAATGCCTATTATTCAAGAAAACTGAAAAGAAGGATCAAAATGGCAGCACCACACTGACACCTTGTGGTTTTTTCACATTATCACAACACGATCATTCATTTGTGAAAGTGAAGGCAAGCAGTGGACGCACAGATGATGATAATGATGATGATGATGAGGTTCTGATTGTGGCATTGTTGATGATGATGATGATGATTATGGTGCTAATGTGATGAAAGTTATGATGTTGATGATGATGACCTGATTTTGGCGTTATTGTTGATGATGATGATTATGATGATGATAATGGTGATTATAATGACCTGATTGTGACATTGTTGATGACGATGAGGGTGATGAGGTTGATGAGGTTGATTAGAGTGATGGTGGGGATTATAGGGATGATGATGATGATGTCAATGCCCGTTATGATATTGATGAAGATGGTTATGATGATGATGTAATGGGATGACATTTGTGGTGATGATGATGATGTTGATGATGATGGCGGTGATGAGGTTTATGAAGGTGATGGTGGTGATGATTTGGATGGGTAATGAATATTTTTATGAGAAATTATGATGTGATTCAAGTTATGATGATAAAGATGATAATGATGATAATGATGTTCATGACCTGATTGTGGCATTGTTGATGATGATGATGAGGGTGATGAGCTTGATGAGGGTGATGGTCGGGATGATAGGGATGATGATGGAGATGACCATTATGATAATGATGATGATTATGATGATTATGATAATGATGATGATGAAAGATGTAATGTGATGAAAGTTGTGATGATGATGGTGAAGATGATGATGTTGATGATGATGACCTGATTTTGGAGTTACTGTTGATGATGATGGTGGTGGTGATGAGGTTTATGAAGGTGATGGTAGTGATGATAGGAATGAGGGTGATGGTGGTGATGATATGGAGGATGATATAATAATAATAATAATGGTGATGATATAATAATAATATTATTATGAAAATGAGGATGCAATGTGATTCAAGTTATGATGATGATGGTGGTGGTGATGAGGTTGATAAGGGTGATGGTGATGATGATAGGGATAATGATGAAGATGATTTTGATGATGATGTCAATGACCATTATGATGATGATGATATTATGACAATGATGTGACCATGATTTGGATGAGTTGGTTATCCTTCCTCTACCAGTGTTTTCCCTATCCCCATCTTTATCTGCTGTGATATCTTGCAAAAACCCAAAGGACTACAGCACGGACTAGTATATTTCCCTCTACTAGCAAGCACATGTTTAATTTTCTTCTGTTCATGGGGTAAATATTTACCATCAAGAGAGGAAAAACAAAGAGAGACATCATACAAAGCTTTTTAGACTTTCTATCCCTATCCAGCAGAGTTTCAGTCACATAAACAGTCAAGTCTCCAGAGCTCCACTCCAGTCTGTCTAATGTAGCATCCATTTCCTTACACCACTGTCTAAAAGAACATTTACAGATGCAAACAGCTGCACCTATTTTCACTGTGGGTTGGTAATAATGGTACCTGGGAGCACAGACATTTCTTCATTTTCAAAGTATGGAATAAGTATCTTATTCCAAAAATCAGCACTTCAGACTGAAAATGAACACTGGATATTATTTAACTTTTGTTGGTAACACTACCACACATGATCGTGTGTTAAAAAGCACGCATTGTGTACTTTTGCAGTGTGTAAGTATAGAAGTGTGAAGAATAGAAGGGAGAGGCAACCGGTCGAGTCCACTGCGTCGGTCCAGGAAAACAAACCGTGCCAGACCAACTTTATCACTTCCCACAGTGGCACCTTCAACAGCACGAATCCGGTGTGTCCTCCTCTTTTTTATTCTTTTTTTGTTAGGATTCAGAAGAAGTTCTTCATCGTTTAGCTCATCCTGGTAAAACTACCCGCTAGTCAGCGGCAGAAAGCTTTATTTTGCCCTCCAAGTGGGCGGCGCTTTAGTTGAGTGACGCCATGTCAATTGACATATCAGCCAATCGTCGCGCAGGGGGGCGGGGTCTCAAGGGAACGAGGGCGGAGGGAAAATAAATAACGTGCTCCTCGCGGCCTCTCCCCATCCGTCTCCGCTATCGGAAGCCTAAATCCGGGCCCGGCGCGTGATTGGAGTCCCATGTTGTCACTCAGGAGACGCCTGCTATCCCTCCTCCTTCTCTCTCTTTTTCTCTCTCCCCCTCTCTCTCCCTCTATCCCCTGCTTCTCTTCTCTTCTGCGCTCGGCGATCATATCGGAGGGAAAGAAGGGAATGAGCCTGCTGCAGTGTTTTACTTAGTATTTAGTGTAAGAACAGATTCAGAAAATGTCGAGGCTCGCAGCCTGGCTCTCCCTGAGCGCCCCTTACTGAGATACGGCGTGCTTTCTTTCGCCTGCCGACTTCTCTCCACACGGCAAGATGGAGCCCACTTTTCTTGCTCGCGTTTCGCTCGCAAACAAAAGAAAAGCGTCCAGAGAAGAGTAGAAGAGCGCCCCGGACTGATCGGTAAGTTGGTGCCGCTGTGCTGTGTCGCTGTGTGCCGGTCCGGTCCGGTTTCCAGCGGGTCGGGTCGAGGCCTGTGGATGGGCCCAGGCGGGGACCCGGCTCGGCTAAAGCGGCACGGCGAGCGCGCAGGCTGTGCGGCTTCACCCCCATGAAAAACCCGTCCAGCCTCGGGGGTTACTCCTGCCGGGAATCCTGTAAAATCAGCTAAAACACACACGGAGCAATACAACAGCCGCTATTTGCAGGTCTAACCCACATCCTGCGCTGCCAGTCGTGATAAACACCCCAGCAGAACAATTCAAGGCTTTCTAAATGATTCGTGGAGCTGAGATTATTTTTAGCCCTGATTGTAGACGCATAATAAAGGCGCATGTGCAGATCAGATAGAGTTTTAGTTTTAGGCTGAGTGATCTGGCAAAAATGTAATCCATATTCATAGCAATGCATGTGATGATTTCTCCAGACATCTGATGAGAATGAATGGAGCATGAAGCAACAGTGCCATTAATTTATGAGTAGACTAATTCTTCATCAGCAGTTCACACTTTACAGTTCTGCTCAGTGATCTTTAATTACTGAGTATATCACAATATTGAACATTGTGATTTATCACAATAACAATGAATGTCATTTTGTCCAGCCCTTATTTCCCTTAAATACTTAAAAGATTTTTAAATGTATCAAAACGAGCATTGTTAGTAATTCATGATGTTTTAATCGCTCTGATCTTCGCCCTTATATGCCTCTAAGCTCAGATCTCTCTTAGAACTTGGCCTAAACTCGCACCTCTTACAGCGGCCTCAGAGAAACTGGGATACAAGTCTAGGTTTTATAGGTGATAATGTGTTGAACTGATAAAGAAACAGTCTGCAAAAGAGGGCACCTACATTCATAAGCACTCAAAGCACAGAAGTTGTTTTGCACCTGGTTTCATTGGAAATAATCAGAGTCACGATGTGCAAATCTGATGTGTCCAGTGCCCTGGAACAGAGCTGAGGGCAAGTTTTTCCTCATCAGGTCATGTCAGGCCCATGAAAACTGTCAGCTACATTCCCAGAAGCCAGCTTTAAGGAAACCACTGCACATATGAAATTCAGTTCAGTGGCAAGGGTCCCCGGAGGATTCAGGAAGGTTCTTCCAAAAAAGCTGGTTTCACAATGCATGCAAAGTGATTCCTTTAAGAGCTGGTTTGGCACATCAGACCATCCAAATGGCAACAGTTCACTGCCTTGTCTTTAGCAGGCAAAAGCTGCATGCAGATTTAGTAACAACTTTGCAGTGCCTCGTGCTCTGGTCCGCAGTTGTGGCCAACATCCTCATCACTCTTCATGGATCCCATTTGGCCGTGGTTCATTTGCATTTCACATGCGTGTTTCGGAGCATTTCCAAATTCCAAATGTTCCAGGAAAATGCTCTAGGAGCACATTTGGAAGTATTTTTGTTGCCAGTTTACTCACTCTTTTATTGCACATTTGGCATTTTGGAGTGGCATACCTTCTCAGCCTCCTTAATTACACTTTGAAACATCGTAGGTTTAGTGCATTGCCTCTGCTGTACTTGCTCCCAGGAATAGTGTGATACCTCGCCTGCTTTTAGGCACACTTTTTTTTGTTGCGCTCTTTACACCTACACAAGTATTATAGGCTCTCTTAGGCTTTTTGCAAACTTTCTAAGGGTCAGATTTTCATGCAGAATGTCTAATACAGAATACCTGGAAGACATGTATCCTTCAAAAGTCTGACCAGAGAAATTCGGGCACAGTTAACTCTGGTCACTGGTCACTTTTTGAGGGGTCAACATTCAGATCATCACTTGATCACTGGCCAGGCTTTGCTGTATCTGGTTTAAATATGGTGTTAAGCCGGTTAAATTATAGGAAATAACGTTGGGTGATACAGAATTTTTTATACATGTATAACGTGTTCAATAGTTAACCAGTGCATCATGCCATCACTTGTCTTGATTATATGGTTTATTACCATGTAATCTATGTACATTTGTTTTTTCGAAGTCTTTAAAATTATAGACTAGACTTTAAAATTATTTACATCCTGAGAACCTTGAGAACTTCTGAGAAATTACTCCGAAGAGCCTTTTGGTGCCTTTTTTTTTGTAAGTGAGATGATTCTAGTGTGCCCTTAGGAACTGATTGTATTTCTGACTGGTAGTATTTAATCGGCGTACGGTTTGAGCTTGTTTTTTTGTCATGAAGAGCAAGAAGGATCATAACCCAAAGAGGGATCTGGCACAGTGGAGTACAGAGACTTTGCATGAACTCGCTCTTTCTTATCAGTCCTGAAGGTTATACCACCCACTTTGTCTGTCTGCCGTCCAGAACATGGATGTTCTCATCAGATGTTAATAAAACTCCACTGATTGTAGTGTTGCACAAACATGGGCAACACAGACTAATTATTTTAACTTTATAAAAGAGTCTGAAGATGCTGGAACTAAAAACCTCAGCATTATTGCAGTATTACTGTATAAACTATAGTATTGCACTCAGTCTCTGTAATACAGCACCTATTACTGACAGGTGGCATCATGTGACTTAAACAACATAGTTTGTTGCCACAACAATTACCTTATCAAAACAAAACAAAACATGCATTTTTAATGAGTGCATAAATTTTTTTTGTTTCCAGTCCTTTTTATCCTATTTTCTGGAGATTTTGATGGTAAAGAAGCAGGAGTTTTTGTCAAGCTCCTGGTTTTCTGTCTTTGTGAAGGCATGCTGGTATTGAAGTGTGGTCTCAGTGATGAACGTGCTTGTTCGTTGGCTTTGTGAGTTATTTGCAAGAGCAAAGGAAATCCACTGGACATTTAAGCAGATGGTACAGATGAGTGATCATTTAGGCAGAATGAGGCAGGGTGGGCCCTGGCGTGTGCTGATGTGCTTCCTCCACTGTGACTTGAATGCGTGGTGTAGAGTTGGCTGCAGTATCAGGTGGAGAGGAGAAGGGGTGGGGGTGACAGGGCGGGTTCTGGACTACCAGGAAGTGGCAGCTCTGCACAAGGCTCGTTAACATTCTCGGGAGCAGAAACCCAAGCTGAGCAGAGAATAGCCTAGTATTTAACGGCCTAGTGTTTTGTGATCTGGTGCCAGGAGCCAGGATTCATCCAGAGGCTGTGGACAAGGTGGACAAGGCTTGCTATCAACTCACTACCGTCTACAGGCTTCTTGCTGAAAGTGGATGTTAAAATACAGAGCTATCACTTTCCTGCTTTTTAATAGATAATGCCCTGTTTGTGGTATTTTTTTTTATTTTATTTTATTTTTTTTAAGACCATAACATTAACTTTTTAACATCCCAAGTGTAGTCATGCAGTCATCGAACTTGTGTGATGTTTATTTAAAAATTGGCCCATGCACACTATTAGAAATGTCTGCAGAGACATCCAGATAATACAGTAAATAAGTAAAAAATAAGTAAATGCAGATGCACAAAGATAGAAAACAGAAATGTTGACAGTACACTACACACTTCCATTAATTAGTATATCATGCTTATAAGGGAAAATCTAAGAAAGAAAATCTGTTTCACACCTTGTGGCAAGTGCAGCTTTACAGTAAGAACTTCACATAGAACAGAACGTTCTTACAAGTAGTACACATGGTGAATTAGCAAATGAAATTAAGAACACCAACGCATAACAGCTCTAATCATGGAAAAAAATATCTCAAAGCCTGTAGTCAGACCATGCTGAAGAGCAGTCTGTCAGTCTTTGCATTATGGCTGTTTTGGTCATTTATTACCTTCTAGAGTAGTAGGTTTAGCCTAGTAGGTTTTTAAACTTGAAAATGATTTTCTGTAGCATCATTTCTAGACATTTATACTTTCCCCAGGTGGTAAGAGATTTTATGTCAAGCCTACTCTGAGCCTAATACTCCACCCATTAATTATATGCTCAGGTCAGACGCTCTTTTTAGTGGTTGAGTTTGTTCTGAGCCTTTCATCTCTGTCCCACTTAAGCTGTGACATTTGTGTTTCTGCTCACTGTCCCTCAGGGACAGCACAGCCAATGCTGTCCTTCTGGTCCTCATTGTCTAACTCTGGACAGGATGTGGGAATAGTAGCCTGCATATAATATAATATAAAGTACATTATATATGAGGTCAGTGTTTTATTTTTTATGAAATTTTTCTGGCTTAAGGTTAAGATAATGTTTAAGAAGTCTTGAAGTCTTGATTCTGCAAAGCTGAGTGTATGCCACAAGGATTGGTTTTGGCTTAGACCAGTAAAACAGTGAAGCCCAGCTGAACAAATGTTCTAAATATTCATAGTTTATTAAATCCGTCTGTATGTACAGATTTGACCCGTTTTAATTTGACAATACCCATATTATAAGTGAGGCCCTTGCATAGCTAATCCCACTGACAGACTTCTCTGTCATGTGCACATTGTTCAGCTGAGCGAGTTTAGTGTAAGGTTATCGAGTCCGGGAAAAGTCTTGATCTGAGCTTGATTTATAGCTATACATTGTATTTTGGTAGAAGGGGGAGGCAGGAAAACCACTCAGTACAGCTGGTTCTTCTAATGGCCGACCACTACCACTTCTGTCTGACATGAACACACCAGCTCTGGGTACAAAAATGGCTTTGGCTTTGCAGCATATTTATGTTAACAGAGTGAGAAAGTTTAATCATTTGGTTTACCATTATAACGGACATTTCCAGTCTAAACAGCGGCCAGTCGAATCGTTCCCCCTGGATCTTATTTAATGTATGAGAAGTAAGTAGGTTTTTGTATTTCCTACAAAAAATATTGAATTCTTGGGCAAGAAAAATGTGTAGCTCCCCCTAGTTCTTTACTAATTTTGAGCCCAAACTGAGGTAAACCCAGAAAAAAACATGCTTTGAAGTTTGAACTCATTTTTGAACAGAGGAGATGCCTTAGCCTTCTCCATCACCTGCTGTAGATTATTTGAAGCAGAAGGTGATATTCTGGATATTCAGGGTCTAATATCTTTCATCAACAAGTGCGTTGTCTTTTTATACCCTACATGGAGATTTTGGAAAGTTTGGAAAGTTTCCAACCAAAAAATAGAACGGTCCTGATTCCACTCAAAAATCAACATAAACTGCTCATGAGATCAACTTACTGAAGTTCAACAGAGTAAGTTTAACCCTGAAGGACTGTAGGACCCTCACAGTATTATCTGGTATTATGGCCTAGAATTTAAAATGAACCGCTTGGGCCAGTTTCCCAGAGAGAGCGATATTAAGCCTAAACCTGAACTGCCATGATCTTTGAATAGAGATTTTCAGTTGAAAGGAAAATACAGTCCAAAACTAAGCTTAATGCCTGTCCAGGAAATTGGTCCCATAGCATTCCGTCGTTATTTTTATAAGAGCCATGGATTTTGCCTTCAGTGATTCCATCATCCACACCTGTAATTCAAATCAAAAAGGAAACTTTTTCTGTGTTTGTCTGAATGTATTTTTATTTGTTTTTACGAAGATTCCTTACTGTTAATCCTTTTCCTACTTTTTTTATGTTGTACACTAAATGTTTGGGTTAGATTATCATTCATTCAGTCTTCCTTGTGACACATTTTATGTTGAATAAGTTGAAGTCCTGGAAATTGGAGCATTTTGGCAGTGGCACTCAATTGTAACACCAATTTTGTAAGGGTTGTGTAAAAACATTAGTCTAGTCAAGTAGGTTTTAGTGTCTGCTCAACCTTATACACAGTACATAATGAATCGGAACAGTGTTCCTCCAGGACCATGGTGCTACACAGAAGACTGCACAAGACTACACTTGTGTGGACAGTGGAACACAGGGCAAAAGACACAAACAGCAGGACAGAACAGATAATTAGGTTGTTACATATTTATTACAGATTATTGTTTAAAGATGTCTTTGGGGCAGCGGTGGCCTAGTGTTTCGGGAGTTGCCCTGGATCGGAAGATTATGGGTTCGATTCCCTCACCAGTAGGTTGCTCACCGCTCCCCGGGCGCTTTCATAGCTGCCCACTGGTGCATGGTCTTTGGATGGGTTAAATGCAGAGGTCGAATTTTATTGTGGTTCACTGTGTGCTGTGCTGTGACCTCGCAATGACAAGAATAGTCACTTTCGCTTTGTTTCATGATCAGAATTTTACACGATTGCAACTAGAGAAAAGTTCATCCTTCGGAACGAGAGGGGTCAGCCAGAGTACAGATGCTCAATAAAGAAGCCACTTGTGTGCAGCACTTGGAGTACTAAGGCTCAGGCTTCACCTTATGGGAAATCACTCAGTGGCGTGGGCGACTTTATTTCTGATGACTCATATAGCAACTTGCCTTACTGTGCAGAGCCAAATGAGGCTGGTGATGCATTCAGAAGGCTGAAGGGATTACCTGACACATAAATTATTACCTCTGGGAGACCTGAAGAACGATAAGGCCTCAGCAGAAATCACCTAGTTCACATTAACTGATACTTATTGCTGGTGGATATTTCTCTTTGAAAGCTATGGGAAATCAAGCTACTGCAAAGTCATTAATTTACCTATATTGCCTTTTGGAGTCATTTTTCATTAAATTCAAATGTATAGCTGGTTAGTGCTTTGACTGGTCAGAGAGAAACAGGCCCAGACTGGCATTGTAACTCAGCCCATGGCAGGTCGACTGGCAAAGTATCCATGAGTTCATTTTTAGCACTGGCTTTGAGTCTCTGTGAATCTGCCTGACAACAATTTAATCGCTCAGTCACTTAACAATTTTGCTCTTGTACAATCTTCACCCCTCACCAAATGCTCGTCACTCAGCTCATGCTCACTTGTGCATTTCCTCTCTGAGTTTGACTTACAGACTGTACTGTAATGAATTCCCAATTAATGATGTTCTTTCTCCTGTTTCAGGTACAGGTGCCCACATCACATGGAGAAGGTAGGCAAGGTGTGGAGCAACCTGAAGAGGGGATGTCAGTCTCTGCTTCACCCAGATGGAGGCTTCCGTGGAGATGTGCAACCACAGACACACTCAGAGACAGTTTGTCAGAGTGTGAGCCAGGCCCAGCAAGAGAGCACACGAGAACCAGCCAGTCCTTCACGCAATCAATCGGCACTTCCTTTGGTGCCCCGGAGGGTTAATGGCACCATATCACAGCGAGGTCATAATTGTGTGGCGGATGTGCCCCAGATTTTGGAAATCACGGTAGAGCAGGACACAGAGGATGGTCGTGTCCCACTCGGTGCCCGCAGAGATTCTTATTCACGCCATGCTCCCTGGAGTGGCAAAAAAAGGCACTCATGCTCCACAAAGGCACAGAGCTCCCTGGAGAACACAGAACGTCGGAGTGGTAGATCCCGTCGTAGGCATGGAACATGTGGCAACAACAGGGAGGATATAGATCCAGGGGCACCGCGATCACTGCGGCAACAATTCCATGACACAGTCGGTCTCTGCCTCCCTTTGCGTTCCTCATCACGCGGCACCCACTCAAGGGCACCCAAGCGCAAGATCCAGATCACAGAGCTTATGTTGGAGACATGCCCTTTTCCGCCAGGTTCAGACCTTGCCCGCAAATGGCACCTTATTAAGCAACACACAGCACCAGTAACAGCCATGACAGTGGACTGCTCCACGGAAGGCAACAACGCCTCTCATGTATCTCCAGAGGATGAGGAGGAGCGGCTGCGGGAGCGACGACGGCTCAGTATTGAAGAAGGCGTCGACCCACCACCTGATGCTCAGATACATACAGTGGAGGCTATCACAGCTCCCTTAGCCTCCATCTACAAGCTGGGACCCAAATTGGCCGCCGGGATGGGGGAGAGCCTGGATGAGAGTCGGGGAGCCGCGGCAGCTGATTGCGACTCAGGAGACGAGGATGCCACCACACTTTGCCTGCAGGCCCGTCGCCCCAAGCAGCGTAACATGTCTGCGGAAGGTCATCTGGGCAGTAAGCAGTCAGGACCCTGGAAGGTGCACACACAGATTGATTACATCCACTGCTTGGTGCCGGACCTGCTGCATATCACAGCATTGCCATGCTACTGGGGAGTGATGGACCGTTATGAGGCTGAGGCGCTGCTGGACGGCCGGCCCGAGGGAACTTTCCTCCTGCGTGATTCGGCTCAGGAAGACTACCTGTTCTCTGTTAGCTTCCGTCGCTATGGTCGCTCACTGCATGCCCGTATTGAGCAGTGGAACCACAACTTCAGCTTTGATGCTCATGACCCCTGTGTTTTCCATGCAGCCACAGTCACAGCGCTACTGGAGCACTACAAGGACCCCAGTGCCTGCATGTTCTTTGAGCCCCTGCTCACCTCACCCCTCCACCGGACCTTTCCGTTTGGCCTGCAGAGCCTGGCTCGGGCTGTTATCTGCCGCGGGACCACCTACGACGGCATTGCTGCGCTGCCTCTACCTCCAGCGCTGCAAGACTACCTCAGGGAGTATCACTATAAGCAGAGGGTGCGTGTGCGTTGGCTGGAGCGAGAACCGCTCAAGGCCAAGTGAGATGGAGCTGGCCCACAGCTTTCTAGTGCTAGGCTAAGAAAGGAGTTTACACTGTGTATTGAGAAGCAGGGGTTAGGGAAAGTCTCCCCGGGGAGTAGTCCATTCAGCACTTTGAAGAGTGGGAGGATTTAGATTCTTTAGTGAGAAAAGGCTATTATGCTGAGAGTTGGAAATCAAGCGAGGGAGCAAGAGGGCCTGAACCTGAACACAATGTATAAGCTTCTGCATTTTTTTGTTTATTTCTTATTATTCAACACAAACAAATGTTGATTATACATCTAGAGGGGCTCTCCAGTAGACATGTCTACAGCTTCTGGACTTATTGACTGGAGCAGTGCGGGCCTTACTTTCCCATCCCTCCCAGCCTCTTCTAGCACTGCTCAGAAGAGATTGGGGTTGCACTTGTAAAAGATATGCTCACACACCTCCACTCTCTCACTGCTTGACTAAAGTTTATAGTTTTTTTTTCACTGTGTTGATTATCTTTCACACACTAATGTACAGTTGTGCAGCTGATCACTTCCCTACTTACTGCTTTTAAGGTCATATCATGTACATTTTAGGTAAGTGAAGGGTAGTGTTAGGGGCTGAGCTGTGATCAAGTTGTAACGTTTACCCAAAATCCTTTGCTTTTATGGTGCTCTGTTTACAGTTCCCAGGGTAACATTCTGTTGGGAAAGTGGAGTAGGGATTGAAGAGCGGGAAACAGAAAGGGGATTTACCCTATTCACATCAGAACATCAGAGAGAGGTCCGTGAAAGATGGACTGATATAGAACTTTGTCCAGAGAGCTGTCAGAAGGCCCCGTTGTCTGTAGAAGGGCTCTGTGACGTTCTTTTTTTTTTTTCACTTCCAGGAAGTGATGATAGACGATGATGCATATGTGGCTTCAGTGTTGATTTGTGTCATGTGATGTGAGTGTGCCTGGTTTTAAGAAACATACTTGCTCTACATTTAAACATTCTGTTAAATATCAGTATGTTTTATAATCATTAATTCCTACCACTAATTGCACAGGCGGTGATGATTCTAATTTTTTTTTGTTAGTTTTTTTTTTTTTTTTGTATTGTGAATGGACTGTCAGTGCCGATGGTGCACTGATGAAGGGCACTTTAACTCATCTGTGCTTATTTTAGTGGGAGCAGCAGAGGCAATATATAATCCTGCAACACTGGGACCATTGTTGTTGTTGTTACACATAAATACGTACAAGCATACATCTGAAACAACCCACATACATTTGCATCCCAGACTATCTAAGCTTACCTTGTCTGATCCACATTGCACTAGGCAGGAATGAAGACTAGGTGTTGTAGTGAACCCACTGGTGCCCTTTTGTGTACTGGTTGCATGAAGCTTGCTTGGTTCAGTGACTTTGTTTAAATGAAAATTGAAATGTAAGTAATGTCCAAGTTACATTACAGATTTCTGCTAAACTGAGGTGTTGCACCCCAGAGGACTGAGTTCGGCTCCTGCACCAAGTGAAAATCAAACACATTTGACTTAAACATTGTTTTACCATTTCAAAGCAGCTTGGCCTGACAGAATGCAGGTATAACAAAATGTTATTTTAAAACAGGAAATGCTACACTTTTAGTATGTGGTGTAGTTTCACCCAGAAATTGTCTCCCATATGTTCACTTCAAAAATTGAAAGTGAAATATCCCAGCCTTGTGTCTTCATTGAATTATGAGCTTTATCAGATTTTATGTAACCAGGTAATCTTTACTTTGATCATAGTAAGGGTATAAAAATCAGTTCTACCAGACATCACCGCTTCTTCATGCAGTCAAGTCACATGCAGTGCACATGCAGAGAGGAGTGGTGTCACTTCCTCATGGTGTATATTATTTAAGTGTCTGTCTCCAGAAACTCCCATGCTCCCCCTCCCCCTTTTTGTGCAGTGACTGGATCAGGTAAATGGGGCAGTCTACTATTGCCTGGATAGGCTTGTATTCCCAGCACTTAAATGGAGCTCTGAGCTCCTCATGTACAGCATCCCCCCATGGCAACAGTTTCAAGATGTCTTCCCACATTATCCCAATGGGCTTTCATGCCAAGGGAAGGGGTAGGTATCAAGCCATGGGTGTAGACATCTGAGACAGTGCAATTTTTTAGTCAGCACAAATAATAAATTCTGTACCAGACTAGGTAATGTCTATTAGAAACATTCATTTCATTTGTGAATCACAGTTTTGGCACCCTGTTGGGGGGGCGAGGGTGTTTTGTCATGCACATTTTGTCATGTTGTGGTATTAGAAGGGTGCCACGAGGTTTTGTTATACCACAGCAGCTAATTTGATTTTTACCTTCCAGATGGCTGTAATGATGTTGACAAAAATCACTGTAATATCTCTTAATACAATTTTATGACTATGTGTTTATTGTTGCACCATTATTTTTATCCCAAATGTCACTGGGTGCTCTGTATTACAAGTTAGAAGTAAAAAAATTAACATTGCTGTGTACATGCTACATGTAAACAAATACTCATGCGCCTGGAATTGATGTTAGAGATTTAGGCACCTATTTTATTTCAATATTTGTATAATAGCACCAGCTACTTTTATTGTAGGCTACTACTGCCAAAGCCATTTAATTACACTTGACAAAGCTTTCTGGTTAGCACAGGGTATTTGATTAAGGGGCATGGTCTTATGATGTCGTTTCAGTCCTCAGGAGCATAAGAATGTATGTAGCAGTTAATGTCTTAGAGTATGTAATGGTCTAAAAATTTAGAGGACCCAGTGACATTAAGTTAAAAATGTACAGACAAAATGCATGATTTTGAAGGCCACAGGGCGTGATGGTGAATTTTCACCTGTTAAGAAAACCGCCTATTCCCAGGGTGCAAATGGCAAGCATATAAAAAGACAAGTCTTCAGAAGTCTGATGAAGAGTTATTGGGTTTTGAGGACTGGTGTGCATGTGCAGCACAGGGTCCTCATTAAATTACTATCCTCCATTGGCTCTGCCAAACGGGTGTGGTAGCAATGGGGCAAGCTGCAGGGTTCATTTGAAAACAGGGGTCTTTTGAGAAGGCTTTAACTGTCTCTTTTACTTCCTGCCAGTAAAGGTGTGTCATGCTTGGCTTGGCTCCAGTCTCAGAAAACTTGACGTTGGTGTATACGTTGATCAGGGCTGCAGTCGATGGCGGAGTGGAGTAGGGAGAGATTGTATAGGCTCCCTGACATGTCTACTTGTTCTCCTTCCCTTGTTTTACTAGAGAGATGTACCGGATACACGTAATTATACAGATTATATTTTTATTATTTAATGTAACAAAAGGCAATAACTTGTTGCCCTTGGGCTTAGCGACCATGATAACCCAACAGGGATGGGTGAGATGAGGAAAATTGTCCATATATGAATTGGAGGTTGTCTGGTGTCACTTCTAGAAGCTTGGTCTCCTATGTATATTAGAAAAGGTACGCATTAAAGTGACCAAAGGTTCAGGACTGTAGCAGGGCCAGATGAATCCATTGACTAAAGAAGTGACGGGATTACTTCTTCCTCTCTGATAGAATACGGTTATAACATTTACAGGTTTTTTTTTTCGTTTGTTTGTTTTTGTTTTTTTTCTTTAGATCCAAAAGGAGTCGATTGGCTCTTTGTGATGTGACTTTCAAAAGTGCCTTTCCCTTTTAAGCATCTTGGAACTACAGAATTGTCTGCAGATATTTCAGCTTCAGTCAGTGTTTTTGCCATCAAATGAAGTGAGCTGTCCCATTGCGTAGTCCAAACTAAAGTAGTTACATATGAAAGGTTTTTAAAATAGGTAATAGTTGTGTGTAGATATGTATGTGTTGACGGGGACGATGCTGCCATAAGGATTAGTAACAAGTAATCAAAAGCTTCAGACTCATCCGTATTTTAGCACCTGATTTTGTTCTAGTTTAGCCTTTTTTCCTTTAATGATCATCCCACATCTGCTCACTGTTTTATGGTACAATGGTATGTTTTGTATTTACTGGCTGCCTGGTGTATGCTTGAATCAATGCCCTTCTTAACAAAGAAAAAGAAGCTGCGTTGACAGGTCTGCACTCTGTCAGGCTGCCAGGTGACCTGTAGTCAGCCTGATGTTGACACTGATCTTGAGAGGTCGGTTGTTTACTTGAATCTGAATTTTATGTGAACAGAAGAAGTTCGTGGTCTCCAGGTCATAAGCATGTGGGTAGAACTAAACAGAATATGTTTCACCATATTAAAGGGTTTACCTTTAATGAGACATCACTGCAGTTATAAACGAAAGGGAATTTTTCATTAGTAATGTTGCGCACTTACCATAGGAGAGATTGTTTCCAGTTCAATATTATCTGGCATGTTACTGTACACACAGCATAGGAAGGTTTATTATAGCAATGTTTTGGCAGAAAAGGAGAATTCTGATTTTGGTTTAAATTATATATTTACATTTAGGAGGAAAAAAGAATGAGTTCTTTCTTTGTGATGCAATGGATCGTGAACATCACCATGGTTACAACTCTGTCACTTTAATGCTGTATATGCACATTTCATTGAGGGGCTCAGGGGAGGAGGGCATTCAAGACTGGGGCTTGTTCTGGGTGCCACTTGATATCGATTAGACATTATAAAGATGACTTTTGTACCGCCCACTGCCAGCCCCCACTTGATTAGACTTTTATTGATTAGACTGCCAAAAAAGCCCCTCAAAGCACTTGCCCAGTGAACCATCATGGGCTGTCTTTTAACTACAAATATATATCACTCTTTCTCGCTATCTTTGATTTAAGTCATTTCTCCTTTTTTTTTTTTTTTTTTTTTTTTTTTTTTTTTTTTTTTTTTTTTTTTACACTGCCCAAGAGTTGTACTGTACAGTGTAATCACTCACTCTTTTCTCCTATCAATGCCCTCTTCCTGTTTTTTTCTCTTATGCTCTCTGTCTCTTATGTACAGTTAATGGTCCCTACTTCAGGCTATGTTACTAAGTTGCCCTATTGTATTATTTTGTTTGACTTGAGGGTACAGTGTGCTGTTTGGGGGCAAAAGGACTCTCCCACCAGTAGCTGTCACTCTTGGTGCTCTTGGCTTATGCTTCATCGTCTTAATATTAAAAATAAATGAATAAAACAGTTGTGTGTAGTCTACTTATTTTTACATTATGTTTACATATACATTTACATGTACCTGACATTGATTTTGATTGCTGTCCTGGGGTTTTGTTTAATAGGCTTCATGGCTTTTAGTTAACCTGGTTCATGTCACAGTAAGCATGATCGTGCATGACCTCGTTTACCCCTTTCCACCTCCTGATGAAGCAGAGGGTCTAGACTGAACACTTTAGCAGCTAGAGACTGGGGACCAGACGATGGCCTGGACCCAGGCTGGCTTGGGTCTCCCACTTTACTGTGTGCTCCTTTGATGTCAGGTATAAATAGAAAGTGGGTTATGGGTTTCAAGTGATCTGCTAGAGGCCTCTGAATAATTGAAGTATAGCATGCAAAGGAGGAAAAAAAGGAAGAGCAGAGGCTGGAGGAAGCAGAAATAAGAACTTGGGAATAGAATGGAAACAATAACCTTTAAAGTTATTCACCCTTATATATTTGTACCAGGCATTCTGGAGCCAGTATTGGGAAATACTGCACCTGATGAAGTTGACTGGTATTGATGTAAATTTTCTGCAATGCTCTAATTGTAGATTACTTTTTATTAAAACAATGCTTTTTTGAATGTTTATTGCATTTCTATGCATTATTAATAAAACCCTTTCAGATGTCAGATCTAAAAAAAAAACAGCAGTATGTCATGCAGAAAACATATTGATCATATTTACTGGAAAATGGGAAATAGTTTAAGGAAAACTATTACTAGGTGTTTTTGTGCAAGTTTCTGGCAATTCATTTAAGAAGACGGTATTTCAGAAAACGTACTCTAAAGTCCAAAGACCCGTCAAATACAAGTTTCCATGTGTTAATGTTTTTGCCGCTTTTATAGAATCTACCCTAAATGAGTGCTGTATACTGGTGTGTCTGTAACTGCACTGTGACCTTGGTTAGTATTTCCGATGCCCTCTCTCAGGAGCCCCTCTGTCCTCTTTCAGCTGACCATGTCCAGGCCTCCGCAGGCAGGAAGTGTGTATCTGGACTGGCAGGGGCTCTGTACGTCTGGGCTCAATGTGGAGCTGCCTTGAAGACGCTGTCCTATGCTATATATATTCAGGCATCTGGGCCCTGGAAATAACACCATGGTTTGAATTAGCAATGTCTCAGCCTAACGCTCTCTTTCTCTCTTTCTCAGCAAATGAACAGAAAAATGAGAATTTCAATATATACTAAAAATGGTCAGTGGCAAATTCTGAAAACACATAAAACGACGTAGTCATCTTGATCAAAACCAATTAATTTGTGTACTGAGATGAAGGGCTTGTGGCATTATGGATATGAGAGGGCTCATATGCCAGACAGGAAGGGACCTATAGTAGTATAAAATATAGCGTTGTACTGTTTAACACACCAGATTCAACACATCAGCCAATTTGAAAGACTTTAAGGTTTAATTCAGAGCATTAGTAGAGAGAACACTGAACCCTGTAGGGATATAGCTTGAGGACCAAACTTTTACATTCCTTAACATTGACATTGCTCTGGAAAGTGTTCAGTTCTGTTTAACATAAAACCCGTCAGATTGTGGTTTTTACTGAAGGAATAGGTGGAATGGGTGAAGCAAATAGGGTTCAAACTAAACTTGTTTGTTAGCCTAAAGACTGAATTGGAGTTCAGACTAATAGAATTCATAAACTAATTGATATCTCTGATAGGTTTGAAGAAAAACATAAACATTTTTTCAGGAAAACTTATAGAATAAGTTCAAATGAATCCAGCTGATGAAGGGCTTGGTAATTAATGAATTGGAACAGATGCACTGACAGTTCATTATCTTTGTGAAGTACTCAAATCTGTGCTAAAATAGTAAAGATGATCTTTTTTTTTTCTTACTGACTGACTATGGGACTGCAATTTATCCACTATTTTCTGCCAGAAGGATTAAACAGAACAATATACCTTAAAAGCCTGAATCGGGTGCACAATCTAAACAACACAGGATGGTTTTCTGCAGGACAATGTTCAAGTAGTGAATGTGAAAAAAGTAGCAAATTAGCACATCTGTTTCTTTTCAGTGAGATCTGTTCAAGGGTGCTTGTGCCCATAGAAGTCTGTTTTGGAGTCAGTTTTGTCTGACTCTGGCTCAGAAGAAGAATGTATGTGGTTCACACTTTCTGATGTCAAGTTTATTTCCAGTATGATTTGGTACCTGACAGTTTATTTATTTATAATTATAAATTATTTATATTACATTAATAATGTCTTACAGCTTACATCAATTGATTAAATTGTAGTTGAAGTTAGTGCCTTATTTGTTAAATCAAAAAGTGAATCATCTCATCTGCAAACACACATATTAGCAATAAAGTACTGAATATATTAAAAGGAATATTTTGAGATTAATCTTTTGAGATCAAGGGTGGTTGAGAGTATTCTGCATTCTGCATTTTCTTCACCATGTCTCCCTGACCATTTGAGACACCGTAACGCCTCTCGGAGTCTGGAATGCTGGCTGTGGTATACCAGATAACATCACGCACTGAACCTATCCATCAAACAAACCGTCCACCCAGACATGTGGTGGGCTACCAGTAAATGAAAAAAAAGATGTGTTTATGTGTGTGTAAACAAGAGGTGAGAGAGTTTCTCACTAATGATAAAGAGCTTATCAATAGTTTTTCACTAGTATATAAAACTGTTCGCTGAAGCATAAAATGCTATACTGAAGTGGCGTCCTATCTAACCTGCAGAGGTGACTTGCCTGTCTGGAGTTGTGGTTGTAATCTTAAACTAAACACTAGAGTGGCATGTAATCAAGGGCTGTTTAGTGCTAATTACTCAGCTTGAATAGGACAAATGTGGCCCCTCACAGCTTTTACTTGCCCAAGTGTTGATAGAGAATGTTCCTCTCTATATCGTGATCAGGTTAATACTGAGTGGAGAAATGGAGTATGACACAAGGGCATGCCCCAGTATTTGTGCCAGCAGACATGTTCAGGCAGTTGCTGCAGTGTAGTCTCACATAACTTTTCCAAAATCAATGCAAAAGCATGAAACAACTATATAAAAGCCTTTTATCTATATGTACTCTAATGGACAAGGCCTAGGCGTTCACTACATTTACATTTACGGCATTTAGCAGACGCTCTTGTCCAGAGCGACTTACGTGTCCAAATTACAGGGACAGTCCCCCTGGAGCAACTCAGGGTTAAGGTCTTGCTCAGGGACCCAGTGATGGTAGTGCTAGAGATGGGATTCAAACCTAGGACCTCTTGAGCAACTGGTCCATAGGCAAGTACCCTACCACTAGACCACCACCACTACCCTTCTTCAATACTCATTTAACCAACTAAACATCGGGTCTAGTTACACTGTATGATGTATAAATTGATGATTTACTTATTTTTATATTTATATGTATGTGTATGTGTATGTGTATATGTTGAGTTTGTGTATGTGTGTGTGTGTATGTGTACAGTGCCCTCTACAATAATTAGCTTCTAATAAATAAATTTTTTCCCCAAAAAATATAGTCTCACAACACAAAAAAGAGAAAAATCCAACCTTTGGATATGTATATGTGTATGTGTGTGAGTGTGTGTGTGTGTGTCTGTAATCAGGACATGGAAGTCACTCTGGATAAGAGTGTCTACTAAATGCTGTAAATGTGTGTGTGTATGTGAAGGTGTATGTGTGTGAGTGTGTGTGTGTGTATGTGTACATGTATGTGTATATGTGTGTGTGTGTGTGTGTGTGTATGTGAAGGTGTATGTGTGTGAGTGTGTGTGTGTGTGTATGTGTACATGTATGTGTATGGGTGTGTATATGTGTGTGTGTGTGTATGTGTATGTTTATGTGTATGTGTGTGTGTGTGTGTGTGTGTGTGTATGTGTACATGTATGTGTATGGGTGTGTGTGTGGGTGTGTGTATGTGTATGTTTATGTGTATGTGTGTGGGTGTGTGTGTGTGTGTATGTGTACATGTATGTGTATGGGTGTGTGTGTGTGTGTGTGTATGTGTATGTTTATGTGTATGTGTGTGTGTGTGTGTGTGTGTGTGTGTGTATGTATGTTTATTTGTATAAGACTTTGCTGCACCCAGTGAAAGCTCTGTTTCCAGTGTTAGGCTGTTCCCTGCTACTCTGGACTACTCTGGCTTTTGAAAAGAGGTCATAGGGTTCTTCATAGTCTGTGTTTACCAAATGTATTTGAGAATGTGCATGAAATTTGAAAGAGATGAAAATTAGAATCCTTTCGCAACCTCACTAACATCATCAACCATATTTCTTGGCTGCAGTTAAGAGGTGGTGAGAGATCAGATGGGACATATGCAGCCTTCACATTTCCAGTGTGGTGGAACAAACTGAAACAGACTACTGCGCTGGCAAATGAATACTGCATGATAGCAATCCTAATAAAAAAAAAAAAATTTAATCTTTTCATTTCTTTTGCATCATTCAGGGCTAGACTTTCTGAAGATCAAATTAATCACATCACTGACACTCACTGATGTCAGTGATGTAATTTATGTCAAATGAAATCATCACGAATGTGCTTTTAAAGTAAAAATATAATTTCGAAATACTCAGAAAAAACTTTAAAATTAGAAGCCACCCAGTGACTGCAGTACTATGGTCAACCTGCAGATGGTAGTATCTTAACATTTCATTTTAATTTAAGTAGTTTGCAATTCTGAAACGTCAGCTATCTAGGATCTGTCATCTCCTGCCAATGATTTACCATTTGCAGCCATTTTTTATGATCCAGAATGATTCAGCAAACCAAGGTCTGGCTGTGCCAGTTGTCATTCTGTAATCACAAACTGTAACTGTGAAACTAAAGAAACAAACAATGTTAATATGCATTAATTGCTTTGATGAATGTGATTGTTACAGCCTATTGACTGTAATGGATCTTGATGTGTTCAAGATCAAGCTGCCATGATTAATCACATATTGTTGTTCTAAATGCTGGAAGTGTAAAAGTGGGATTTCCACATTGAAACAACTGTAATAAAGTTAAAGCATCTTCATCCTACATGTTTATTGTATTTTCCAACGCGTAGGTTTAATTATAGCTGTAATTCATTGTTATCACCAATTTCCAACTTTTTATGCAGCCTTCAGAATAACCAGGCTGTTTTTGTTAATATGCTTTAAAAATAATATTTGTAAATGATCTGTTTTGACAGGCTGCCATGTATTGTGCCTTTAAAAAAAAACTCTATTATATTATATTATATTATATTATATTCACTTCGATTGGGCTATACTGAGGTGAGAATTGTGCATGGACTCTCCTGTATATCATGATGTCTCTTCAGCAGAGGTAGGATATGGTACACAGTCTGAGTCACGGGAATAAAACCAATTGATTCTGACATTTAGGATTTATGTTTTGAAGTAAGTGGTAAGTGGTAAGTAAGTGGTTCTTTAAGTCATGGGTGTACAACTATATTAATATCTATATTAGGGTCACAATTCAAATCCCTCCCCTCTGCTAAAAGTATGCTAAAAAGTAGTTCTTTTTTGGCTGCTACATTTGTTTTGATAAGCTGCCTTGATGTAACATAACATGCATATCATGCTTTAATATAACATTCTGCTTCTACATCTTACAGATGTGCTTAGGAAACATCATGTTGTGTTGCAATTACAGGGTGTTTTGGACCAGTCAAGTTTGGCAATTAATTAAAAAGTCTGCAAGACAGTTTTTTATGCTCTTATAATCCTTTAGCAGGAGGGATATGCAGGTTTCCCGGTGTAATAGAAAGCGGGTATAATAATCATGCCTATAGGGGACACACACCAGGAATGCATCTGAATTTCTTATTTTATAAAAAAAACATTTGAAAGTAAAGCAGCCAGGAAGAGTTGGTGTGCAGTGATGCAACTGAAAAAACATTTTTGGTTCCCCAAAAAGCCACCCACTAGATGTTTCTTTGAAACTTTATATACTTATATGAAACTTATATATTTATAAGTGTAGGCCTCTAAGTGTATTTTCTCTAATATAGATAGCCCATTTGTCAAATGTTAGAACAGACCTTGGGTTACAAATTCTTTACCCGTCCTGCTTAAAGGATCACATTTTATGATTTCCTGTTTCATATTTTCCCCCGTAGATCACTGTTGTTTATGTAATTCACATAACAGCCATTACTTTTTACAGGGAACAGTCATTCATTTTTTTTCAGGGAAAATATTCCAACTTCTCTTTATTGACTAGATTAAATGGACTTTAGTGTGAATGTGCAACTTAAACTGCTCAAGGATGAATGAGTTGGTTAATTTTGTGACACGACAAAAAATATGACAAAACATACAGCTAGTTTCTATCTTTAAACTGCATGGACTAGAGACTAAATAGAACATATAGAAACATCAACAATATTTTCATACATACTTTTTTTTTTTTTTTCAAATCCACTTAACATGACTTTTTAAGGAAGAGACTTTTGTTCTTCAAGGCCTTGTGGCTTTACAAGTGCAATTATGCAACACAAGAAGGAAAGTGGTTAATGAAGAAATCATGAAAAATAAAAGAGATGTGACATTTTGACATTGTTATGAACTTATCAAATAATGACGGGAGATGGTGAGCAATATTACAGTAATGTAAGCAGGAAAGCTCCAAAAGCCTGAAGTGAGAATGCAATACCAAGCTGGAGTCACTTGGTGTCAGGACTGTGCTGGCAGGAATTAATCTTGAGTCAATCTCTGCAGGTTTGGGCAGACAGACGGTATAGGAAACCATAGAACACTCTTCACACTTGAAGTACTTTTGCTGAGTGAGGCATCAGTGCTTCTTTTACTGAAAAACCAGGGGGATGGGATTGGCATCTCAACTGCACTGTGACCCTATTCACTGCAGAGTAAGATATGGTTGAGTAAGCCCACCCACACACTTAAATACACTATGAACAGCCTTGCAGGTGTCCATCTGTGATATCTCAGTCCTACTAAAACTGAGAGTACACGATCAAGGGCAGATCAGGGGTTTTGCACATTATTATCACATCCACTTCAGTTATTTCTCTCTCTTACTATTGTTCAACACCTCTGTAGGATGCCTTCTTAAAATGGCTCCCTCAGTTTCCTCCATTACTCTTTATCCATTCTCAAAACTCCTAGTGGTCATGTAAGCATTTTCTTTAATGTGGTAATGAGACGTATTGTGATAAAGTCAATTTGCAGTGATGTATGTGTGGAGGAATATGGGTGTGTGGCTACAAAATATTTATCTTAGTGATTTCATCTTGTGCAAAGATTGCATTCTGTGTGCATAGGGGCTGCTGGTGCATTGCTGATGCGCCTCAAGGCCAACCTGTCCTTTGAAAAAGGCTCAGACAAGGACCAGGCTGAGCGGGTCCCGTTAAAGACCTCATGGAGCTTTTGCTGGTCTGTCAATGCTGGTTGCAGTGCTGTCTGCGCTGCTTGTCTCTGATGGAGGCCAGACGGGCCAGTGAGGGTGTGTGTGCACTCTCTGCAGTGCCCCTGCGCAGTCAGGTGGCCTGCATTTATGCGGATGGCAGCCTGCTGCAGAGTCCTGGAGCAAGGCCAGAAGCTAGGGTTTGGATGCAATGATCTGAACTGCTGCTGCCATGACAGGGCAGAGTTGAGTGCCACTGCAGGGGATTAAATCATCGGCCCCTGGACTCAAAAGTCTAACCACTGCATGAACTTCAGTAAGGCTTTGCCCAGTAGTATCATGCAACCATAGTTATGCTGCAGTCAGTGTGTAAACAGCAATAAGTGGGCTAATGACCATTTAAACAATGTTATTCAGTGAGTAAACAGGACTACAGAAAAAGTAAAGAATGTCCCTTTTTAGCAATTTTGAGACTGATCTTATATTTATAGCATAATGAGAATTCATTAAATTTCCTATACATGCAGAACACATGTATACAGTATATGTTGTTAGGAATCACCTTTTTGGTTCAGAAATACTATTTCTTGCCAGACAAAGTTTTGCCTTATCTTTGGAATATTGAATTGGTTAAATGGGAACAAGTGTTTTATTGTTATACTCTGCAGGGTGTCTAAAGATGCATGGGGCCTCTATAAAGGGGTTTCAACCACTTAGCATTTAGTATCAACAGTAAACTTTTAATCATTTTAATCATCTGCACCAATTTCTTCATTGCTTTATGCCTTAACTTAGATGGGTTTATTGTGTTTGAATGATTCATATTTAGGTCACTGAAAAAAAGACAATATTGAAACCTGTCAGGTACAGGGACTGGACTGAAAATGAGAGCCGAAAACGTTGTCCTTTTTTATTCCTCAATAATTCATTACATTTACATTTATGGCATTTAGCAGACACTCTTATCCAGAGCGACTTCCATGTCCTGATTACAGGGACAGTCCCCCTGGAGACACTCAGGGTTAAGGGTCTTGCTCAGGGACCCAGTGGTGGTAGTGCTGGAGGTGGGATTCGAACCTGAGACCTCTTGAGCCAGAGGTAAGTATCCTACCACTAGACCACCGCCACCCTCTCCTATTAAAAATAGAAATGTCTAACTCTTTAGAAGTAAAATATGAAGCAACAAGGGTATTGTAGAAACAAAATATGTGATAAACTCAATATAACGAGTCACTATTTGTAACATAATTTTTCTTTTCCTTGATGCTATACCACTACACAGTTTTGTATACATAGCACACACCTTTGTAGATACTTGCTCATCCAACGTTTCTTCTGAAAACAAGGTTACCAATAGTAGCACCTCCCCTTGGACAGCTCATACACCTCTAACCAGCACATGCCATTCAGCAATGAATATGGTGACTTTGGTTTCACATGCAACCCTTCTATTGCATTTTATTTTAATTGCGAGCTTCCCTACATGTAATTACATAACTTTATGTGCACCTGTATCAGCAATGGGGTAAACTATATCACATTAAACCTATTATTGATACACACTTGACTCACAAATTACTTTCATCAGAGCTTTCTTCTCATCAAATTACACGTTAAGCATATTTATCAGGAACTGGTATTAACATATTTAGGCCTGAGGAACTCAGGAACTCAGGAACTCAGGAACTCAGGAACGCAGGAACGCAGGAACGCAGGAACGCATGGGTGCTAACCTAATATTTTTCATTGTTAGTTTGTGGGTTATAAAATGGGCTCAAAATTCCCATTTTAAAAATCAGCATCATGGATGAATACGCTAGTCATCATTTTGTTATCTTTTAACCAACACTGCAATCTTTGTCTTTACTGGGCCATCAGTGAGAAGTAAGCATTTCTATTTGTATGCAGATAAAGGCGATATCCAAAGCTCTCAAATCCAGTGGTTTAAAACTTGTCAAATCTAGACAAACTGATATGTACACTTAAAAAACACTGTATTCCAGGAATTACTTGAGACAGAACATTGGTTATAAAAATTGATCAGTAGAATAACTGATATCCCATATTAATGACATATGGTGTGTATGGTTATGTCGTTTAGGTTACATTCATTTTAAAAGTGGCATAATGACCTGACGGGGCTCAGCCATGTTGGTTAGGTCCTGCTAAATACTTGTTAAAATATTGATGTTGTTCAGTATGCACAGCTGAAGCCTGAGCAGTTCTCAAATTACAGTTACCATTTCACAATGTTGGACACACAAACTAAATGCTGAGTTGAAGAGTTGTACTCTATCAATAGCAGTGTATGGATTCATGTAAACCTTGACCAGACATGAAATGCCTTGCTTTATGCATTTAATAATTCAACAACTGAAATGATTTCTTGTAAAATCTCTTTTTCAACATCACATCAGTTGGACTTTAACCCATCTTTGATAGTTCCAGTTGATGGCACTTTCTGGATTTGATGTAAAAGCTATGTATCAGGACAATGCTATTGACATGACTTAACATTTATGTAGGACAAATATTTCTTTAAAAAATGTTAGTTTTATGTTTTGTGTATAGCGATGTTCTCTTCTATGTTGTAATGTAGGCCATGAATGAGAACAACAACATTTCTACAAGACACCACATATGTAAATGGGTTACACTGCATAAATTGATTAGAATTAGGTAGACAGTTAGATCACTGCCTTGCCTAAGCACTCAGGAGCAAAAGCCATCCATAATTAAATCTGAAATATCCCTTGTCACTGATCTCCCTAAGCTTTCATGGACTGGAAAGCTGCATTTGCCATGAGGCATCCAGGGGACTCTTCCCATTTGGTAATCATTTTCAATTATTTTTTATTATAAATGGCCAAAGCGCACATAGATTATGTGGACACAAATCTCTTTTAATCAGCTTTAGCCCTGTGGCTCCACTGCCAGCTTTTGTGAGCAGGATGGGTGATACTCTCAGATTTATCTATCAGATTTATCTATCCAGAGGGTGATTACATTTTAGCAACCAAACACTGTTTTCTGTCCTGTTTATAGATGAGACATCAAATTGCCACTAAATATGTGAGTTATACATACAGAAAAGGGAAAAATAAAACATGTGAGCAAAAAAGGGGATGAACTTTTCCTCTTTTGTATGTCCACACATGCACACACTATGGGAAACATGATCCTTGTGCTGAGTGCATTTCAAGGCCTCAAGGTGCATTAAGAATGAATAGGACTTCAGTTTCACAGCTCTCACTCTTGGTAAACACCTGAGTGGTCAGGGTCTCTTCATACTTATGATTATCACCCACCTGAGTCTCCTGTGACTTTTTATGTCTTCAATTACCCATTGAAAGAGACTGGCATCTTATTACCCTGGTTTTGGAGTGACTGTAGGCAATGCCACTCGATCTTAACTTTTTCACTGTACGCTCTCAGGAGTTCATGCAATTAACTGATTGTGACAAACAATTGTTTGTATGTGAATTTCATTAATGGAGTTTGATTCTGTTGATTTTTAATCAATTTTGCCTTTTGCCTTAATTTATACCATTAAGCATAATGATTTGGAATTTGAATGTAGACTTGTTAATTTCTCAAACTATTTTTGCTATACCATAATGGATCAATACACTTTGTGTCTGTGTGTGTGTGTATAGGTGTGGATGTTATTTTTTCTTCTTATTATTTATTATTTTTTTCAAACAATTCTTAAGGCTTATTTCTTGGACAGAAATTCAGGCTAATCAGGGTAAATTGCATTGATCATGGGAACTGTCAAATGAAATGCTTTTTTGTGTGTCTAGAACTGTCCTTTTATCTGTCTGGACAATTGGCCCACATTTATGAACTATTCTTGGGTGTGAGATATTAAAAGACCCATCCCCCTTTGTCTTTTATCAGAGCAAGACTAACTGTCATGCCTCTAGAACTGTATAGTCCTGAGACCCATGTTCACTTGTATATAAATGTACCTTTTTGTTCTTAATCTCTGTCCTCTCTTATTTCTCACACATGCAGAAAAACCCACTGTGCTTCTAGCTCTGCCTTTCATCAAAAGCCAACATTGCGCTTTAATTTACCAAATCTGCAAGTATGATTTTTGTCCATATGCCACTACTCTATGTAGGCTACCATAAAGTAGTCTACAGTACCATTTGTGGTACTTTAATTGGAGAACAAATGTCTTATTGATTTTGATATATTTTTAGCTCACAAAAGATGAGCATAATCTAACAGGAGTTACTGTACATTTGAATTGTGGATTTCTCTTTAGAGAAAATGGAAAATCTTAGGCAACTCAGAAGAGGTATTAAGCATCTGCTTGTGGGCACAGATGCTGAGTGATTCACTATTTCCCTTTTTTTTTTTTTCTTTTACAAGCATGGAAATGGGAACCACCCTAGCTCACCATGAACAATTTAGGGCTGATGTGTACTCTTTATACTAAAGTTAACTCTAATAGAGCCCCAGTTGTTCTTCATAGAAGTGATTGACAGTGTATGATTGCCCAGTACACCAAGAGCCCTCAGGTACCTTAATATCAGGTTCTGTTCTGGATTCATGAATTAATCACAGTCAAACTTACATTTACTTTTGCATCATTTAGCAGACGCTCTTATCCAGAGGGACAGTCCCCCGGAGCAGCTCAGGGTTAAGGGTCTTGCTCAGGGACCCAGTGGTGGTAGTGCTGGAGGTGGGATTTGAACCTGAGACCTCTTGAGCCATAGGTCCATAGACAAGTACCCTACCACTAGACCACCACCACATAAAACTTTCTACTCTTATTATGCTATAGCAATATTATGAAAACAATACTGAATTATTTTAAAGGGGCCTATTAGATATCTAAATACAGCTTACATTATAAGCTTGTTATATACAGAATATATACAGCATACAGAGACCTGGTCCAGTCCAGCATTTCAGAAATGATCCCAGGATTATATCATTGTATCATACATCTTAAGATATACTACTGGCAATGCATCTGTGTTTCAGACATGTTTCTTCAATCCTCAGGGTACCTCTGCCACAAAACATAAGAACCTATACCCTTTTCGTTTTTAGTCACCTCCTGGCCTCTATACGGGCCTGAGGTGTCAGGCTAACATTTCTCAACAGCAGGACTCACCACTTACTTAAACTGATCCGTGTGCCCATACAATAAAATTATGGGGATGCATGCAGTTAGAAAAGTTAAGAGTAGGATTTCATAGTAAAAAAAAGTTTTGTCACTTTGTCAGTGCATGGCTTTCCTGCAGGACCATTTGAGTGGCCTGTACTACAGTGAGGTGTTTATTGCTGGCAGAATTATGGTTTCTGATAAAAGTTCTCAAAAGCTTTTTACATGCAAAGAAATGAAGTATTATTTTACTTATTTGCTGTTCACACAGAAAACTGGATGAACTCAGGTGATTTGTTTCTACACATTTATGACCTGCTCACCGCCACACTGTGTGACCAAGGGAGTGACGCATTGCAGGTACAAACGGACCAATCAGAAACGTCCGCACGAGCGCACCTCGCACAGTAACCCTCCGCCGTCAACTAGTTCGCGTCACTTTATGGGGGATCTAGCTTTTTTTAGGGCAAAAATACGAGCATTTCCAATTTCTGACAGTTTTAGGTGTAATTGCGATTAGTTGTACCCGCGATCCAGCCTACAGTATCATGGCATTTGCGAAAGGCTCCGGGCCAGAATGCAGAGGAGCGAGCGGATGAACACACGTATAGGGGCGGTGTTTATGTACAACCGTCAAGGCGGGTCTGGGTTGGACGGAATCTTCTGTTCTCCATTTGAGTGAAGTGCTCGGAGGGAGACAAGCTCGAGAAAGTACTGCAAAATGGTAAGTCGACATTCACCGGTTTCTTGACTTATTCAAGATGTTTGGAGAAACGGTTTTATAGGGATGAGTCGCTGAGAATATGAAGCATATTAATTCTACTTTTTCCTAAACGCTATTCGTTCCCTCTGCCTGCAGGAACGTTAAGTGGAGTTGAGGGTTAAGTCAGCAAGAAAATTCTGAATAAAATATGAAATACCAGCAGGTTATTACATTCCGTTATGCACCGTTTATTTCCAAGCTTCTGTTGGCTTCATAAGCTGTGTTTTTGACGACTTGGGCGATGTTTTAGCCACTCTGCTGAGTTAAAATGGGAGCACGGCAACGTGACGGCCGTTGGTAACGGTTACCTCGCGTTTGAAATTTCAGACTCGCTTTGTGGAAAAAAGAGTCCGAGAGTGAGACTGAGGCCGTAGCGGGAGCAGTTTTCTCCCGGGAGGGATGTACTTGTTTCCAGTTTTCTCAGTGCTTCGTCTATGCAAAAACCATCTTGTTCATTTTAGTCTAAAGCTAGTTATATATACACTGCTCTGGTAAAACCGAAACTGGGCCCCATTTCCCTGAAGGACTGAATAGAAACTTGAAGCAGCAGAGAGGAGCTAACTAAGCTAATCGGTGTATTCTGGTGCGTCTTAACTAGTTATAAAACTGATTTACTCGCTGTAGTTGAAATGATTCTTAAGGATTTTAGGCTGGTAAGTTGGCTACTTATTCAAGTTGGCAGGTGTTCTGTAGTCCTGTTTTAGTCCTTGGTTTCATTTGATTGTTGGGTTGTTTTAAGTCTTTATAGCCAAGAGGGGTTTCTTTACGTTGGCTTCCTACTAGCTTGACTTATCTGCTGACTGATCAGAAGTTAGGAGCCCTGATCTCCTCTCGCTTCTGGCAGTAGGTGGATGGAGGGCGGGAATCGCAGCTCTTTGTTTGAGGCAGAAAGGGCGCGCTCTTTCTAAACGAATACAAAGCTTCCCGAAAAGGAGTTTTTAAAAAGACAGGTTCATTTTGTAATCTTGAACACTTCAACTTTGACATTTTTCCTTATCTGTCCATTGTCATTTTTCTTTCTAGGCCGATCAACTGACAGAAGAGCAGATTGCGGGTAAGATCATAAACTGGTTTTATCTCCCCGTTCAGTCTTTCTGAATTGGCACTTTTTTTTTTTTCTTTTTTTTTTTCTTTTCTTCTCCCCCATCTCCCCCCACTTTCTTGCAGTCCTGCCAAACTGCTCGTGTTGTTCTGTCATCCCGTTTGTTGCCTTTTAAGGCGGGTTCTTAAACAAGCCTGTGTGTGTTAACTCCCTGTCTGCATGAATGCGCTGTCCCACTGCAGAGAGATTACTTCCTGAATTCAGTCATTAAGGAAAGATTACTGCAGCCTGGGATCTGAGTGGGAACAAATCATTTGTTAATTATTTGAAAGTTTGAGACAAACACTCTGATCCCATACTGTAAGTCCTTCTTGTTTATACTTGGTCTGTTTCAGTTGCTTTCCCTTATGTGTAGTGCATTTTTATTTGAGCTTTTCCTGCAAGACCTGTTGTGCAGTTGGAGAAAATGTTTGAGAGCCAAGTTTAAAATTCTTTTTGTTTAAGACATTTTACATGAGGTACATAGTTGTTGTAGAGGATGGTGGGTGGGGGAAGCAATTATTTTATCTAGAAGAATGCTGAATGAGACCATTTTTGCTAGTGTAAAAGACGATCTAGGTATTTGGAGCAGTTTCTGCTCCGCAGACTGGGACATGTATACAGATCTCAGACAGTATCATTAACATGGCCTTAAACTGGTTGGGGTGGGTCATTGCTGCCAAGGCTCTGGCTCATTTGTGTCTGTCACGGATTCCTTTTACTGCAGACATTTCTTCTAATGTAGTTTGAAACTGTGGCTTGACAAGGCAAATGCAGCTGCTTCGGCTAATACTTTATTTATGCTTTAAATATCAACAATGATTATTCAGTCTCCTGTGTGACAATGATGTATGGTTTTTAGTGTGTCAGAGCTGTGGAAGCTTTCATGCAAAAGTCTGGAATGTTATACCAGCTGTTGTAACAGGGTAATTCTCTGCCACTTTGACTGTTCAAAAGTTTTGAAGTTTAGACACTAGTGCATAAACTTTGCCTGAGATGGGAACATATAGTATGGTGCATAGCATAGTGTCTCAAAAAAAGGATTTTAACAAAACCAGAGAAGTAATATTCTAAATTTGCAGAAGAAACATGTTTAATACCTGGAATTTGTTGTACAGAGTTGTACAGTGAAAATTGAACAGTGCCTCATGAAGGTGATTAAGTGACCTTTTTGTATCTTCACAGAATTCAAAGAGGCTTTCTCACTATTTGACAAAGATGGAGATGGTACTATAACAACCAAAGAGCTTGGTACAGTTATGCGTTCCCTTGGCCAGAACCCAACAGAGGCAGAGCTTCAGGACATGATCAATGAAGTGGATGCAGATGGTGAGAACACATGAAACCATTTGGGGTAATTTGCAATAATGAGACCTTTCATGTCAACAAATGACAATGAGCATACAACCCTGCGTACACTAGTTTCTCCATTGTGGCACTGTGCTGTGTTCTGACTTAACTTTGTCCAATTCAGGTAATGGAACAATAGACTTCCCAGAGTTCTTGACCATGATGGCAAGGAAGATGAAGGATACAGACAGTGAGGAAGAAATCAGGGAAGCTTTTCGTGTCTTTGACAAGGTGTGTTGACACTAAGCTTTTGAATATATACCCACTTGCCGTGTCTTTAGTTAGTCTGTTACCTGATGCTTTAAATTTTGTTGTAAGGATGGAAACGGATACATCAGTGCTGCTGAGCTGCGTCATGTGATGACAAACTTGGGCGAGAAGTTAACAGATGAGGAAGTAGATGAAATGATCAGAGAAGCAGATATTGATGGTGATGGCCAGGTCAATTATGAAGGTAAGAAAACAGTTAAAGTTGTAAATTCTAAATGACTGAGATATGGATGGCACTGAAGTTTATGGAATTTTTTTCTTTTTCTTTACCCCCCCCCCTCTCTCTCACTCCAGAATTTGTACAGATGATGACAGCAAAGTGAAGGCCTTGTACAGAATTTCTTGTATAAACTATTTGCCTTTTCTTTGTAATTTCTGTAAAATGTTTAATTTTAATTCTACCCATCTTCTCCTGCTGTCCAGAGGAACTGCATGTTTATTTTTTTTTTTTCCTCATGTCATTACAGTTTCTTTTTGTTCTAACAAGCAGTCACAGGACCAGGTGATGGGTATAGGCACACATGTTGGCTCACATTTCCTTCTTTGTGCTTTCTGCTGCCTGCCTGCATTGCCCCCTTAAGTGGAGATAATGAGGGTCCAGCTGACTTTTTTTTTTTTTTTGGCCCCTTTTTGATTTTTGACATGTGGAGGAGCTACTCTGCATGGACTATGGACTAAGCATATGGGGGGGGGGAGAAACATTGCACTATTGCAGCATCAATTAATTGAATACTAACGGGTTTATTGGCAGGTACTCGTACACTAGTCTTTTTGTATTTGTTCTGTTCTCCAGGTTGTTACTATGCTTTAGTTACTTTTTTTTTTTTTTTTTTTTTTTTTTTTTTTTTTTAAACTGCTTATGGCACAGCCATGCCTCAAAGAATCCATTCCAAGTTGTATATTTGTTTTCCAATAAAATGAACAATTTATCCCAATGCATTGTGGTCATTTGTAAAAGTAAGTTTAAAAAAAAAAAAAAAAAAAAAACCCACCTTAATGTCAGCTATTAAATGACACTTAGAATACATCTTGTGTGGAGCTAAACCCAGGAATAATTGTCACTATTTTTATTTATTTTTGTCCCTGGGGAAACCTTGTTCAGCATGGATGCTTTCAGAGCAACATCACAACTCTACTATCTGTAAAAAGGGCTGCTGAAAAGTGTCAAGGGTTCCCTGTGTATAATAGGTGAGCGATTGGCAGGCAGGGAGACAAACGCGTTGCCCAACTGTTAATGTGAAATGTGTGCAAAACCTGACCAAGCCTTCTGAAGTAATCAAGTGTAGGTGATTCAGAGTTCAAAGAGCAAATCTCAGCTCATTCACAATGCAAACAAATGTGAGTGGGCAGTGGGTACCAGTCATGCGTGAATGACCCACTGTGTGTGTGGGGTTTTTTAAATTTATTTTTTAACTCTTGCCGTGCCCCCCCCCTGGTAAGACTGAAGGATTGTTGCAAAGCCACAGTGCAACATGTAGTTATGCTGGTGACTGACATGATCTGCTAAGAGAAAAATGAACATGCATTAATATTTTAGCCTTTTAAAGAGGGAAGTGTAGAGTGAATAAGTTTTCCTCACTATGCTTACAGTAGTTCTTCCAGCACATGGTGGCTGGCATCCTCTGAGCTTTGGAGATCAAAAGGCAGTTAAAGGTCCACCTGCCAGCAGAGCCATGAAGCTGCCTGACATTACAGAAAGTCAAGCTATCAATAGCTTAAGCTTACAGTCATGCTGTATTCATGAGTTCCACAAATGTTACAGCGCTACAAAACCAGGCGGTGCGACCTGTACAGTGGCTGTAAGTTTGTTACTACTTTCACTCAATGTGCGGAACTAGCAGATGGGAAACTGTCCAAAAGGTGAAACAATTAAAGGTGTAAATCCTCTCTTCCAAGACCACTGTTCTCTGCCCATTGGAAAGGGGACAGCAGAAGGAAGTCACTGCTAAAAATGTAAATGTTCCTTAAAGAGTAAAACCATTCACAACACTAGCGGGGTTGTATGGAGGACAAGAAATGGGCTGAGTCATACTGAGGAAGAAAGGATGGCAATGTTACAGATTTTCATTACGGTCTATTTGATTTTCCTTGTAATGGAAATGTATCATCTCCCTCAGAATGGATTCTTGTCAGGTAGCCTGGCAGACGATCTCTGAGAGGAGCTTGTGCTGTTTGCGTACTTATGATTATACCCATCACTCAGCAAGGACACAATGCAAGCCATTCCCAGAATGTGTCAGTCACCTTACAGACAGCTCCTCTGCCACACTGACACTTAATAAGATCATCTTTCCCCCCTGGCCCTGCATGTCCACCCTCTCTGCGCATGGTTTAGTAATCGCTCTGGCCATTATCACATGTTGCTGATGGATGTGCGCGTGTGTGCGGGTGCCTAAGTACCCAGCTGCTTCTGTTGTTGTCATGATAAATGAACAAGGGTGTTTAATGGGCCCCTGTGCCCTGTTGTGGTGGTTATTTTTTAATCCGGTGCTTGGGGATGGTTAGGAAGGGTATGCCTGATTGTCCTTGTTTGTACCAACCCCGGCTGTAAACCAGAACCACTAGCAGATGGATGACCTTTCACCTGAACTTTGCATCTTTCTGACCCTCTTGTTAAAAACTTTTCTTTTCTACATTTGAAAACATCAGGTGCCATTGTTACCGCTTTGAGTATATGTCCTGATAGAATGACAGAAATTATCCAAAAAAGACTGCAGTACAATCTAGTTACATTTACTAATGTTTAAGCTGCTGTTTTTGAGAAAAATAATTTTTTCCTTCGAAATTAGTCTATACTTAAAAAATTGGAATCCAGGATTCCAGTAATGAAGGGACCTGTTGTTTGATTAGCACACCATAGGGCAAGGTAACCTTGCCAAAGTCAGCACCTGGTCATGAAGCGAGAGTTTTAAAAAGTATAGTGAAGGCTTTGCTGGGCTGGCTTAACAGCATGCAACTAAATTAACACCTCCTCTTGAACCACATGGCCTCCCTCCCACTGAAAGGATTGGGTGACACCTGCCTATGGAGTCTGATGCCTGCCAGGGGACGCCTAATGCTCGGCGTATTAGGAAACAATGTATATGGAAACACAACTAGATGAGTTATTCTTATAACTCATATTCTTATATGTTACTGTTATAACAGATGAGTTATTCTTGATTTCTTTAAAGAGAGAATCTGATTTCCAGCACTGGAGGAGATCCTTCCTCATAACGCGTATTAGATGTCTGACCATGGTTGGCCTGGCGTGGGACATCTGACTAATCTGCCTTCTTCCCGGTGGCTCATTTTTCTTTCTCAAAAGGCATAGATAGAATCACGTACGCTATTTCTGCCCGCATGCCTGCAAGGGCTCGGGGTGTGGTGGTGAGAGAAAGAAGGGGTATGGGGCGGGGGCTGCTGAAAATAGTGGAAAGCAATTAGAATATCACAAAGTTCAACCCCTGGAGGGAAGACTGGTGAGATTTTTTAAAACAAAAGAGCTATGTTCTGAGCTGAGTGCAGGGTGTGCAGGAAACAGGAGGTAGTGTGAAAGAGAGAATGAGAGAGCGAGTGAAGGAGGAGGGTGTGTGTGTGTGTGTGTGTGTGTGTGTGTGTGTGTGTGTGTGTGTGTGTGTGTGAGAGATGTGACAGCACTGGAATGTTACCCACAGGGATCTGAAGCCAAAAGCAGTGTGCTTTCTGGCTCAGTGGCACAGAAGAGTCTTTTCAGGAATTAAAATGTCAGTGGCCGAGATTATGTTAAGAGTTCATCTCTCTGTAGTATTTGTGGATGAGAAGCCATCCATGCCTAACGCACTACAGAGCGCATGTAAACTAAATAAAATAAACCATAAGAGAGGAGTATGGGAGGCCAAAAAAGAATGTGGTTTTTGTGCACAAGCAGTCATCCTTGTGCACTTTTCTGCAAGTGCACAAAGTGCCCCAGGTCTGGCTATGCTCACCTCATTGTAATGAATACTCAGATGAAATGACAGAAAGAATGAAAGGGAATTTCAAACACCTTTCCTTGCAAAGACTTCTGACCTTATCTAATCATACACTGACCAACAGCTTCATTAGATTCACTTTCCTTGTATCTACACTCATTGCCCATATTATCAGCTCCACTTGCTGCATAAGTGCACTTTGTGTGTATGCGTGTGTGTCTGTGTGTGTGTGTGTGTGCTGATCCAGAATGGATCACACACAGCAGTGCTGTAAGAGTTTCCACTAATTGTCCACTTTATTAGACACATGTAACCTATTGTTCCACTTTTCTGATGATCTGATGCTCAAGTTGTTTTGCTCACCCTTTAGTTATTTTTCAGTGGTCAATGTCTGGCTACAAATCACTGTTTCCTGGAGATTTTTGGCAAGTGGTATATTTTGGGTACTGTGTGTGATTTACTGTGTGCAACACACACACTCATGGCAATATGCATACTAATAAAATTTAAGTAGAATACATGTCTCGTTACATGTCCTGTTTAACTGGACTTACAGCAGCGCAGGTATGTGATGTTATATGATTATTATACAGCAATCTACAAAATTTTTGTGATTGCTCATTTCTTCATATTTTGCTTTCAAAGAGACGTTGACGTATTGTTGAGAAATAATTCTTCAGTCATCCTGAAGGGCAGTGGTTTTGGCTCCAGTCCCTGTACCTGACCAGTTCAGATGATTGTTTTTCCTTTGTTAGCCACACAGCAACCTAAATATGAATCATTCAGAAAGAACAAAGCTGTCTAACTTAAGGCAGGTGCGGATGATTCAAGATGATCAGGGGATCAGTACACAGATGATGCTGAATGGTGAGTTGTTGGAACCCCTTTATAGTTTATATACCCTGGAACCTCAGGGTATATAGTCCATGATCTGATTTTACAAACAGGTTAGAAGAAATTCTTCACAGTTACATAGATGGTTGCAACCATCAGTGTTTCGATGCATGTTTGAAAGACAACACAGAGGTCTGATATTGAGTTTTAAGGTTTCATTGGCAAGCTGCGGCCACAGTAATGTAATCATGCTCATGTTAATCCATTTACAGTCGTTCTCCAACTTCTTGGCGGAGTGGCTACTCATCCTCCTCTCACTAATGGCCTCATCCTCCCTAATTGATCCACTACCGCAGCGAGACATAGCGATCAATGACCAGGCCTCCTCTGCCACACTGCTTTTCACTCAGCCAATTACTCCATAAATGTTATTCATGCAGAGATAATTCCATTTTGGAGCTCCATTGCAGAAAGGATGCATATCATGTTTCTTGGTTTACTCTTCGGAAACAATCACTGAACAAAGCAAGTGAAGCGCAGACATTCCAGGAACATTCATGGCGTCCATTAACAAGAGACATTCATGTCACTGAGGGAAGGCTGTTTAATTAATGTGGTCATATGTATATTCAACTCTGCCACTGAATATTAAATATTATTATTAACCTTTTATTAAATATTATTAACCTTGGTTCACAGCTGGACACAGAGAGGATCGCAATCTCTATGATGAAAAGACTAATAATCTAATCGTTTGTTTTACTCAAATAAAGCTATGATACATTGGTAACTGTGCTCATGTTTGTGTTGGAGGCAGGGCTATCCTTGTAATCCTGATCTATAACGGCATAAAATGCTGATAATCCGAGTGACGGAGAGTCTTGTCGAAAGACTAAGAAGAGGGATTAGGTCTTCTTCCTGTGGAAGCCTGGTTGCTAGGGAAACGGAGGGGCCATGCTAGGAGACAGACACCAAAACTCTGAGTGGCTTCTTGACAGCTTTTCACATCTCTGAAGAATGATTTAGTCATTTTCACCAGGCTAAGCCTTCTCTCTGTGGCTGCGTTAAGGCAAGACTGACTAATATTTTGAGGACAACTGTTCTTCACAGTTTCTCCTCCAAAGCATCTGGATTCTTATGCAAAACAAAAAAAAAAATAATAATTCAAGACTCCTAGCCATCGCTGCACATTCTTTTGCTTTGTGGTGAGAGAATTCTTTGAGGAAAATTCTGAATCTCAGGCAACCTTGAGAAAGTACTGAACACTTGTTTTACAGTTAGAGTTTGCACAGTAAAATGTCAGCACCAAGATAAAGTGGTGATGTTGAGCTGGTTTTCCCAGGTGCAGAACCACGTCTGAACTGTGACTATAATAGCCTTTACCAGCCATGTTACCAATTAAGACACTTTAAGAGCAATGTTCCAAATAAAGACTAGCAATGATTTTAATATTAGGACAAATCTGTCAGCACTGTTTAGGCTGTTTCTTCACCCTTTGCACCATTAGCACAGACTCCAGCACCCAATGTCTACCCTAGACAGGGTAAGTAGTTAAGATAACATATGGATGGATAGATTGATGGATGGGTGGATATTAAGTTCTTCTGATACCTTCTTTGATTCTATTTAATTATTCATGTATTTTTTCTTTTTACTGTTGTTGATATTGTTGCTATAATGATCTGTTTGAATAAATGTCAGAGTTCCCTAGTATAAACCCCTCATAGTAATGGACAGATCTCCTCAGATCTTAGGTGTGGATACAATACTATCAATGATTTGGTTGGGGCTCAGAGTTTTTTTTTTTTTTACTAAGCTTTGTGGACTATCTCCAGTCTTTAACCCAAAGCTTATTTGGTATGTTGCTGTACTTGTAAGTAAAAGATCAGTGACCTCTTAAGTGTCTGTCTCCAGGCCTGGGGTAATCCTCTGATGCATCAGGGTGACCCAGGCTTTCTGTGAAAGGTGTCTAATCACTGACATATGCTCCAGCCTATGATTAAACCCCCTCACCCCACCCCGCATGTACTGCTAAGACAAGTTAGACAGCATCAATGAGAACAGAGCATCACTCACCCACATACACACACACAAACTCAGAATACAATCCACTAAAATCTCTCTGACCTTAAATCAACCTTTTCTAAAACTCCCCAAAGTACCAAAGAATGTATTCAAACAATGACTTGGAGTACAGGCATAAAATAATCTATTTATTAAAAATGGGCTTGGGAGAATGTTTGACCTTCAGATGGATATTGAAGCGGCAAAGGGAATCAACACAGGAATGAAGTAGAATAATAGTTTCTGTGCTTTCCAGTGCTTTTAGAAAGTCTTGTTGTGCCAATGAAGCAATTAAGTCAATGGAAAGAATGGAAAGGAAAGACGAAAAAAAATCCTCTTAAACGTCTCTTGAGAAAAAGACTTTATTTTGTAATGAATTTATATATGTGATGCAACTATAATCATGAATGAAAATGTGACTAGTAAACTTGAAATTTACTAAGTAAGAAAAGTTGTGCAATCACTTTTACTATTTCCTTGTTATATTCTACTTAAGTTAATAAACCCAAATAATATTGTCATTGTAAACAACATCATTACAATAAGGAAAAACACATTACCAGACATTACAACTATCAAAGAAGGTCACATGTGAATTATCCATGGCCCTGCACCCCACCTGGGCTTTTTTCCAGTGGCTCTTCAGATGTGATGGCCCTGACAGGGCTTTAGTAATAGAGCCAGGCCACATAGTCCTGGTGTCCAGTTTCCCTGCCAACACTAGCTCCCCTGGATGGATTGTGCTGCTCTATTGAATGACTCCTGAAACTTTGATGAGTTTGAATAGGCCACTGCTCTGCCGACAAACTGAGAGTGCTGTTTGTCCAATAGTGCCGCTAGCAAGATGTTGGGTCAGCCATGGGATGGTTGTTGTTAATCTGATGCCATGCTTGTACATCCAAAAACTGTGGACAAGGGGAAACTGGTGGGTTATGCCAAATGGCACAATCAATTAGGCTTGTAAACAGGGTCAATATCAGAGTTCAGCAGAGATGTGAAGTGCAGGAGTTTAATTTCAGGGGTTCAGTTTACTCTGTGTGTAAGGCAAAACGTTCACTATAGGCTAACCTCATAGATGTCACTCCGAGTACCACAGTGGTTATTACATCACCCACCCAATACATCCAAACAGTTTGACATTACTGAGGTTATCTATATATATATCTATGTGGATGTAATGTTCTGTTCAGGCTTGTTTGCTGCAGATCCTAAAGCTTTGTGATGATATACAATTTATACCCATTTGAACATATGAAGCAACTTGCACATGTTGAGGGAGTATGGCCACACTAGATACATGGCCTGCAACCCATTGCAAATGTCTGGTAGGTTGTCAAGGAGATAAATTTACATACGCAGAACTTAAAAAATATTAGATTGTGAAATCATTTATTACTGCTTATTACAATGTACCCTTCAGTTGGTGGTGCACAATCAGGACGTCAGTAGAATTTTCAGCAGATCAGCAGATTTTTGTTCCAAACATGAAATTGGCATTGAGCATATTTTTAAAAATGATTTATATTATATCTAATTATTGCTAAATAGAAATAGTCAAAAATCATCTGGAAACTTCTCTGATGCAAAATTAAAGTAGGCTAATAAATTCTGTTGCATCCCTCAACATTTTTTCATTTGATGCATCAACAATGTTCAGTTTGGCCTGTTCTGTCTTGACCACAATTGAGGTTCGGTCATAGGATATTGCCTTGAATCCAAACAATCACTCAAAAAGATATTTTTTTAGGTGACAAAGATCTCCAAAATGCTCCAGACACCATATCGAAAAATGTTCTTTCTTGTAAAATTTCTTGCAGGGGGCTTGAGATAAAAAATAAAAAAGGATGGTGAGAGAATAGAAATAGTCCAGGACTGAAGGCAGACTCTCCTACTGTAAAGATATCTTCTAAAAAAAAATGATCTAAAAAAAAATCTCATACTCTCATCAAAAACGAGAACAAAAAATGCACCAGATCCTATGTCCAGCAAAGGAGAAGAGGAATGGCATCTTTCAGTGAAAGGCAGACATAAGAAGCCCACAGCAGTGGAATCAGCAATGAGAGGGTCACTGATGATAAATAGGAGGATTACCCCTCAACCATTGCCCTCAGCAGCCCTTACCTCATACACCCTGAGCAAGCAAGTGGAAGAAAGAGAGAATAACATGGATTCTTTGTGAATGGAATCACTGTTGGATATCACCATTTCTACAGGAGCTTATCAGTCATTATAGTTCACATGTAGAGAATCAGACTCTCCTGAAAGCATTCCTGAGAAAGGGAGCTGTTGAGTATCTCAGGGATTATCTATGATTAGCTCCTTCAAGCAAGAGCTCATTCAAAATTGAAAAAAGAAAGGTCTCAGTGGGTCAGTGGACCTGGACCCCTATGACATGCCCTATTTCTTTCATTAGTTTCCTCAGGTCAGATAATTGAATTAATTATAAAAGGCAAACCTTGTCCTAAATCAGCACTATTACACTCTTAAAGAGAAAGTCTTTCAAGCACTAATTGCCTTAAAAGAAAATTTACAAGACTTAAATTTCATTTGCTATATAAACATTTTGTGGATTATTTAATCTTCAAAAATGTTTCCGTTATAAAAATCATAAATTGAATCATAAAACGGTTAATAAGGGGACATTTTTCCAAATAACTGTTTTTCACACCTTTAATTTTACAGAGTAGACTATGAGGTGTTTATAATAGCTATACAGCCCAACATTTTTTGTGTAAGCACGGATAACCACATGCCAGCATTTCCTTCCAAAACAGATGGGTGATATAATGTGTTCTGGCCATGTGTTAAGCCCCTGGGGTTAGCATGGGCACAGACCCTCTCTCACTATCAGTCACTGTCTGATTGCATTTCCTGACAGGAAAAAACAATGCTCTCAGTAGGAAAAATCTCTAAGGGACAATACTAAACACAGAAATATTTTGCAGAGTGCTCTGACAACAGATAAACTAGTTAAGAGAAATGTCCAGTTGGACATTAGGGACTGCTGGAGATTTGGGTTGGGTCAAGTATGTTGTGTTACATAACATTCCAGTTAGATGCAGAAGTGAATTTAAAGCATTACTCATTGTATTATGTCACTCAATGGTTTGGCCTCTAAATATAAATCTGACATACCTGATCAATATGAGCCTGGCATTAAGGTAAGAGCTCTCCATGGAGATCAAGTCTGCCCCAAGGTGAAGCCAGGGATATTAAAAAAAAAAAGTGTTTAAACAGACTTTTTTTCTGCTGCCATTAATTAAGTGGCACAAAATACGTCACACAAATGCTGCTTAACACTTCTGCACACACTGACTTGAAACCTCTTCCAGTTTCTCAGTAAACAAACTTCTGACTTCAAGCTTGGAAAGTGAAAGATTTGCAAGAACTCAGGCTCCTCTGTGAAATCATTTGGCTGTGCTTATGCTGTTATGTAAAGTAATACCTTTGAGCACTGAAGCATGTATTTTATGCTATTAAAGGGCTAAGTACAAAGGGATACTCAAGTAAGTGGAATATAAAACAAGTGCTGGTTAATGGCAAGAGCCTGTTTTCTAGCAGCCTTAAAAGAACTGGGTGCAATGTCATTGTGTAAACTTTATCACTTAAAGGTCACCGGACCTCTTCTTCCTCTGCTCTGTCCTCCATACATCTCTGTACATCCTTTCTGAGAAAGCAATTCCAATGACATAACCATCTTCAATTATTCACACTCCAATAGTGTAGCTATGCCCTAAGGTTGGTGTTACACTAATGGCGATGGCAGGGTGTTTGTTCTGTGTTATGAACGGATGAGCGGGTCTCTCATTGGTCTCGGAGCAGCCCTGCATTTCACCCCAATCAGCTTTGCCTGCTCACTGTCTCTCATTAAAACTAGAAACGTCGATCCCAGCTGCGAGACTTACATATAGACGAGGGACTGGTAGAGAGCAGAGAGAGAGGGCAAAAGTTTCCCACTGTAGCTCTGATAGCAGCAATATCCAACCATCACCATCTCCTAAATCATGGTGTAGGTATATCAGAATACAAAATATAGAAAGGGACGAGTACAGGCCTGCACAACTGCAGTTGTATTGCTGCTTATTTGTTTTTGCATATAATGTACCTTTGACATTTCAAGCCACAAAGAATGCCATGAAGAGCATTTGTGGTTTTGCTCAGGGAATTTGCTGTTGACAGAAAAGAGGATCCATCCAATAGATTAATGAGGAGCAGTCTGCTCATCCCCTTTCATGTTTTCTCTTGTCACACCCTTAATTATTTACCAAGCATCCTCTTGTTACAGAATGTAAAAAAGCGCAGTTTTAAATGTGTGCATTTCCTCAATGCTCCCAGCTGACATGAATAATTAATGAGACAAGACAAGGAATTAGAATAGGAGAGAGGAGTAAAAGTATCTGGCCCTGTTATTATATAACTATTTACTACCAAAGTATGCCAAAACACCAACATGAATTGTGAGATAATTTACTAACGCCACAGCTGACCTGTATTGTTTGACTGTAAAACAAATGGCCTGTAAAATCTGTAATGGTGCTTTTTACCCTTATAATCTATGAGGTACAATAATGTCACATTACCATTTAGCAAGAAAACCCCTTACTGTACATGCAGACATGCAATGAAAAGAAAAACAGTGGACCAGTTCAGTGGTGATGCAGCAAAGCCAATGGGAAGAAAATACTTGGAACAATATGGTCTTTGGAAATAGCCTGGCTCTCACACACACACCAGTACATGAATGCCTGCTGACTGAATGATGCAATGTGCTGAAATGTGAAAAACAATCACTATTCATCCCTCATAGTATGCTCTAGTAGTGTCTGGATTAAATTCTCTTAAATATTATTCAAAGACGTAAAATTCTTCCCATCGTCTCTATCATTCTGAAGAATATTTTAAATAGTCCAACAATGGAAAATAAGTGATTTAATGATTGCCGGTATGTAGTTCCTGTTCAATGTCTGGTAAGTAATTTGTAGTCCCTGTCTATTAAAAAATTAAATCAGGTGGGCTGCTGATGGAGAGATGGTTTGCTGCATCAAGGAAAAGAGGAAAGGAGAAAAAATTTGTAATGAAACATGTGAAAACAATTATCCTGGCTGACACTCTCCTCATAACATGAATGGGAGAGGCAGGTATACACGGAGGTGGATTGCAAAGAATGGATCAAATGCATCAGTACTGCTAACCTGCTGGTCCACCTGGCAGATTTAAAGTTACAGAAAACAGTTCATCTGATGCTGCACAGTTTTTGTTAGCCACCCTCATGTCCATCATCAGTGGTCAATTTCTGCCCACAGGAAACTGCTGGCTGAATACCTTTAGTTGTTAAACAGTGATACTTAGTTATTTGAATCCTCAGCCATCCAAATAATACCATCTCACTGGTGGTGCTTTATGGGTCTTGACCACTGATGAACTAAACTGATCTACTGTAAAGGGGATTAACAAATCATGCTGAGAAACAGATGGACTATAGTCTGAAATTGCAACCCAACTGCACATATAAGGTAAGTGGAGCTGCTAACATGGAAAGTGAGTGTAGATAAAGTGTAGATAGCTTTAACTTATACAGTGCTTCATTGTTTATGTCACATGGCAAATACAAGGCTAGTTGTTTCAGCAGCTTAGTGTCGAGGGTTTTCTTCCCAAATACACACATAATTGAACTTTTTAAATCAGCTGACCTCAGCCAGGGCAGCTCTTTGCACCACCGTCATATATAGACTGTACAGACAAAATAATGAATAAATAAATCGATTAATCCAAACTTAATCAGCACCTGCAGCCTTCAGGCTCATCAGCTGGATGAATATAGTTTGTCTGAGTGAGCTGGAGGTGAACTCGTGCTAGCTGGAGAAGCTCAGATGGACAGTTTTTGCAAAAAATTTAAATCTTGGCAATTCAAATCCAGAGCCCCACATTTATGCCTGCCCTTAATTTGTACATCTCATCCCATATCAGTGTTTTGCCAGTTAATGAGAACAAGTGTCGGATAGGGAAGTGTTGAAAGGCTGCATTACCAGGTAAGCTCACCAAAAAATATAAATAGAAGTGTTTCATATAAAACACTTCATTCTGCTCCAAGGTGCATTGGTTAATTCACAGCTCCAGATAGGTATGGAGGTTTTCTCCATAATAGATTTATGATCAAATTAGTGAAATGAAAATAACACAGAACTTGTAAAAAAGCAAGACTCGATTTCTAACAAGATCTAACAAGACCTCATTAGGCACACACACTGACGTTTGTCTTTAAAAGGCATGTGACAACAACAGTAAACAAAAGGAAATAACAGAAAAAAGGCCGGTCTGACCGGTCTGTAGCTACACAGATCCCCACCCAGCCAGATTTGATGCACTGCCTGTTCTGACACCTTTCTGTCATAGAGAGCGTGAAAATTAGGAATTTATGATGCAGCAGCTCTACTTCTCGAACTGACTGTTCACTTGCTGCCTAATACATCTCACCCCTTGAAAGGTGGTGTTGTAATAAGATAACCAATGTTATTCAAATCACCTGCCAGTGGTTATTAGAATGAAAATAATATCTTATTATAATAGATAATATTACCACTCCTGAATGATACAACAACACTGTGGTATTCCCTTTGACTCTGATGCACTGCTCTTAGTAATGTGTCTACTGCAGTCTTAACTCAGTCTGCAACTCCTCCTATTTATTTGTTCTGCGATGTTTAAAACTCACTAATATGTTTGTTTAAATCATATTCTTTCACATTTGTCACTCTTTTAGCTTTTACTGCAGTATGTTTCCAGTACATTTCCTGTTTCTAATTACAAAAAAAGTTAAGCATTTCCTTGTCAAATGTTTCAAGTAAATGTAAAAAGAAAAATCCCAGAGATATTTCAACACAATCCTTGCAGAACAAACAAATCACAAAAAGAAAACGGCAAAAACAGCTGGATTAGCAAGCTACAATTTAGTCAAATATAATAAAGCACATTTCTATAATATTGCAATTAATTATAAATTACTGGAAACAAACCACTTTGTAAGTTTTGCACACACTTTTTAAGCACACACTTAGGGTAGAATTCTCCACTCTCCTCCACTCTGTGCTGTAATTGGTGCAGAGGGCACATGGACAAGCTTTAAGTGCCTTTCATGCCCGAGAGTCTCTGGTAAAGTCACTGGGCCTTGGCTTGGGTCAGCAGATGCTGGTATTAAAAAAGCTGGCAGTGAAGAAAAGGGCAGCAAACGTTTTATGGTGAGAGTCTGTCTCACAGAACAATTCAGGCCAGCAGGGCCCAACCTGTTTACAAATGTGCAGTGTCCCCGGTGTGGAGCTGACTCACGGGAAACATTGGCTCCCTTTCTCTTCCCCAGCCACTCTCACCTTAATAATAGAGCTCTTTTTCTGGTTGTCTCTTTTTTCCTTTCACTCTCACTCTCTATTTCCCTTCTTTCTCTCTCTCTCTCTCTCTCTCTCTCTCTCTCTCTCTCTCTCTCTCTCCCTCTCTCCCCTCTCAATGTAATTAGTCTGGTTGCTAGGGGATACCTGGAGGTTTGCAGGTTCTGCCAAGTTATAAAAAGCACACTTTGCATCAGCTAATCAGCTAGAAATTTCCTCACCAAGAAGACAGAAAAGAGCAAAGGAGGTGCTGAGAAGACAACCAAGCAGAGAGGAACTGAGAGAAAGGTGGAAATGAGTTCAGTGTGTAATCTTTCTTTTAAAAAGTTCAGAACAAGGAACTGTCCTCATTCCCTGTTTTAGTCTACATTTCTCACCATGGCTTGACTACAAAAAACAAACACACCTTTTCACAAGAGAACCCTAGAGAAATGTAATTCTGTACGAGACACGAACGTCACCACTGCCCTCAAATGATTACTAAAGAAATACTTCCAGGTAAAGCGCAGAGGGACGTATGTGTGCATCCAGGGAACTCCCCTTTATCATTTCCTGTTTATACTTTTTCCAGTCTAACTCCCAACAAGGATTCAAATGGAAAAAAGGCGGACGGGAGTTGATGATGTGAAACTGAGGGGCACTGGGAGAATATACAGAGAGAGAGAGAGAGAGAGAGAGACAGAGAGAGAGAGAGAGAGAGAGAGAGAGGGTGAGAGGGAGCGACAGGGTAGAAAGAAAGGAAAACAGATTGAGAATGAAAGGAAAAAGACTTGGAGACAGACTGACAGCAAGAGAAGAACAGTGTGATAAAGGTGAGAAAAGGTGTGAGGATCAAGACATACTAAAAAGACAAAGTAGAGCGGAATGAAAAGAATAATAAGAATATGACATGGGAAGTGTGTGTGAGAGGAAGGGAGCAAGAGAGAGAGAGATGTGGAAAAGTGTACAAAGATGGGAAAGAGTCAGAGAGAAAGAGGGTGTAACTGCTATGTGCAGTTATCTGCTACTCAGTGACACACTATGAGTGCTACTTCTTCTGTAAAATCATAGAAACTCATTTAATATTCACACTGAAGTCTCACTCACAGATACACTCTGCTCATGCCCATGCTGCACTTGTGTGTGTGTGTGTGTTTGTTTGTCAGTGAGAAAGAGAAAAAGAGTATGGCAGCTGAAAACCATGGGCAGTAATGAGAGTAGATCAATACTGAAGTGCATTACTGATGTTTCCCACTCAGCAGTCCACACTGCAGCTTTTAATGCAACCTGTCTGTCTACACCCTGACCACATATGCACACGTCCAGGGTGGATCAGACTTTCAGCTGCCATATCAAATACAAACCCACATGCTGAGGCAGCTAGTGCTATTGTTATGAGTAAAAGAACACTATGGCACTATGGTTTGGGGAGAATTCAGCTGCTTTAAGGTTAACCCATTGCTGACGCAGGTGTTCAATTGCACACATAGTTCTTGTAATATCCATAGAAGACGTTGTCAATAGAAAGGGATGTTCTAGAGAAGCCGCTAAAAAAGTTTTGGGGATGAAGTCAGAGAAGCAAGTTTGTGTTGCTTTGGACAAGTCCAGAATAGACATGAGAAGGATGTTGAGGATGGAGCTTGCAGGCAAGTGGAAAAGAGGAAAGACAAAGAGGAGGTTTATGAATGTTGTGAGAGGGGATCTGCACATGGTTGGAGTGATGCAGAGGACCTGAAGATATGGAAACAGATGATCCACTGTGGCGACCCCTAAACAGGAGCAACCTAAAGTAATAGAAGAAGAAGAAGAAGAAGAAGAAGAAGAAGAAGAAGAAGAAGAAGAATTTAAAAAAGTTAACTTAACTTTTTTTTTTTTTTTTATAAACTTCTTAAAACTTTTGGACACATAAATTATTTACATGACATGCTGTTCAAAGATAAGCACATGAACCAATCAAGGAGATCCAAGCTGTTTCTTTGTGGAAAAAAAGAACAATATAACTTAATTGCAGCACTATGGGAAAGAACTGGAAAGAGACAAGTAGAGCAAAAATGAATTGTGTAAAGCCTGCTCCAAAAATACCCCCCTGCTGCCAACCCCCACCAGCAGGCAGTACAGTGAGTCATCCTACCCCCTCACTCTCATCTCCAATATCACTGAGACAGGCTGGAGCACTCTGCTGCTCAGCGGTGTAACAGCCATGCTCACGGCAAAAAGGGAGTGCTTTCATGGCTGCATTAACTCTCACATATCAATAGACACATGTCTATAGATTAGTTGCTTCATTGGAACATCAAAGAAGGACACTATGCCCTGATGGCAATGGTGCTTCCTTCAAGGCCAAAAAAAAAGAAAATGCTTGGAAAATGACTATGCATTTTCCTTCGAGACTTTCACATATTTTTGATAGAAGTTAAGTATCAGGTAGGGTCTTTTAGGTAGCTGAATGCTGATTGGTGAGAAAAGTGTAAGAGAAAAGAGTAGGAGGTAAGCAAGATGTTACTGAAGAATGTTATTTCTCCTTGCCTGCTGCATGGACATGTAATCGGCTCTCAAAAGATGTTTTAGAGCAAAGAAAAAGTCATTACATTGAAATTGATTATAATAAAAAAAAATGATGCTTTGTGCTTAATTTGACAAGTTAACCATGTAACAATTCATTTTATTTTTGTAATCATTGCCATTTTGAAGTAAACATGCCAAACTGGGTTCCCACAGTATTTTCTAGGGCGATATTTTCAAGTTAAAAGATAAGAAGCCTTCTTTCTTATGATGTATTTTAAAGAGGAGAGCAATGATTGACTAAACACAATGTTTTGAAATGGCTAATATCAGTAGTCGGCAACTCCAGAAGTAAGACAGATAGCTAACATTGCTGCTAAAAATGAATCATCATTATAGTGGAGAAAATGCGTTACTTGAAAAGAAAAAGATAAAACCTACATTTAGGCAGCAACCTGGATATATGGAGATCTAATTTCAGTTTTGGTGAAATCCTTTTAGTCCTCCATTTGCTTTTTACCGTCTGAGTTTTATAATAAAACATCCATATCTTTACTGGGTAGAACGGATTATTTCAGTACTGGTGAATTTATCAGGGATCTGGTTGCAGTTGTGCATGGAAAGCATGAATCATCAAACACAAGCGATCAATTCCAAATGCAATTAGCTTGAGGTGACCTTTTTGTGCACTGCCCCCACACCTAGCCCACAAATGACCATCTCCCTCAGGAACAACTATCTAGTGATAAATTTAACTGGTGAATACCACTAACAATAAGCCTACCAATTATATACAATGATTTACTGCCATTGAAGGAAACACAAGAACATCCTAATATGAAAGCCAACATTGTTGGCATTTAGAACCCATCATTGTCCTTGACTTGTAGATGTCTAGATATATGATGCCAAAAATGAAAGGGTTGATGGTCACAACTGCAGCGAAAGATCATTTGACCCAAAGAAGTTGGGCTTGCGGGGGCAGCTGTGGCCTAGTGGTTATGGCGTTGGCCACGTGCTCAGAGGATTGTGGGTTTCGAAACCCTTCCCAATGGGTTGCCCTGAGGTACCCTTGAGCGAGGTGCCGTCCCCGTCCCGCTCCTCCCTGCGATGGGCTGGCAACCTGTTCAGGGTGTGTCCCCCGTCCTTCTCCCTGTGTGAGCTGGGTTGGACTCCAGCATTCCCCCGCGACCCTGTTTGGGACAAGCGGCAGAAGATGGATGGATGGATGGATGGATGGATGGAAGTTGGGCTTGCTTATACTTTTATCAGTTACACTGAAAGGTCCATCAGGAGCCACGAACATTACCAGTAAATTCTAGCAGTGTCAAGCTCTTTAGCCTTTTTTCTGAGGCTAAATATTAATTGGTATTACAGATGGGTTTGTCCATGCCATTTACGTCTCTTAGAATGGCCTGCAAATGATATTCTGACATTTGAAGAACATTTAAACTGCCTTGACTGAAGCATGGCTGCATCACATCTTAATATCCATCACCTGCCCTGTGTGGAATCTAAACACTGCCAAAAAGGCAGAGAAAGCTGAATAAAAGGAGCATTCAAGGGCAAATCTGCCTTCAGGACAAAACCATTAGTAGTGATTAAATGTGAACTTAGGAAAAGAAGAAAAGAAACGTCTTTTGGGATAAAGTCAGAGAGTATGTTGAGGAATGCAGTGTGTTCTCAGGGGCAGATACTTGATAAAATGACAGGTCTCATTTTGACATTGCTTAAAAATCACTCATCTGTCTCAGCAAGATTAAAATCACACACAGAGATGATTGCAAACATGACTCAATTCCTACCTACTGATCTCTGTACAAAATATTCATCAAAGTCTTTATGATGAAAAATGCATCATATCCAAACTCTGCTAAGGAACTCTATCATAGTTTTTATGATGTGGTGTGATTTGGGTTCAATAAAATCTGTAAATTGTTATTTTTCAGTGTTTGTGTTCTATTTTCAAGGATTTCCGATGTAATCCGGAAAGAGTCAATGCGGTTAAAGATTCTTAGGCCAGTCTCCAACTTACTTTATTCAGTCATTTACTAGCCTATCCATGTATAGGTTGAAAGTTGTCCCAGACATTTATCCTAACGACAACTTTATAATCTGTGCTCAAAGCGGTTTCTGGCATATAATTATGCTCTACAGAGCTGGACTGACTAAAACGAAGAATATGTAAGCATGGCCATTCACATGTAATACATATTATTTCTAAATTCTGCATAAATTTGGTTAAAGCCTAATCTCTTATTTATTTCCTAGAGGAATGAATAGTTTTATTTATCTGAGAATTATAAAATACATTTTAAGAGTTTTTGATTCAGTTTTTAGACAACCTCATACAATTTGTCCACTCTGGGCATTTTAAAAGTACATTTCAAAAGCCAGTGTGTCATGGGAGATCTCATCTGTTGAGAGAGACGAGTATGAACTCTGATACTGGTGATCAAGCACTGGCTTCTTTTTTCCACAGCCCTTTAGCACCTTGTCTAGTCTCATGGGCTGAGAAGGATTGACTGTATATGCTTTAGCTAACAGACAGACAATGTGCAGCAAATAAATCTGAGTCAAAGGGAAGCACTGTGGGATTCTCATCTCTTCCTTAGGCAAGACGAGCAGGGCAGCTGAACTTGCACTTTACACTATGAGCCCCACCTGGCCCATTGACCTAGTAATCAGAAATAGTCCATGGTCAGCAGTGTGTGGGTGGCCATATATTCTCTCCGTACATTTCTACAGAAAGAGAGCGCGGGAGAGAGAGAGAGAGCGAGAGAGAGAGAGAGAGAAAGAGGAGAGGGTGAGAGGGAGAGGGAGCATTAAGATGTTTCATTTCTGTATTTGAAAGCCTGCTAACATTAAAAAAAGTGAAAGTGACCATTCTTGTTATTGTGAAACACAGCACACTACAACAAAATTACACCTCTGCATTTCACTCATACCTGTGCAGCAGGTGGCAGCTATTGAAAGCGCCCAGCGAGCAGTGATGAGGACGATGCCTTGCTCAGAGAAACCAACTGGTGGGATTCGAACCCACAACATTCTGATCAAAGGGCCAACTTGCTAATCACGAGGCCACTGCTGCCCTTGTTAGTTTAATGCCAGGAAAAAAAACTCTTTATATTAATCAATTTCAGAAATTGTGTTTTGATTATTTTGTATTTATGCAAGTATAAACTTAACATGACCCTTCAGCTTCACAAACAAGACAAATCCAATATATACAGACATACATACATTAAATACACTCACATAATATGTATTATTATATTATATCATTATTTATTATTATATTATTCATATTTATTTCTAAATATATATAAATATATCATGTTACTTTTCATTCTTTTGTCATTTGCTCACCAGTGCCAGTTTCAGCATAAAGCCCACTGTTTTATCAGAGGTCTCATCAGAGGACCTGCATTAAGATGCAGCAGCAACAAGACATGTTCATGGATGTATAAGCATGCATTTATAAGACTTTGAGAAGATGCGTACATAGAAACACAACAAAGTACATATTTCCCTAGGAGGCTTTTTTGTGCTTATTTATTTTTGCAAATGTTGGGCCCGTGGTAAAGACTTCAGTCAACATGAATCTCACAGTTCTGAAATTCACTGTTGCATTCCTTCCTGCTACTTGCTGCCAACAGCTCCCCTCCCCTCCAAAAATGTCTTCTGACATGGATAAAACTGAGTCATCACACATCAAAACTGACAATGGGCTATATATACATAATGTGCAGGACCTTGTGATGGCAGGAAAAATATATAATTTTTATATAAAAATATATATTTTAATATTTATTCTTTATGTATTTGTGTGTATGTGTATGTATATATATATATATATATATATATATATATATATATATTTATATATATATATATAGAGAGTATATAGAGAGAGAGAGAGAGAGAGAGAGAGATCTACTATACCTGTCAATTTTTATCATTTGAAAAAAAAAATCTTGGTTTATTGTACTTGATTTTATACTAAGCAATCCATTTGTGGTCCATTTGTCATTAAATGTTCACCCAATAAATGGTAGTATAAAATAATAATAATAATAAGAAGAAGAAGACGAAGAAGAAGAATAACAACAACAACAATACTAATGTGAATATCAACATGAACATGAACATGAATATGAATTAGATGCTGTTACCAGGTTTTATTTACCAGTCAGGATAAAGAAGAAACTGTGTTTCTACTTTCCATGACTACGGAGCCCTGCTCTGCCAGCAAGAACAATGATGTATGTCTATATGAAGAATCTCCATCACTATCTTTTAGCAAGTTATAGATTATATAAGTATGCTGTACACAATGCTTGCCAAGACTACATTGTTAGCCATATCTCTGGATGAGTCACAGATCCTCAGTGTGATATGAGCTATTCATGTTGCACACACTCCCAATCGCACATCTCTCCTGTCACTCCTATTTATACTTCATCCTCATCGCTGACCATCCAGCTCTCACAGCTTTACCCCATTAATCACATCTTAAGCAGATCTTCTGTTACCACTGGCATGAACAGAACCGGTGTATGATATTCCACAGCCCAATGGTGGGAAATTTTTGATGTTATTGTTATTATCATTTTTATTTCTTATAAAAGTCAGTTGGCCATTGTATTCATTATTGTTCATTGCTTTGTTTTCAGCATGTGGAAATTTCACTAACTTTCACTCTTGCTTCTCTCTCAGTAGTTCAATGTGCATCCCACATTGTGTTAGTGCCCACCTACAGAACAAGGCACCATCAAAACAGTACAGTCATTTGTAAGTAGGCACTCACTTACGTGTCTCATGTAAATCTAGCACAAACTTCATGTGAAGTGTAACACCAAACAAAGTAATGAGGGTTGCTTATGCAAAACAATTTTACTGGCTACTAGAGAAGCTAAGAAAAATATGATGCAATGAAGCAAATTGCATTACTATGAATATTATTATGAAGCTAACAAACTGTGAGCATATATAATAATCAGTGGGTGTATACAAATAAAAAAGATGGATGATGGACAGACAGAAAGACAGACAGATAGATAGGAGTATGATGTCACACACAAACAAATTCTCTTCTGATTTCAAATTTTAAACTTGTTGACCCAATTAGAGAACCTTTCTAATCTCTCAACCAATCAAAACCAACCATATGGTAGGAATCCCCATCACCTTGGTAACTATGAGGTCACAGTCTCCTCCAGTGTGTTCAGCATCAGTGTGCAGTAGCTGAAGCCTCTGAGTAAATTAAGTTTTAGTTGAAGGCTTGTGAAATGCAATTTCTCTCCCCTGATGTAACAGCTGTTCTGCATGTGTGTGACTGAGGCATTCAAGCATGTACATTAAAGCACCTAAAGAGCTAGTACACACTGAGCCTGCTTTTCCGCTGTTGCATCACCTTTAAACGGCGTATTCCCCCTGTCAAAGGTGTTGTAGATAATTGCATGCTGCTGTGTGTAACTCATTTCATTTCATGTCAAAGAAATGTTTGCAAGGTGTATGACAAATGTATGTCCCTGATTCATGTAGATAAATTTAGAAAAAAAAATGTAGACAGGTTTAACTATCCTATACTATTGTCCATGTGTGTTGAATATTGTCTCTGCCTGGCAAAAAGAAATAATAAGAGATTAAAAAGGACAAGGGTTATCACGTAAAGATGAATGTACAGTTTTCTCAGCATTTAGATATTATTATTCTCCATGTGGTTCTACTGTTCATTCATGTTTAACGAAACATCCCATTCACACAAAGGAAAGCACTTGCGCTTGTTAAAATGTTAATGATGGTACCCAATAAATGAAGTGAGAATGAAATGGATCTTTACATGTTTTATGAGAACTACTGGCTGACTATAGAACAAAGGCCAAAAGACTAATGAAAACAAAGGAGACACCAGTGAGGAGAAAAGAAAGAAAAGGAAAAGAAATAGAGAGAAAAGCAGCAATGACGAGCAGAAAAGGAAAGTCAGAAGAGAAGGAGGACAGAAATGTCTGTCATTTCATCTCTTTCTTTTCCACTCTCCCTTGTCCCTGCTTGTCTCACTTGGTGAAATGTTAATATGAAAGGAAGCACAAGACAGAATTGTGGATCAAAAATAGGTCAGAGGGAAAAGGAAAAAAGAAAGAAAAGAGGGGGTGAGGAACAGCATGCTTCTTGATTTAACGAGAGAGAGAGAGAGAGAGAGAGAGAGAGAGAGAGAGAGAGAGAGAGAGAGAGAGAGAGTATGGAGTGGAGTGAGTGGGAGTGAGTGAGTGAGAGAGAGAGAGAGAGAGAGGAGTGGAGAGAAAGGGGGAGGAGTATGAGTGGGAGTGAGAGAGAGAGAAAGAGAGAGAGAGAGGAAGGGAGAGAGAGGAGAGAGAGAGAGAGAGAGAGAGAGAGAGAGAGAGAGAGAGAGAGAGAGAGAGAATTTCCAAACACTAATGGTACTTTGAGGTTCATTATTACATAAAGACTGAACACAGATCAGTTAGAACAGAATGACTGGAAGTGATTATGATGTGTGTTTTCACCTCTATGTCTAAATTTCAGTCTTTATGGCTGAACTACACCAGATCTACCACGCTTTCATGCAGTGTTGGTCAACTGCATACATCAGTACCACTCAGGCCAGGATATTTATCCTTTCTGCATTCTCAGTCTCTCTCTCTCTTTCTCTCACTCTTCCTCCCTCTATTTCACTTTCTCTCGCTGATGCCAAAGCTAATATAAGAGATGGAGGGGGAAGGGATGCAAAGCAGGGGCATCAGCATGTGAGTGACTGTCTTACACAATCAGAGAGAGGAGAAGTGTGGCAGAGAATAAAAGCAAAATAGAGAAAATGTAGAGAGAGTGAGGTGAATTTAAGATCAACATGATTCATTTCCTAGCATGTACACATTCCCATGCAAACACACTCACACACACGCCTTTCTTTAGAAATTTTGAAAATAACTGTAAAAATCAGCAGCGGCTGCTAATAACACAAATGTACAAATGTTTAAAACTGTGCAGGAGCAATATGTTTGAGCTAACGAACAACAGTGCATGCTGTCCCAGTGGAGTATTTTAAAATTCCACTGTGCAGGCCAGAGGAAGATCAAGCAATCTAGCTACATCAGATAAACTAGAGATCCTGCTGTTGGGGGGCTGCATTTGCAATTACAGCAAGCAAGCATGAGTGCTGAAGGGAATGTGTCTTATGGAAGGATATCTGGTGAGTATGTGATCAAAGACCCTTTGATGATCTAATAAAGGGGGACATATCAATATCTTATGTTAAAATGATCTTCGACCTGAATTATAAAGTAAGTAACTGATCTATGCCTGGCTCACAAATATGCCCAGATTGTAAATTATGGCAAAATTTGACCGTATCACTAATATTAGCAAACTTGCACCAGAAATGGCATAAAAAAATTAAAACCATTTTTTGTTACAGACATAGCATGAAAACTAAACTGCACTGCAATGTCTACATTCTGCAAAGCTTTGTACAGCTTTGCTTAGCTTCTGCTGTAATTAAAACACATTTGCTTCCTGTACACACAAATACTTTCTGTATTACACAACAGTTCTATAAGACATTATAATGCCATATATCCGTATTATTTATATTCACATGTCATGCTGTACATACTGCAACACTTGGTAGCAAAAAATTGACCTACTCGAATATTCACTCCCCCTGTGACCTCATAATCGTGAGCTTGGCCTCTTTATTATATGAAAGCAATTTGCACTTCATGCAATTTTCATTTGGTCTGTGTGTGTTCAGAATGGGCCTTACTTGTAATACTGCATTAATGGATTATGCTTTTATCCTGCTGGCTTTTCTGCAGCCCCGGCCCTCATTACCACGCCCAGTACTGGAGGAAGAGAAGTTCGGCCTTCTCCTCTGCACAATGTCTCTTAGGTTCTTGTGCATTCAGAATGCCTTCACTTGTAGGTTTCTCTCTCTCGCTCTCTCTCTCTCTCTCTGTCTTGCTCTGTTTCTTTGTCTTTCAATCATGTGTTTCAAACTAGGGGCTTAATGGGCTCTCGTTATTATTTTATCATATCTCTGCAATGCTAAGTCCTTGAAGAGGGAGGGAGACAGTGAAGGTGAAAACAGGAGACAGGAGGATTTGGACAGTATAATGTACAGTATGTATGGTGTTACTCATGCTTATTGCAAGGCACAGTATGAGCAATGTTAACATTCAGTCCTCCCACCTTTCAACACTCAAAGGCAAAAAGCATCCAAGGCCAGTTGCTCTCTCTCTCTCTCTCTCTCTCTCTCTCTCTCTGGCTCTAATTATACTGAGAAGTAGGCTGCTGTTCTAGTTCAGTGCACCCAAGTGGGTGGCCTGATTCACCATCAATGGAAGGACAGAGGCAGGACAGAGGCAGGATGTACATCATGTGTTTACACACACACAGACACACACACACACACAGACACACACACATGTACATATATATAATTGTTATTATTGGGTGCTGTGCTTGTTGTCTTATATTACCTATGTCTACATTCACATAATGACTTCAGTGACATAATGACTTTATTTCTTAATTTATCTATCGTTATCTGAAAATTAACCAGATATTTTGTTTCAGAGCACAACATGCTCAGCCAGACCACTTATAAACAACGTTACTGAAACTAATCTGGTAATATACTGCTTTGGATGTAGACATGATAAACCAGCTTCAGCAACAGTACAGTAGTAGCCATAATCTGATTGGCCTGACTGATCTCTCGCTCTCTCTATCGCTCTCTCTCTCTCTCTCTCTCTGATATGCACACATTCTCTAGCTTGTTTACAAAGCCGCAAGTCTAATTCCATCTTGAATGGTTGCTCAGCAACCCAATCATAAGGGCCTAGTTTCCCCAAAAGATTCCCCAAAAGATCATATTGGACTTATCTGAGAGAGGTTTCAAAGCCATATTCTAATTACCATTTTACAGTTTGTCTTTGGGCTACGCTTCTGAGAAACTAGGTCCTATTCAGACAGACTGCCAGAGGGCTCTTGCTGTGTGAACCCCACATTACAGCCATTTCATCTCCACGCCGCAATCCACAGAAAATAATAATTTTAGTCTTTACATTTAAGGTAGTGAAATGAAGCAGTCCTTCTGGTAAAAAAAGAGAAAATCTGTGAGAGAGTTAAGAAAAAGAGGAACCTAGATAAAGAAGAAAGACAGAGAGGGAGAGAGACCTTTGCCAACATGTTGACTTGCATAACCATGAGCAGTTTTCAGTGAAGCTGAGGCTGAGGTTGCTAGGCAACGGCATCCATGCAGCAGCTGCATTGCGACATAGAGTTGGGAATATTCTATCTGAAGTTGACCATTTTCCCACCCACTAACCCACCATGACATTTAATTAGAGAGGTGTTTCTCTGCATTGAAAAAGGTGAGCTGATATGTAGGTCACCTTTAAAATGTTCTCTATGGTCTGAGATTCCAAAAAAGTTTAGAGTGAGGGCAAACCAGCTTAGGTGAAACAGAAAGATGCCCACAGACACATCCAACACATGTACACATGGTCTACAGCTGATACACTAGGCTGTCTAGTTTGTGATTTGCTGACTCACTCCTTGTTTAGAGAAGTCACGTGGGTGGTGAAGAGCAGAGGATGCGTAAGTGAGGGTAGGCTGTTTCAGGGGCTGGGGGACATCTGCAAACTCTATGCTGTTCTTGAGGTGTGACGCAGTTATTAAACTCAAGTAATGTAATGAAATTAGCAAAATTACATCTAACCTTGCCATCAAAGCAAGCATCCTGAAATCTCAGCAAACCTCTTCAATACCTGCAGTCAAGTATTCAGCACAGAAACCTGTCTTGTCCCTCTCATCGGACTGCACTGCCACCTGCTGGACATAAAGAGAAACATCTGTCCTGTGAAATGGTGCAAACTAGTTAAACCACAGAATAGAACATGCATGTCCATAGGTGTCCATTAAATTCATATAAGATTCATTCTCCTCCCTCTTAGAATTATTTTATTTAGATAATTTAAAGTTAACTGTCAACACAAATATATTTGATTCACCAATATATACATACAGGGGCAGCGGTGGCCTAGTGGTTAGGGAGTTGGCCCCGCATCAGAAGATTGTGGGTTCGATTCCCACCCCAGTGGGTTGCCCTGAGGTACCCTTGAGCAAGGTACCGTCCCCATCACTGCTCCCCGGGCGCTTTCAATAGCTGCCCACTGCTGCACATGTATGTATGGGTTAAATGCAGAGGTCCAATTTCGTTGTGGTTCATGTGTACTGTGCTGTGACCTCGCAATGACAAGGGTTGTCACTTTCACTTTTTTCACTTTCATATTGCATACAACATGAAGACATATTTGTACCAGAAAGTGGTAGAAATTTGATAGGTTTAAATTAAAAACATTAAAAACATTATCATCTAAAAAATGGCTTTCATGTCCTTCTGGGCCAATTGAAGAATGATGTTTCTAAACTATGTGGTGGCCCATTTGTAAACAGCCTAATAATTAACTTACTTTTTTTTTTGCAATGACTTTAAAACAGGTCTGCTCAGGTTGTTCATCAAGGAGGTGACCGCCCCATTAAACTGAGAGTTTTTGACTGTAAATAGCTGGAACATTATATTGAGACTGCCAGAAAGCTGCTCTCACCTCACAGACATGACTAGACACAGAGCTGTACTGCTTTTATTCCTTTCTTTTGTTGGTTCCTCGTATGCATGTAAGTAGCTTACTTTTATTTGTTTATAGAATATCTAAAAACGGGCTTTTATTTAATTCAGTTTATGACCTATCTTAGTGCTAAAGGTCAGTCACATTTGGAAGCAGACGGACCAGATTTCCAGTGTTTTGTTCAACTCAATTTAAAATGAGTTTGGCATCATTTTATTAGAGATTGAACAACATATTCATAAAAAAAAACCACTAATCTGTGCTGTAACTTGTGCTTCTTCTGTTAATGCTTTAGGCTCCTGTGGCTTACTGAGCTGGGCCACTTGTGATGAAACTTCACATGAATGTTATACTGTTGTTGGTGAAGGACAAAGACAAGTTTTGAACTGCACTATGTGTATGTGTTAGTGCATATTAGAAATAATTGTTTTATATAAGATTGCTGTTTAGTTCATATTTATGACTGCTTTTATAGTTGACTTGAACTTTGGTTGACCTCTTTCTCTCTTTTTCTTCTCTCAACTATGCCAGTGATTCCAAAACTCTTTCTGATAAAGGCAGCGAACCAACTCCGACATCCATCCTCTCAGAATAAGCTCATACAAACGTCCTTGGCTGATCGTTATGAGTTTTATGATGAGTGTGGGTCCAGTGGGCTCTTCAAGGCCAAGCAGTGCAATAACACAGATGTGTGCTGGTGTGTTGACAGTGCTGGAGCTCATCACTCTCACAAAGGTGAAAGAAATCTGACCTGTGAGGAACTGGTAGATACAAAGTAAGATGACAAAAAAAAAAAAAAAATAATAATAATAATAGCATAAAAATTGCACTTTTTTTCAAACATGTAAATGTATCTTCCTCCTTAGCTGGGTACGAGTCCAGTTAAAACAGTCCAGCATGCCACTGGAGTCCTCCCAGCAGCAGGGGTGAAGCCTCTTTTGAATTTGAAATTATTTTTGTGAATTGTGACATTTTCTCATGTAGTTAATAATGAACAGGTACCAAGACATTCTAGTAATGAGAATGTGGTTACTTATTTACAGTGACATTGCCAGTGCTGTTCACGAATGGTACAAAATGGACCAAGAATTGGTCAGCAACATGAAGGTCGAGGTAAAGACTGATTAAAAAGCATAGTTGGTGGATATAAGATTGTTTTCAAAATCCTGACAGCCTTTTTGTCATAACTTCAAAAGAAGAAATCAAAATTTCATTATTGTATTTTGAATGCACAATTAGGTACACAATTAGGTCAGGTAATGTGAAATATTTTTGTAGATTTGAAGAAATTAATTTAACAAGTAAGCAAAACTAAAGATTTTATGTGTATCATTGCACACATGAAAAGGTCTCATGTTTTTTTTTTTTATAGTATGATCTTCATGTCAGCCTCATCAGTTTGGATGTGATAAATGAGATGGGTGATCAGAAGCAGGACATTTCTGAATTGTCCTACTACATGGAGAAGGATGTGAGTCGGTTTGGACTTTTAAAAAGATCAGAGAAGCCCAATCTTATGCTCTGTTTAAAGTTTGTTAGTTGTGCAATGCAAATAGCTTCCCAGAATGGCTCAGAAATCTCTTAATGTATTTATCAGCGGAGCAGATGAAAATGTTAAACTGCTATTCTTCCTTTTTCGGAACCTTTTTGGTGTGAAATAGGAAGAAAGTACATGGGACTAATATCCAACAATTAAAGTAATGTAAAGTATATTATATTAATAGATTATAATATCGTATATTATTATTATAAATTATAACTCTTATTTTCTGATAAGGTTGCGGTCCAGCCACTCCCAGATGAAATGAAGTTTGAGACCGTTTCAGGCCAAAAACTGGAGATGGAGAGCAACCTGGTGTACAATGAGAATGAGAATACACCTGTTGTTGGCATGCAGAGGATCACATTAGCCATTCTCATATTTACTGTTGTGATCACCTTGGCAGTTCTTGTTGGACTTCTTATTCTGGTGAGTCATATTCTAAGATTTCTCCTGAAACCATTTTCATTTTCAGTAGAATACAATATTACTTCGTATCCGTCTTTGGAAATATGATGTAAATTTTGCTCACTTTTAAATAAAGTCATTTAAAAAAGTGGGTGTTGGTGGTCTAGGGGTAGGATACTCACCTATGGCCCAAGAGGTCGCAGGTTCAAATACCATCTCCAGTATTACCAGCACTGGGTTCCTGACCAAAACCCTTAACCTCAATTTGCTGCAGGGAGACTCTCTCTGTAATCAGGAATTGGAAATCTGCTAAATGCCATTAATGTAAACTCAGTACATCACTTCTTTCAGTGATGCTGCATGTTTGCAAAACTGTTTCTCTCCTCTCTTTCTTTAGTTTTTGATTAGAAGACCTAAGCAGCGCAAATATGAAAAAGCTCAGGTGAGTTTACTGCCAACATTACTTTTAGCTGTATCCTGTTATCTTTTCCCCATTCTTTAGGTCTAAAAATACTGCATATTGAATGTTGCTGATCTAGTTTAAAGCTGTTAGAAATGTTCCTTAAAGTGTTTGAAATTCCCAGATTATGCATATTTTAAAGTTGTGAAGTTTGCTTTTTTCAGACAAGCGAAATGGAGGAAATTTAGACTTTAATCTGAACTTCAGCTGAGTGGAAAAAGAAGAGAACCCAGGAGAAAGAAAAGAAAGAAGAAAACTCAAGTTTTTAACATTTTTATGTATTTATATATACAATACTTTGTCATCATTTGCTTTGTATACTGCATTATAGATAACTGCTATAATACATCTGAACTGGAACTATATAATATATAGTACAGGCTTTTAAATGATAAATTGATCAATTGATTGGTCCATCTCAGTACTTTTAATGAAATCTAAATGATTTGAGTCAAGTGGCATGGTTCGTAATTAAGCAGCCTAAGCTTCTGTCCTGTGCTGTTAGTAATGAGGTAAATTTGGACGCCTTTAACCACTGAGCACCGGGTTAATCTGCAGAATATAAACAGAGCTTTCACTGGTTAATCTGTAGCACTGCTATCAGGTGGTTAAAATGATATTTAATCTTTAAATTATATTTAACAGCAGCAGATGTGTGACTGTAAAGAGGCTTTTAAACATTTTAAACAGCTTCACATAATAATAAAGTTCCTGTGCTAATTTAGAGTTTTTCTAGAATGTTTACATCAAGGCTCTTGTTCACTTTAAAAAGATCTCCACACTCACACATATAATCTACAATAATGGCTCTCTAAAGAATCTAATGAAAGTTTTTTATTGAACTAAAAGTGGATTGCCATAATACTGCCAACTAGTAATAAAATGAAGATATTTTTCCTGGGTTCTTTTATTTGTACCTTTTATTAGGTTTTTGGGGGTTGTTTTGTTTCTGTGGTGGTCATAATGCACATTATTTTCTGTATATCTTGCAGTTTTTCCTTTCAGAGGCTTCCTTTATAGCGCTGTTAGTCACAAAAGACAGATCTATAAATGCCTGAAGGCAGGGGCCCTGAGGGCAATTTACTTTATAGAAACCTAAAAGTAGGCAATTCCTGTAGCAGAGTAAGTAAAGACATTTGTCAAAGGCACATCTTTTTGCATGAATACCTGACATGTATTGTTGCAGGCTACCTGGGTTTACTGTATAAATAGCTTTGCTGCTGCTGTGACACATTTGCCCAGTTTGATAGATAAATGAGGTCTTCACAAGGTCTTTTGTATAACAGACACACTTTTGCAAGAGCCAGCTTTGAAAAGGCTAATGGCTGTGAGGACTTTCACAATGGTGCACAGTATAGAATAACTGGGTCTAGTTGGCCTTGAGGCAGGATGATGGTATAATAAAGCAGTTGCACCTTTCAGGACTGACACAAAGCAACTCAGAATAATACAAATATGAACTAAAGCCACCCGATGCAATATCACAGCAATACAGAACCAGGAAATCATGGTCTGTGCTCTGAATAACATATGAACTGTTGTTCTTGATTAAAGTAATGGGCTTATATTGGATTTCTTCCTAAGTGTGAGGTAGTGTCAGGAAAGGCTAGACCGAGTAAGGGAGCTTCAGCAATGGCCCTCATTTTGATACGCACTAATTACACATGTAAATTGACATAATTTGCTTTTTGTGCTTAATTGCTGATTGAATGCAGTAATAAATCTAAAGTGACACTTGCTAAACTACACTAAAAAAAACTTAAATATTGTGTATTCATTTCTAATACCGTGGAATACCTCAAAATTTCACACCATGAAAATGAACACAGTGACTCTTTCAACTTTTTTCTGAAAGTAATAAAAGAGGTAACTGTCTGTGTGAAATGATTTTACTGAAGCCAGCTGATTCGTTGAGTCTGTAAACACCATCCTGAAGCCCGGAAGCCCTCACAGGGTCACACAAACATTTGCTGCATCTTAAAATCTTAAATCCTGCTTTTTTGGAATTTTCCCTTTGTACGTGTGTATTTCTATGTGATGGATTTATTCCCATCATTAATAGCTTACATTAGAAACAAAATGGACCATTTTAAAAACTGAATTAAAACAACATGAACAGCACCTGCACGATTTCTTTCTTCTTAAAAAAAGAGTTTTGTGCAGGTAAAAATGCAGAACAACATTTGGACACTTCGGCTCATCTAATCACATTTTAGTTTAGCCACATTCTTCTGATCTATTTGTCTCACAGATATCGCTGCTTTTTCTTTTCATTCGTATCAAAACCTCCCCTTGTTTAACATTTTTTCATTCATGTTTTATAAGGGATGAAAAGCACACGCAAACATGGCACTCTTTTCATGACAAAATCCCAAATGATGATCATAAATAACTAACATGAAAATCACTAAATGGAAAACGAATTTATGACAAAAAAAAAATGCATAAATGAATGAATGATTTACATTAACCAATCTCCCTTATGAAGAGCCTAACTTAAAGTGAAAGTGACAACCTGCGTCATTGTGAAAAGCAACACAGCAAAATTCAACCTCTGTGTTTCACCCATACACACACGTGCACCCGGGGAGCAGCGAAGGGGACGGTACCTTGCTCAAGGGTACCTCAGGGCAACATACTGGTGAGGGAATCAAACCCACGATCTTCCAATCCAGGGCAGCGCCCTAACCACTAGGCCACCGCTGCCTTAAGAGCTTTCTTATCCTTTGGACTTACTCAGACAAAAAAACTATCAAACAAAAATAATGAATCTGATAATAAATAACACTACATTCATAGTAACTAATACTCACTGAAGCCAAAAAAAGAAAGTATTATTTTCTATCAGATTCATTATTATTTGGCGCGCTACAACCCACTGAGCTGTAGGGGGCGGGGTTGAGCTGCAGGGGCGGGGTTCAACTGAAGTGGGCGGGGTTCGACAGTAGGGGGCGCTGTACGGTTTCGACTGAAGGCCAGAAGAGGAAGGAAGCCCCGCCCCTCAGTGTGTTGTTGGCGGGAGATTCCAGCATGGCGGTGCAGCCCAAACAGAACCTGTCTATGGACAGTGTGGCAGAGAGCGGATTTATCCACTTCTTCTTCTCCATGCCCGAGAAGCCAGACACTACAGTGAGAGTATTTGATCGTAACGATTACTACACCGTCCACGGGAAAGATGCCCTTTTTGCTGCCAAAGAAGTCTTCAAGACGAGTGGAGTCATCAAGTACCTCGGCTCGGGTCAGTGTGGAGCTGGATTGAGGCTTAAGCAGATTTGCTGCATGGCTCGAGTTTTTCGACGCTTCTTGCAGCGTTTGTGTTGCTCAGCTTTGCAGGAATCGCTCAAACAGGTCGCTAAGCAGCACCGGCCCGTTAGCTCCTTAACTCTCACGCTGGCTGTGTCCCAAATCTCTTACTGACCCCTAAACCTGTACGCGCAACGAAGTAACAGAAGACTGAGCTCTGTTCAAAGGCTTACTGAACGTGTTATTCACTTAGTGCATTAGAATGGGTTCCTTCTTTAAACTATTTTAATATGTGGTCTGAAATGGAGAATAATATTAATGCACTTGCGCACCTTCAAATCGACTGATTTCTGCATTATTGTCACATCTGTCATTTCAAGCATATACATAGTACAACAGACGGTGTTTCTCCTGGACCATGGTGCTACACATCATGACAAAAGACTGCACGAGTCAGCATGCAGTGCAAAAAGACTTAAACACAACAGAGTACATTTAGCCAATCACAGAGCAGAGACAGTATTGCACGTGGAAATAGGAAGATGATTGCAGTGAAAAGAGTGATGGATGCAGTACTGAGAGCAGCAATAAGTGTGAATAGTGTTTGTCATAAAACTATGTCTTCAGCAGTAGGTCAGTAAAGTAAGCAAGGCTGGAGTAACCGTCACAAATAAATGTGCAAACAAGCAAACATAATGTTTAATATTAAATAAAGTATTGTTGTGTGTCCTCTTGAGTAAAGTACATATTGTAGAGTCAGATGAGATGGCCGATGGGAAGAACGTGTTTCAGTGAAGGCCTGTGAGCTGTAGAACCTGAAGGTGGTGGTGGTCTAGAGGTAGGATACTAGCATGTGGACCAAGAAATTGCAGGTTCCAACCTTCAGCACTACCACCATTGGGTCCCTGAATAAAACCCTTAACCCCAGGTTGCTCCAGGGGGACTATCCCTGTAGTTAGGAATTGCAAGACATGATTGGCAGAAAGAGATTGGCTCTCCTTAGTCTCTGCACAAAGTGGAGACACTGCTTCCTAGTGATGGAACTAGTGTTGAGGGTCCTCTTGAGTTTTTCTGTGATCCAAAGCTGCAAGGAATTTTGTGCTCTGGACATCTCCTCGGGGGAGCTTTTTGGCAAAAATATGTTTGACACTGTTCAGACAGCTAGTAATCTTCCTCTGAACTGTTACAAAGCTTTACATTATTTTACAGTCCTGAAACACAGTTTTTTGTTTTTTTTCCTTTTGTTTTTTCCTTTTTTTTTAATCAACATATGATGTGCTAGTTTTTGCTTGATAAGCACGTTTTTGTGTTACTACCGTAATAATGTTTTGCGCTGGATGTGCTCAAATGCAGGCAGCAAACGACTGGAGAGTGTGGTCCTCAGTAAAATGAACTTTGAGTCCTTTGTGAGGGATCTGCTGCTGGTCAGGCAGTACCGTGTGGAGGTGTACAAGAATAAGGCAGGAGGCAAGAGCAGCAAAGATCATGACTGGCAAATAGCTTTCAAGGTAGATGTTCAACTTTCATTTAACTTTAATTTTGTGTAGCGTGAGCTAATTTGAATTTCACTTGAATATTGTGTTATTTGTACTATTCGTTCTTTGTTGTACTTCTGTCTTATATTTCTGTTGTAGGCCTCTCCAGGGAACCTGACTCAGTTTGAGGAGATTCTGTTTGGTGGAGGTGGTCTTGGGGAAGGAGCTGCTGGGGTGGTAGGAGTACGCCTGGGCACAGGAGGTGATGGACAGCGTGTTGTGGGCATTGGCTATGTTGACAGTACACTCAGAAAAATGGGTGTCACGGAGATCCCTGATAATGACCAGTTCTCGAACCTGGAAGCTCTTTTGGTGCAAATCGGCCCGAAAGAGTGTGTGCTTACAGGAGGTGACGTGGCTGGAGATGTTGGGAAACTTAGACAGGTTAGTACTGATCCTCTAACCTCAAGCAGAGGCATGTCTGTTGTGCTCGATTCAGTGTAGACCTTCAGGTTTACAAATATTGTGTTTTTGTTTGTTCATGCTTTAGGTGATACAACGTGGAGGTATTCTCCTTTCAGACAGGAAGAAGGCAGAGTTCACAGCAAAAGATATTGTTCAGGATCTGAACCGCTTGCTGAAGGCTCGTAAGGGCGAGTCAGTTTCCAGTGCAGCACTTCCAGAGATGGAGAAACAGGTTAGTGGATCTGTAAGATGGCACGTTGACAGTTTTAATCTGTTTGTAAAAATTTAGACTTTTGCACATGAAGGCACTTTTTTCACTGGTGCAGTACAACCCAATAAAATTGCATGTTTTGTTCCAAAGCCCAAGTGGGATGTTTGTGTGCAGCTAGAACACTTTTTATCCTTTGACTCTTGCTTGCTTACTTGCTTAATAAAAGCCTGGAATCAATGTTTCCAATGATACAAAACTCCTTTTGTTACTGATGCATAACATCAAAACAGTAAGAGGTTTTAAATGTGTCTCAAAATATCAGCTGAGCTGTAGACAGTGAACTGAAAAATCTTTTAGCATCAAACATTTGATCAAATTAACATCCAGAATCCATCATTTTTGAAAGTAGTGATCAAATCAAAATGTTTAACTACATTATATTATCTTTTATACGTAACTGATGTTTACACCAAACAATTGGCATAATACATGCTTTTTATTTCATCTCCATGACTCTGACCTCCACAGTGTCCCATTGCATACGTAATATGAAGTTATTTATGGAATTAATACAGCAGATGTAACTGATTTTTGATTTCCTTGGTTACTTTTCCAGATAGCCATGTCTTGTTTGGCAGCTGTCATCACATACCTGGAGCTTCTTTCTGATGAGGCCAACTTTGGTTCCTTCAAGCTTACCACCTTTGACCTGAACCAATACATGCGCTTGGATAATGCTGCTGTGCAGGCTCTTAACCTGTTTCAGGTCAGTGATTGTTATCTGAATAATTCATGTGTTCATTTTTTTGTTTTGTGTCATTAGATCTTTGATGTTAACTCACAGGCCATTTTAATGTAAAAAAAAAAAAAAACTATTTGTATCCCCACAGGGTTCCTCTGATGATCATATGGGTACACATTCCTTAGCAGGGCTCTTAAACAAGTGTCGAACTCCTCAAGGCCAGCGACTAGTCAATCAGTGGCTCAAACAGCCTCTAACAGACAAGAACAAGATTGAGGAAAGGTGAGAACATCTAACCATTCAGCAAAGATATTGTCAAACTACTATACAAGACATACATACATACATACATACATTATAAATAATTTGCTGAACCTAATGATACAAAACACCTGAATTTACAATGTAAAATTGGCGGATGATCATTTTTTCTGAAACCAAAAAAACATGCAACCCGTATATTTAAATCATTTAAACTATGAAAATAGCAGACAAAAAATAGAAAGACATAAACTGCTGACCTACAAATCTGTAGGGAGCCCCACGTGGGGAAGATAACAGAGAATGAGTGTGGGTTGTTAAAGTAATCTGTGGCAGAGCTGTTGCAGAAGCCAAACTTTAAACATGAAGGTCCTGAATTGATGGGTTTTTTTTTTTTTTTTTTTTTTTTTTTTTTTTTGGATTGCCAGGTTACATTTATATCATGTCCCAACCCCCCAAACAGCATGTTAGTTAGTACAGGAAAAATCTAAATTGCAATTCTTGGTTAAAGTGCACATTTCTAAGTGTCATTTTATTCTAAAATCAATTAATTAATGTGCTTTTAGTGGCATATCAACTGTTGTTTTTTTTTTTTTTTAAATATCATAACCATTGTTCAGAGAAAGAAGCCGTTTGGTTTCTGAAGCCTGATTATGTGTGACTCAAACACACATTTCAGTTCTTCTGATCAAGTCACACTCAACTGTTTCTCCTGATAATCAACACAAATTATGTAATGTTGAAATGTTACGCTTTGATGTCTTGAAAATGTTATTCGAGTAATCTGTGCTTGTTAGGCTGGATCTTGTAGAGGGTTTTGTAGAGGATTCAGAGCTGAGACAGACCTGTCAAGAGGACCTGCTCCGACGCTTCCCTGACCTGAACCGACTGGCCAAGAAGCTCCAGCGACAGAGTGCAAATCTACAGGACTGTTTCCGGGTTTACCAGGCTGTGGGCCAGCTGCCAGGTCTTGTATTGGCCCTGGAGAAGTACAGAGGTAAGATACCAAAATTATCTTTCATCTGGTTGATATTCCATTCTTTTTTTTTTTTTTAAACAGGGCTTCATGCTCTAGGACAGAGGTCTTCAGCTCCAGATCTTAGATCCAATACCCAGACCACAAAATCCTGGGCCATGAGTTGGATTCAATGTCCAGAGAAGACCACCTTTGTACAGCCTCATACAACCTGAGGATTTTGATACATTGCTTTGGACAATTGACTCACATGTTTAGAGTGACGAGAATACACTATACAAAAAAAAAAAGATGTATTCTTTAGCTGAAATCATGTATTAAGTGTGTTTATAAGTCCCTTTTATAAACTCATAATTAACTTTGTATTTTTGTATTGTTTATTTACTATTGCACATGGTGTGTGGCTGACATGCAGCAGTTTAAAGATTTCAAGTCAGAACTCTTCATTCGTTTTCTTTCATTTACGTCATGATGGGGAAGAAGTTGGAGATGACATGCAGTGTAAATCACAACAGCTTCATTTCAGCTTTAATCACTACATGTATTGTGAATATTATATCAAAACATGCCTTTTTTCCCCCACTACTGACAGGGAGGCATCAAGTACTGTTGAACGCTGTATTCATTTCACCATTTAAAGACCTCATCTCAGACTTCTCCAAATTTCAGGAGATGATTGAAACTACACTGGACATGAACCAGGTCAGCTAATGGGGTTTGGATCCTTAGTGTCCTGTACATTGTGTTTTTCTCAAGGTAATTTTAATACTGGTGGTGGTCCCTCTGCAGATTGAGCATCATGAATTCCTGGTGAAGCCCTCATTTGACCCCACACTGAGTGAACTGAGAGAGAGCATGGACCAGCTGGAGAAAAGCATGCAGGCAACTCTAAACAGTGCAGCTCGTGAACTTGGTAAGAATGGACTGTTGTCTTTGGTTTTCCTTGTGTGTACAATTTGTATAATAGTTCCTTTTGCGTTTGTGTATAAATTATTTTCCTCTGCTAAATATGAATTACGCAAACCACACTGGAAGTTATATGAAACGGCGTCACAGCATCCTACACGGAATACGACATTATTCTGGGTCTTGCAGATTCATTGTCTGATCAAATATTTCCGCAGTATGACATTTTTTAATAGCCTCAAAAGTAAAGAACCCAATAAAAAGAAAAAGGATTTGACTTTTTGCCTTTTAACTGAGGTACCAGTTTTACGTATGTTGTGGGTGATTCTGACGTTGAAGTGAAAGTGACTGTTTTTCATTGCAAAACGGAGCACAACAAAATGCAACCTCTGCTTTTCACCCACACACACCGTGCAGAAGGAGGCAGTTATTTGAAGCGCCCGGGGAGCAGCGATGGGGATGGTACCTTGCTTAAGGGTACCTGAGAGCAACCTACTGGTCTGGGATTTGAACCCATGACCTTCTAATCCTTTCCTAACCACTGGAATTGTTTTGGGCTGCAGTCCTGCTTTTCTGTAAAAGTGGAAGCTCCATTTACCGCAGTTCAGGATGTTTCCAAGAATTTATTTAGAGATGTACAGCTGGTGGAGAATATAGAATCAGCTGTTATGGACAGGATGTCATATGACTGTGCCAAATAACATCACTTGCAGTTTCAAAATGCAAATTTTTTTTTTACCACATTTAAAATCGAAACTTATTGAAATGCAGTTGAATACCTGATCAATTGTTTTTTTTTTTTTTCCCCAAAATCATACAAAAATGTAAAGATTTAGTATCTCTAGTAATTGCTTGATTCTTCACTATCTGTCATGCATCTAATAGTTCTAATTATATGCAAATAAATACTTATTTGTAAAGTTTTTTATTGATTTTGTGAGCAGCCCTAGAAATAATGACAGATTAAAATAAAACCTTCTTTCTTACAAATTGTACTAAAAACCAGCACACAAAATAACATCACATAATTCTACAAACTACAACAGAGCATTCCACTGTTCATGTCATTAAATAGTTGAAAAAGATAGTTTCATTAGACCACCAGATGTCAGTGTGGTGAGATGTTTCTAATGTTCCATAAGATTGAAACCTTTTCTCAATCAGTTGTTCCTTTTAATTTGACCAGAAGTTTTTATTTTTTCCCATCATTACTCCTCTGGTTTACTCATTAGTCACTGGATCTGTAACAGCGGATTCTACTCTCTAGCTGTAAAATCGCTAAATCATTGGGAGCATTTGAATTGCTGCAAATGGAGCTGCCTTGGGCAGTCCAAGGCAATTGACTTTAATGAATTAACATCCAAACTGTTGACTAAATTTTGAGCGACTTTGATTTGTTTTATTGTACATTACTAAACAGTGAAATAATTTGTGAATTGTGATAATGTTTATTTCTTTTCATATTTATTTATTTAATTAAAATAAACTTCATTAACTAAGAACACCCTGCAGTTTTAAGTGAAAGTGGATTGAAAGTGAGTTTGTGATTGTGATTGGGTTTGCATTCTCTGCATTTAACCCATACGCACCGTGCAGCAGACAGCTATATCCAGCAACTGAGGAGCAGTGAAGGGTGACAATACTTTGCTCAAGGGTACCTCACAGTAACCTACTGGTCCAGGATTCAAACCCATGACCTTCTAAGCCTGAGGCCTATTCCTTAAACACTAGGCCATATACTTACTTTAAATTTTATTTATTTAAATGTTTCGTTTCTTAGCATATACATTTTATTTCATATTATCACTTCTCACCCTCTACATTCTTATTAAAAAAATTGGTTTAAAATATTTTTTTTATTTTTTTTTATCTATCATCGGCCCTATATATGGTTATGGTGATCTTATAAATGCTTTTTATTTTGCAAAAAAGTGCTCAGAACCCATGTGTTGTCACTTGCCGTTTTACTGTCCGTATGTAGTTATGTGCGGGTTTTTCCTTTCATGCCTTTTCTTTGATTGTGCTGCAGGTCTGGATGCAGGAAAGACGGTCAAACTGGAGTCCAATGCACAGATGGGTTACTACTTTCGTGTCACCTGCAAAGAGGAGAAGACCTTACGCAACAATAAGAAGTTCACAACTCTGGATGTGCAGAAGAATGGAGTGCGCTTCACCAACAGGTAAAAAAGTAGTACTTTTCATGAAGAGTCCATTTTATATAAATGCACCATTTATGTTGATCTAACTTTCTACGATGGCTATTTAAGCTGACGTACAATGTTTAGTCATGTCCAGCATTTTGCAGGTTCTCCAGGTACAGCATTAGTGATTGTTGTCAACAATGTACTGTCAGTCACATTGGGAATGCACTTCTCCCCCTCTTATGTGCTTTATATGAATGTGATCACAGTGAAGTTGATGTTCTAAATGTGTAATATTGATAAAGCTGTTGACTGTACCTTGCAGTAAACTCAGCTCTTTGAATGAGGAATACATTAAAAGCAGGGAGGAGTATGAGGAGGCTCAGAATGCCATTGTTAAAGAAATCCTCAGCATTGCTGCTGGTGAGGATCTATCTGTCTTTACTTAAAACCATGTCATTATCCTCTTGTTTGACTTCCATTTGATTAGTGTTTTTATGTTTGTTTATTCTCTGGTTTTATATTTAGGCTATGTGGATCCACTGCAAACTCTGAATGAGGTTATTGCACAGCTGGATGCTGTTGTCAGCTTTGCAGTGGTTTCTCATGCAGCCCCCGTGCCCTATGTGAGACCCAGAATTCTGGAGAAAGGCAGCGGCAAGTTGATCCTGAAAGGAGCGCGACACCCTTGTGTAGAGGCCCAGGATGATGTGGCCTTCATCCCCAATGATGTAACATTCATTAGAGGAGAGCAGATGTTCCACATTATTACAGGTTCACCATCATTGGAAAATTCAATTTCATGGTTCATTGGGGCTGATGAATAAAAGAGCATGGCCATCGATAAAGGGGACATTGTAGATTTTGTGGGATGTTGTACGCTGACATACAGCAATCATCATTGTGTAAATCTGGACACTACTTAAAGACTTACAAAGACACCCTTAAGTACTGTTAGGTTCTCCCCACAATGATTTTATGCTTCACTGTTTTGAACCAGGTCCAAATATGGGTGGGAAATCCACATACATCCGTCAGGTGGGTGTGATTGTCCTTATGGCACAGATTGGTTGTTTTGTGCCATGTGATGAGGCAGAGCTGAGTGTGGTGGACAGTGTCCTGGCCCGTGTGGGTGCAGGGGACAGCCAGATCAAAGGTGTGTCAACTTTTATGGCGGAGATGCTGGAGACGGCCGCAATCTTACGGTCAGTACCTAACAATTCTCATTTTCTTTCTATTTTAGGCTTTGAGATAAACAGTCATGTACTCTCACTGATCATCAGAATGTTTATCACTTGGCAAATGATGTTGACTTGGGATGTGCCTGATGAATTTTTCAACCTCTTTTCGATTCAGTTCTGCCACTGAGGACTCTCTGATCATAATTGATGAATTAGGTCGGGGCACTTCCACATACGATGGCTTTGGCCTGGCCTGGGCCATCTCTGAGTACATTGCAAGACGTCTCAAATCCTTCTGCCTGTTTGCCACTCACTTCCATGAGCTGACGGCTCTGGCACAGCAAGTGCCTGCGGTTTGCAACCTCCATGTTACTGCATTGACGACTGACAACACTCTGACCATGCTCTACAGGGTAAAAAGAGGTGAGGTGAATTTGTTTCGGGCTCCACTCTTGTGCAGATACAAAGTTTTTTTTTAACATCTTCTGATCCTGACTTATTTCACTTCATCAGGTGTGTGTGACCAGAGTTTTGGAATTCATGTGGCTGAGCTTGCTAACTTTCCCAAACATGTCATCGCTAATGCACGGGAAAAGGCTCTGGAGCTGGAGGAGTTCCAGGACATCTCCAGAGTTGATGAGGAAGGGGTGGATGCTGGACCTGAATCCAAGAGACGTTGTGTAGAGAAACAGGTTTCCCATTTTTTTCATTCTTGTATGTACTTTACAATTTGGTGAAAGTCTTGCTGAAAAGAACTGAACATGTATTTCTTTCTTCTGAATTTGCTTTAAGGAGGGGGAAAAGATCATTGAGGCTTTCCTGGATAAAGTCAAAGTGCTGCCAGTTGAGGACATGACTGAAGAAGCTATCAAAGCAGAGTTACGTAAACTGAAGGCAGAGGTGGTGGCCCAGAACAACCGCTTTGTCAATGAGATTGTAGCTCGAGCTTCAAACGTGAAAATGATTCAAGTATGAGAGGTCCGTGCAGAGAGAAGGAGTATTTTCTGTGTGAAACTCGACCTATGGCTCTAAAGTATTTTATATTTTAGAACGGTCTTTTCTGTGTTTTTCCTGTTCTTTGGAGATCATTTCAGTTGTCTTGTTTTTCATAGTAAATACATTCTGCCTACTTGTTTCTTGGCTGTCATCCTTGAACCAAATCAATTGCTCATCAAAATGTCCTGAACGAAATTTTGCCATCTAGTGGAGGAATCATCATATGTCAGATCACTGAAAAGAATTTTTTGAGTTTCTTGTTGAGCGTCCGTATTTTATTTTTTTTTTCTGCACAGCAGAGAAATACTTTTATTATGGAAAGTGATGCTGAACCTTTCAGTTCCACGCCCTGTTCATGTCATGGTTTTTAAAAACTCTAATCTTAAAAAGAAATAAGTAAATATATAAACGCAAAATAAATGTTTTCCTCGATTTTTAACAGAAATAATTTTGAAGAAATAAACATTTTCCAGTTGATCTAAAATATCCAACCTGGTTGCCAGTGGGTTGCACTCAATTCTTCTATTAAATAGGTTATGATCATTTATTTAATGATCTGGTTTATTTATTAAAAGCCAAGCACACTTAATAAAATAACCATACATGTCCTTTTTTTGATAACTTGAACTACATCAAAAGGCACTTCTGTAAATGTTAAAATGCTTAGCCAGATATCTCTAAAAAAATTATTTTATATATATATATATATATATATATATAACAGAAACGTGTGTGTGTATATATAAAGGTATGTAGCGTTAGTGAACTATTGATACATTTTTATTAGTTCATCTCTGATAATCACGGAACAGTAGCCGCAGGGCTGTTTAAAGTCTGGAGTTTGATCGCAGTCGGGATGTGTGTCGGGATCAGGGACGGGATGGTCTGTAAGTGAAGGGGCCCTGCTCGGGTCTGTGTGCCATTGGTGAAGAGGGGTCCCTTGTGATTCCCCCCCTCTCCTCTGCTCCGCGCCGCGCTCCTCCGTGTCCCCGTGCGCGTTAATGGCTCCTCCTGCCAGAGAGAGACGGAGCTTGTGCCGAAGCGCGCAGGGGGAGCTGTCTGTGAACACCCCGAAAAGCAGCCCGGCTCGCTCCGAGTCGGCGTTGATCTGAGTGTTTACGGCAAGCAGGTTTACAAGGAGACAATGTTAGCCCTGTGCTGAGGAGCAGCAGAGACCGTTGGAGGGGAAGCGTTGTCATTTTTTTGAAGGGAAAAAAATTCCACTCGCCAAATGAACTCCGTCAGAGCGACCAGCAGAAGACCGAGGAGAGTGAGGCTGCGCCCGGTGCAGCCGGAGAGGAACAACGGCGAGAGAGGTGAGCTGGGTGCCGATAACCCAAGACCGTGGCTGGGTTTTATTCACCGCCTGGTCGACTCGTTTGGTCAGGCGTGTCGCTGAGGGTTGGGCGGCTCGAAGCCGCGGGAACTGGGCGGCTTGCTCAGGAAAGGCCGAGGCTCGGGGACGGCGGGCGCGCAGGGCCAGGCCGCGCTTTGTTTGGCTTAACTGGCCACAAACATGGACTAGCCTGGCGGCTAACTGCGAGCGGAGGGACTTCGTGTATGTCACACGTTCGGGTGAACAAAGCGTATCCTAAAATCTCAAGAATTTTCATTTTTATTGACTGTCCTTTTGCTTTTGAACGAAGGTCGTCAAGAGCGCCTATATGGACATTAAAGCTGCGTTGCGCAGCTGGTTAGCTCGCCAGTGGGCTGCCATTTTGGGGGGTGTAGTTAGGATTGAGATTGGCTAGCCGGGTTGCTAGCTCGCGACTGTGGCAGGTTTGGCAGGCAAGCAAACAAAACCTTCACCACGGCACGCTGCCTGGCGCACATGCCTGTTCAATTTGTCTACTTGAATAATTAAATATCAGCAGTTCTTCGATTTACTCCAGTTTTACCCCAAACTGCGTGTGTTTACACAGGGCCGGGGTTTGCTAGCAGCAGCTAGTCGAGTTAGCAGGTGGCTATCAACCAGCTAGCTACGCAGTTGTGTTCCTGTCGAAGCGAGTGTGGGAGAAAAGATCCATTTTCAGTTTTTACTCGAAATATGTCTGTGATTTTTAAAATTCACTCATGTCGTTTGCTGTCCTAGCGTATCTGATGTGTGGCATTAAGGAAACGTCAACTCGACAAGGCCTCCCTTTGGTTCCCTGCAGCCACAGACCCACACTACAATGTAAACCCGTGATAATTCACCAGAAAGCGGTCTTTATCTTCTTCAGACAGTTTGCAGCCAACGCATGGGGTTTATTTTGTGTGTTGGCTGCTTCAGACATTAAAGTGGCTTTGCAGTATCTTTGTGCATTGAAGTCCATAAGCACAAAGACCAAACCCACAGACATTTTGACCCTTAATTGTATGGAAGTAAAGGGATTGACTTGATCGCCCATTTGTCTTTTCTTTAGTGTTGCGCATGCTGTTAAGTCATCTTATTCTCAGAAATCCTCTCCACTTGCTATTTTTGGCTGATTGAGAGGGAGTGGAATATTTTAATTACAGTAAGTCTCATTCAGGAGTTAAAAGCATCATTTACAGTACACTGTCACTCTTCAAATAAGCATAGCCAGTCAGTCTGTCCCTACAGTTAAAGCACGTCCCTGTTCGGTACCATACATGATCGTGTACATGGGTGTGTTGTATTGCAGGGGTATATTATAGTACTGACTGATGTGATCATGACTCCAATACAGTATAAGGAGTGTCTTTATCACTATTTTTGTCACACCCTGGAAGGCATATAAATGGACTTCGCTTATAGAACAGCACTTTTACTCTGTTCTTCATGCTGGGTCTGTTGGGCTTGTAGACTTGGGGAATGTGAACATCACATTTTGAACTCCCTTCATATACTGATGGACCCTTGATGTTAACAGTCAGATTCAAACAGCATGCCTGAACACAAAGATCCAATCATGTGAAACGACTTGAGTCTTACAAATGGAGGTCCAAAATGTGGTGAGGGAGCTGACTTAATTTGCTGTTTTCTGCCGACTGATAGTTTGCCAAAGTCGCCTGTCATAGAATGATGATTTTCATCTGCTGGTAATGCACAACCTATTTTATTGCCGTGGCAATCAACATTTGAATGTGGGTTTTTATGTACTCAACATTTTAAAGTATCCAGGGCTGTTTAGAAAAAGCTATGGTAACACTTATTTTATCTATCACTTTGAGTATATTGACAAGTGGTGGATCAGGAACAATGAAGGATCTTTTGCCTAGTTGATTTTGGAATTTAACATGATGTTTATTAGCAACATGTCCACTCCTGCAGCAAGGTTGCAGCAGGAAATACTGACCTGATGAGTACAAACAATGCATTCAAATGTTTATCACTTTTTGAGAGGATGATGATACAAACCATTTGGTAAAGCTATGTTACAGGAGTTCATTTACAAAGACAGCAGTGTGAATAGCTTCCACTGATACTGACCCATTACTATGCAGTATTTACAATTTAATTGTAATGAGTCTTTTTACTTTTAAATGTTGTCTTTAGGGACCAGTTGTGCTGTAGGGAACACAGACTGTAGGCCTCTCAGGTATTGACAGGTAGGTAGGGCATAGATTTATGAAGGTGTAAAATAGGTAGGGTTTCTCATGTTAAAATACAATACAGAATTTTTATTAATTTTTTTATTTTTTTTTTTTGCAGACCTCCCTTGAAATATCTAGGACTGTTGGGTATAAAAACACTTTGAAGATATTAATCTCGTGAAAGCTTTGTATCTCACAACCTTATTTGAAGCTTGGTAATCTTTACAACTTTCCAATCCCTTAAACTCTGTTCAGGTTCTAAGTGATAAGAGTATATAATTACATTTGTTGGTGTGTAATGTACAGTAACATTCTGAAGAACAATATTTACACCTTAATTGATTAAATAAAGTACTATAATTTTTCCCTTGCATTTAGAAATGTCCAGTTTTCCTTCTATGCTTTGGATGGTTTTCCCATGAGTGCGTGTCTATTTTTACATGCATGTCCTACTACATTACAACCAATCCAGCTGTGACTTTTTTGTGGACTTTTTCAGCGCTCTGAGTTAGCTTGCACTATTTTCCACAATGGGGTTGAATTATGAAAGTAGAGTTTGATAAACTCTTTCTGCCAGGCTCTTTCTCTGTTTCTGTCCTCTTTTATCTAGGTTCTGTTTTCTACCAGTACCAGGGGCATTCAGCACAATCATAGTCAGAACTTTAAATTAGCCAAGTTGATAAATGCCAATCTGATTGGGTTGTTGCCTTCTCTCCCTCACTGTGCAGATGAGGACGTCCCTGCAGATATGGTTGCTGAAGAATCTGGTCCAGGAGCTCAGAACAGTCCATATCAACTTCGTAGAAAGTCTTTGTTGCCTAAGAGAACTTCTTGTCCCACAAAAAGCAGTATGGAGGTAAAGAATCAGTTGAACGTATTCAGAACATGGGCTGTTCTTAAAACATTTCTTTCAGTCACAGATAAAATTTACATAGCATTTCATCATATTGTTCTTGTTTCCAGGGAGCCTCCACCTCAGCTACAGAAAACTTTGGCCACAGAGCAAAACGTGCCCGAGTGTCAGGAAAGTCCCAAGACCTTCCAGGTAAATAAAGAAACCTCGTCAAATATGTTGTTGATTAGGCTGAGCATGTGTACACTTGCAGTCTTTCCTTGACTGTAACTGGACATGAATATGGGCATACGAATAAAACTTGTTCCTGATGTTGTTATTTTTGGAGCAGCTAATAGGTAAAGGGATAGAATGCACATGTGCAGTGTTTTGGTTTACTGAATCTTTCTAATAAAAACCTCATTTACTTTCTTTGCCCTGATTGAATTTTAAGGTTGTCATAGCATAAATCTGTTCAAAACAAAAATACCAACAACTTTATTACCTGGAAGTCTAGATTTTTTGTCATCATTCTTTAATCCATGAACACTGGCATTGTGAGTGCTACGTTTATAATTGTCGTGTCTATAACCTCACATGCCTCAAGCACAAGTAACACAGCAATGCACAATTTAAGACGGGCAAAATCTTTTGTAAATCAATATGTCAGCAAATCCTTAAGATAACTTAAGCGATTAAAATTTAGCCTAAAAGTTTGGAAAAAATGAACCTTTTCATATATCTGAAACTAATGTTTAAAAAAAATGCTTCCCTTAATAAATAAACTTCATAGTCCTCTTCTGAAAAGTAAAATCATTTTTTAACAAGATGATGTTGGCGCTGTTTTTTGTGCAACCTGCAGAATTTTCTTTTAAATGTGGAGAAAGCTAGATTCGTTGGCCTAAAACTTCAAGTACAACATGAGACATAGTCATCTGTTCAGGTATTTTGTGGACTTGCACTGAATGTGTTTCATGAAGATTGCTGTGTTTTCTCTACACAGCTGCCCCTGCAGAACAGTATCTTCAGGAGAAGCTTCCAGATGAGGTGGTTTTGAAGATTTTTTCCTACCTGCTAGAACAGGACCTTTGCCAGGCTGCCTGTGTCTGCAAGAGATTCAGTGAGCTTGCTAATGACCCAATTCTCTGGTGAGTAACGCATCTCAGGCCATTTAGTTTTCATAGGCAGTGATCTGTTTTGATGATATTGAATAATATGTTTTTGTTTTTGCTTTGTTTGGCAGTTTTTGGTTTTGTCTGGCAGGTTTGTGCTTTTTTGAGATGGCAGAAAGGTCATTATCATATGTTGTTGAAATATGATGTCTTCATCTTTTGTGTCGTGAATTGGCTTTAAAGAGCCTTTTTGCAGTATTTTAAGTACATGGAGTATGTGATTAACAGCTTTCCAGTAGGATGGTGCACTTTAACCTTTAGCCATGCTTATATTGGTATTCATAACTTGTACTGTAGGAAGAGACTGTACATGGAGGTGTTTGAGTACACACGGCCCATGATGCACCCAGAGCCAGGAAAATTCTACCAGATAAACCCTGAAGAATATGAGCAGCCCAACCCATGGAAAGAAAGCTTTCAGCAACTGGTATGAGCATTTCTGTCAGGAATTGACACTCTAAAATTGCAGTTCCATTTTTTTTATGTTGATAGCACTAGTTCATGTGTTTGTAATTTGTTGTGAAGGGGGAAAAAGCAGCCTTCATAGTATCCGCTCTTCGAAGAGTCATGAATAAACAGTGAACATGTTGCTTTCATTCTTTTGAGCCCATGTAGTTGGTTTATAATCGTCTTTTGGCTTTTTCAGTACAAAGGAGCGCATGTAAAACCTGGTTTTGCAGAACATTTCTACAGTAATCCAGCCAGATACAAAGGCAGAGAGAATATGCTGGTAACTTTATTGTTCCTAATAAGTGTTATGTTGATTTTTTTTTTTTTTTTACTGGGTTCATTTAAACAAAACATGGACCCTTTTTATTAATTTATTTTATCTGTTGCAGTATTATGACACCATTGAGGATGCTCTGGGAGGTGTTCAGGAGGCCCACTTTGATGGGCTGATATTTGTTCATTCTGGCATCTACACTGATGAATGGATCTACATAGAATCTCCCATTACAATGATTGGTGCAGGTAAGTATGGTTGTCCCTTTTTTTTTTTTTTTAAAGATAATGGTTTATCAAAAGTGTTCCAAGAAGCTAATTTTTATCATTTTATTTTACAGCTCCTGGAAAGGTTGCAGATAAAGTTGTTATTGAGAACACTAGAGATTCAACATTTGTGTTTATGGAAGGTTCGGAAGATGCATATGTGGGTTATATGACCATTAGGGTAAGTTCTGTTGAATTCTTACACACAGAAGCTCTCAGCACCTTTTGCTTGTTATGACTGTCACTATGACTGTTACAAATGTCGTTTTACCTGCAGTTCAATCCTGACGACAAATCAGCCCAGCATCACAATGCACACCACTGTCTGGAGATCACCGTGAACTGTAGCCCTAACATTGACCACTGCATTATTCGTAGCACCTGCACAGGTAACATTGCAGCTTTTTTCATAATCATATCTGCCCCAAATTGATTCTTTCACAGTACTATTAACTCTTATTGGAGGTATTATAAAAATGTTTCATACTCATTTGATTATTTTAAAAGTAGAAAGCATTTCTTCACTTCTGTATGTGTATGTTAACTGAAAGAATTATTTGTATTTGTCAAACTTCTGTTACTGTACACTTTGTTTATTGTGATGACTTAAACTTTCACGCTGAATGTTTTTTGCTAAACTGATATTCAATCTCCCTACAGTTGGCTCAGCTGTGTGTGTAAGTGGCCAGGGGGCATGCCCTACTATTAAGCACTGCAACATCAGTGACTGTGAAAATGTTGGGCTCTACATTACTGATCACGCACAGGTAGGAACCAAAAATGGGGGGCCATCATTAATGTGTACCATGCTATCAAGGGTGTATTTCACATTAGTTACATAAATAATTTAAGCGCAAATAAGAATTTGCTGAACCACAGTGTTTCATGACTAAATTGGATCAACTTTTCATAGTGACACAAAAGTGATTCAAATTGGAAATGTGTCTAACGTCTATGCTGCTCAGTGGCTTTAGCACTTATTATTCTTTTTTTAGATTTTAAGGACAGAGAAGTCATTATTGTTTAAATGTTTTAGCTGAGATTCATATCTGAGACATTTTCAAGATAAAAACCTATCAAGTGGTAGAGCTCTGCCCTGGGGAAAAGATGAGATTTTGATTGCTTAGCAACAGATATATCGCAGCTTCATATCCAGCTGTTTTGGCAGTGGTAAAATGTAAAAATAGCACACTAGGCCTACAGCAGGGGAGCAATGAATAAGTTCCGTATTTGAGTCCTAGGTTTTGGGTTGGGGGTTTTTCTTTTCTTTTTTTTTTCCCCCAAAAACAATTGACTGCCACTGAATAATCTCTGCTTTCTTATTTTCTTTATATTGGCCACATTCATGCAGTCTTTTGTAGAGTGGGTGACCTGTGCTACATGGACTAACAAAGTTTTGCACTGTTATTCCAAAAAGTATATGAAATAACCAAGTTGCATAAAAAATATTACATGTAGTATGTTAATATTGAAAAGGCCTTTTTTTTTATTTGCAAAATGGAGGAGGGGTTTGTCTTTCAGTATTTTAGTTTTATTTTTCAGCAGGGGGTTATATTAACTTTTAGGTGTAATGTGACAGAAAATGAAAACTCTCTTGTTAAAGCATTGACTTTGTTTGCTTAGGACAAATTATCTAAATCATGCATCGTTTTATTATTTATCACTTGTATATTTCTGTAACCTTCTGTTTCATCACTCACTGTATGGTTTAGTAAGTAATGTAGTCTAAAGAGCGACCCACGAGAGGCTTTTTGTGCTTCTTTCTACTTTGCATGCAACACTAATTTTTTGCTCTTTGTTCTTCCATTGATTTTCCATGCATTGCTTTTAGAGATGAGCATCTAAAGATTAGCACTCTCTTAAAGGTCTAAGAGCCTAAATTTGTTCAAGTCATGGGACTAGTATATGTGAGCAAATTTTAATAATGAAAAAGTGAAATCATCCATGCTTTGAGACCTTTATCAACACGACTACATAATTTGTGTTAAAGCAGTTGTTCAACTAAATAGCATTTATGCAAAGTGTCATTGGTGCCCCCTTGTGGACTTGGAATCCTAAGCAACTGTGTATGTCTTATATGCACTGTATTCCAGTTTCCCAGAGTTGGATAAATACTAATTTTGTCAGTGGAGAATTAACATAGGTGATTATTTCAATTTTGGCCTGATCTGGGTCTTGGAAACTGGACTGGAATTTCCAAAATATAATTTTGAGTTTGTGTCCATGTTGTTGATGCACCACTGTCTGCTCTTAGGAGGATTTAGTCTAGATGTTGGAGTGTTGCTTTGAGAATTTGATTGCATTCAGTCACAAGAGCTATAGTTAGGTTAAGCACTGATGTAAGGTGATAAATTCTGGATAACTTATAATCTTTAACTACTTATTTTTCTCAGATCTAGTTAAACCCCATTGGTACTAATTGCATTTTTACTTAAATTTGGACAGTTTAAAGACTATGAAAAATACAATAATCAACATCCGTGAAAGGTTTGTGTATCCTGAATTTCTACTGAATTTAAAAAAAAAAAAAAATGTTTTTATAGGGCATTTATGAAGATAATGAAATCTCAAACAATGCGCTAGCGGGGATATGGGTGAAAAACCATGGCAACCCCATCATCAGGAGGAACCATATTCATCATGGTAGAGATGTTGGAGTGTTTACATTTGACCATGGGATGGTAAGATCATTGCTCCATTTATATGGTTTCTTTTTCCTTTCCACCCGTAGGTGAATGCAGCTTTATTTCTTTTTCTCTCCCTTTTATAGGGCTATTTTGAGAGCTGCAACATCCATAGAAACAGAATTGCAGGTTTTGAGGTGAAGGCATATGCTAACCCGACAGTAGTACGCTGTGAAATTCACCACGGCCAAACAGGAGGCATCTACGTCCATGAGAAAGGCAGAGGACAGTTCATAGAGAATAAGATCTATGCCAATAACTTTGCTGGTGTGTGGATTACCTCCAACAGTGACCCCACGATTAGGTCAGTGTTCTTTTTCATTGGTGTGTTTTTTTTTTTTTTTAATTTTTAAAAATTTTTTTATTAATAATTGGATATGTAAAACTTTAGTGGATTCATAAATTTGCATACCCATGGCTTGGCAGTATTTTGTGTATTGTTCCATCAATGACCATTTAAAGCTGCATTATACTCCCTTATATCCTGTTATCAGTTTTATTTATTTATAGTTTTGGTTTGTTTTTTTGTTTGCTTATTTTCCTGTAGAGGTAATGCCATTTTCAATGGAAACCAAGGAGGTGTTTACATATTTGGTGATGGCAGGGGTCTCATAGAGGGAAATGATATTTATGGAAATGCCCTGGCTGGCATTCAAATCAGGACTAACAGCTGCCCTATAGTAAGGCACAACAAGATCCATGACGGACAGCATGGAGGTATCTATGTGGTAAGCACACTTCAAGATGATTTATTGGTTAAGAGATTAATAATTTTGTAGTTGTAATAACATTGCTATAATGTATGTGTGCCAAAACATTTTGGAACCTTGCTAAATGATGCCCTGTTTTTTTTTTTTTTTCTTCGCAGCATGAGAAGGGCCAAGGTGTTATTGAAGAGAATGAAGTGTATAGCAACACTTTGGCAGGAGTATGGGTGACCACGGGGAGTACCCCTGTGCTCAGGAGAAACAGGATACATAGTGGTAAACAGGTACATATCAATTTATATGTGGCTTTAAACTTTTATTACTGCTTTTGCACATATTTTAATGTTTGGGATTTCTCTTAATAGGTTGGAGTGTACTTCTATGATAATGGGCATGGAGTATTAGAAGATAATGACATCTACAACCACATGTATTCGGGGGTTCAGATTCGGTAGGTTGCTTAATGAACTGGAATTTGCCCTGCTTAAGACATCCTAGTGAGTTATAAAATAAAATATCTTTTTAAAGGCACTTTCACATTTCATGTGTGTATGTTAATTATTTAATCTAAATTTGATTGTTTTGTCTAAATACAGAACTGGGAGCAATCCTAAAATAAGAAGAAACAAAATCTGGGGAGGGCAAAATGGAGGCATTCTAGTTTACAACTCAGGTGAGAGAGATGTTCCTTGAATGGAGGTATAAAGCCTTATTGTCCTAGCCTCATTCTTGAAACTGTTTTCTGTGTCAAGCTGATAGTGCTATAATGTAAGCAACCCTGCATAAACCATGCACGGTTGGGCCTATATTTAACAATGTGGTGGTCTCTCCTCAGGGCTGGGCTTTATTGAGGACAATGAGATCTTTGACAACGCCATGGCAGGGGTGTGGATTAAGACAGACAGTAATCCCACACTGCGCAGGAATAAAATTCATGATGGCCGAGATGGTGGCATCTGCATATTCAATGGTGGAAGGGGTAAGGAGGAATTTGATTGATTTTTTTTTTTTTTTTCTGTTTTTGTTATGCATGTTCCTTAATGCTCATGGATGTTGACATTTTTTGGTGTAATAAGTTATATATTATGAACCAATTTTTTTTTTTTCTATGACAGGTCTGTTGGAAGAGAATGACATCTTCAGGAATGCCCAGGCTGGTGTTCTGATTAGTACAAACAGTCACCCAGTGCTGCGGAAGAACCGAATATTTGATGGCTTTGCTGCAGGTCAGTTAAACTGTCAACCTCTGGTGCAATTTTTTTTTGCATCTGTAGAACAGGCTAGATCCTTTAGCTCATTAAGATCTAAAATATGTACTTTAATCTCTTTGTAGAAGAAAGAAAAGGATCATTTGCTAGTGAATATTTGTGTTTAGTTTCTTTTTTATTTATTTATTTCTTTATTATTTAATAGTTTTAAATTGCATCCCTTTTTGTTTTAGGCATTGAGATCACAAATCATGCTACAGCAACTTTGGAAGGCAATCAGATATTCAACAACAGATTTGGGGGGCTGTTCCTAGCTTCTGGTGTCAATGTCACAATGAAAGGTAAATAGTTATTCTCAACTTTATTGCTTGTCTGTCTTTTTGAGTGGTTCGTCTAATGGAAATTTACCATTCATCCCTCAGATAATAAAATCTCGAACAATCAAGATGCCATAGAGAAGGCTGTAAGCAGAGGTCAGTGCCTGTACAAGATTTCCAGTTACACCAGCTATCCCATGCACGATTTTTACAGGTACAGTAACTGATCTGTAGAAGTTGCTTTAAGGAAGCTGAAGTGATCTGGAATTAAAGTTTAACGTAAATGCCCCTTTGCTCCTTTCTTCAGGTGCCACACCTGTAATACAACAGACAGAAATGCAATCTGTGTGAACTGTATCAAGAAGTGCCACCAGGGGCATGATGTTGAGTTTATACGACATGATAGGTTAGTGTTATTATTTATGTAGCTTAATATCATGGCTTTTCATTAAAAAATTAAGACTTCAACTGTTTGTTTTTTTTGGCCACACATTAATTTGAATTGCAGAGTTAAATTTATTGTAAGATAGCTGGTCTAATCCAATATGTAATCTGTTTCGTCTAGGTTTTTCTGTGACTGTGGTGCAGGTACATTGTCAAACCCTTGCACATTAGCCGGTGAGCCTACACACGACACGGACACTCTTTATGACTCTGCACCTCCTATAGAGTCAAACACGTTACAACACAACTAAGGCTGAACCTGCCCTTCATCTCAGCACCCTGGTCTTTAATTTAACCTGCCTACAAAACGAGCTTCTGCCATGTTGGGCCTGGAAAGACTCTAAAGTGACAGGACAACAAAATCTTACCCTTGAATTGTTTTATTGGGAGTGGGGGGGACGTTTGAGAAGTTATGTGGAACTCCTTTGGAAAGCTGCCTCTTTGCTGAATAGAGATGTTTGTGTGTTGAAAGAGAAGTGTTCTGATGCAAATGGAAGCAAGAGATTTCCTGTTCTTTTTCAGTTGTGTAAAATGGCTCTTGACCTAGAAAGAGTTAATGGTTTTGTAGAACTTTGGAAGAGTTAAGAGTTGCACAGCGAAGCAATATGTTGACTCAGGATTCTGGAGCTAAACAGATGAGACTACAGTGGCCTCCTGTTCTGGAAGAGGAACGATGGATACTTCCTTGGTCTTTCCAAACCGATCACCCTGTGCAGTCTCTGTGATGCGTGCAGGTTCAAACGGAGAGATTTTCTGCAGTTTTGTACAGATGTGACTGGCCAGAAACACTTGGAGCCAATGCCCCTCCCCCAGAGAAGCTTCTTGAATAGGAGGGAGAGCCATGATGACATGGCTTCCTTGGCAACTGTTTCTAGGTAACAGATGTGCTGATTATATGTATGAAAAAAAAAAAAAAAAAAAAAAAAAGAAAACTAAAAAATGTGGTTAGCACTTGCTTTTTTTTAATATGTTAATGTTATTCTGATCAACAAATATGATTTTAATGCTTTCTCATGTAGTTTTGTATTTTCAAGCAAAAAATCTTACTGTATTTGAATGTCTTTTATTTTATTATATATTATAATTATTATTGTTATTAATATTTTCGTTAGCGCACGTTAGGCTTGTAATCATACTGTGTCTCAGCATATAAATTCTTTCTGTGAAAGAGGATTAACAAAGAAAAAGATTTGGAAACAATAACACTAAAATGTCCTCCAGCTATGGTTTTCGATGTGTGAGGCAGGTGTTATTGTGTATTGTGACTAATATAGCCTGCTTAAAGTGAGTTTGCTTAACTTTTTTTGTTTTTTTTTGTTTTGTTTTTTTTATTTTTGGTTTTTTTTTTATTCAACAAAATGTTAAGTTTGGAAAAGCAATTTCTGAACAGAATGAAAAGTCCCAAAGGCAGTGGAAGTGTCCGTGAACAGTGGTATATAATGTCAGAGTGAAGCCTTGACGACACACTCTGTTTTTGCAGTTTAACGTAACATTAAAAATGCTTCTCTTTTTAACTAAGACAAATAGTTTCTTTTTGGGTCCATGCCCCATAATGTGCCTGTTTTTCAGTGTTGCATAGGATTGAAAAACATTGCTGGAGTTGCTACGTGAAAGGCCCTGGCCTCATAGCTGAGACACATATCTCTACAGCCTCGTTGTCTTTTGCCCCTCAACTTCATCCCCATCTATGTGTAATGTGGTGACTGTGGCTTCTCATGCCGCCTGAATTGTATGCATGTACCATAACATCTAGACTTAATATATTGTGAAGTATTCAATAACCATTATGTAGATGCTAGTATGAATTTAAAAAGGGTTTAATTTCCTAGAAAAAAAAGAAAAAGGAAACTGGTCATTTTTAAGAAAATAAACTTTATTAGATCAAGGTTGACTGCTTTTGTTTTTGTGGGACATTTCACTGCCGTTAGCACTTACTTGACTTCCTCTGCTTCACGTCCTAAGATTGGTTCTGCATTTTAGAATCTGTTGTCTAAAATGAAATGGCTGCAAATACCCCTGTTATAACTTTGCATAACGGTTTCTGTAATTTAATTCCAATGTAACACTGCTGCTTGAGGACGGTTTGAAATGCAACACTTGCTTGGATTGTTCATCACAAAGTTAATAGCTTTTGTAAAGTTTAGGTACATTGTTTACTGCTGTTACGTATTTCTTTAAAGACCTTTTTATGCTTGACAACTTTATACACCTTTTATGAATTATTTAGTTGTGAACTGACCAAAAATGGGTTTTAGGTGAAACGGTCCCATCGTGGCTGCAGGTGTGGCTTCGCTCCAATTACCCAGTATGCTGAGCTGTCTCTGTGTACCAGGCAAATATTGTGAGAGCAAAGTCCTTAAATCATCAATGCTTTGCACTATTGGAGAATTTTACTGTTGCTTGTCTCAGCAGGTTATCCAGTGACTGATAAGACATATAGGTCACTATTGACTCAATTCATAAAGTCCCTTTTTTTTTCCTCAATAGCCAAGTAAACACTGGTGTTCTCTGGGCAAATAAGCAACACGGGGGCTCTTTAAATTCTCCAACAGCCTGTATTGACTGACTGATTAATATCAATTAGATGACAGTGCCAACAATCTTAAAAGATTTTATCAATTAGTGATGGTAGCAACAATATTCTTTCAGATTTGTCTTTTAAATATTGTTCCCCGTCATTTAAATGTGCAGTACGCCACTGCACATTTTATTCTAAAACATTTTCTGTTGTATGTATTGCAATGTAGGAGTAGTCCTTGTATTTTTTTTTCTGAAACTACAGCCCTGATTCTACGTCAGAAGCATGAAATAAGTGGACTAGTTGACAATCCTTTGAACTGTTCTCTAGATAGAGGGAGTGCTTTGTGTGGGTTTTTTTGTTTTTTGTTTTTTTTTTTTGTAAAGACATTAAAGGACATTGTCATTGCACATGACACTGTTTTTATAGGCTCATTAAATAAATGCAGAGACAATAACTACTGGCCTTTAAAGGGCCCATATGATGGAAAAATATATTACTTTGTTCTTGACGAAAGGAGTTTAATGAAGTATGTTAACTGAAATGTTTCAGAACTTAATTTTTACTGCCCAGTATTTACAGCCTGTGTATTTAAACACTCCTGCAAAAACAGTACGTTTTAAAGTGTTTAAGTGTTTGTGACCCACATATTTACATGTATCGCTCTGCAGCCGTTAGTGATTTTTCAGAGTGTTTCAACTGAGACCACTTGGTGAAGAAGGCCAATAGAGGAAAGCCTATCAGAGCAGAGGTTCATAATAGACACCAATATAAAAGACACAATCATGAACACATTGCGTTTCATTCTAAGAGATCAAGAAAGTTTAGAAAATGCTCATATTAACTATTACTGTTGTGGTCTCACAAAATTAAAATGTCGGATTACTAAAACATTTATTGACATTTTTAATTATAAGTAGTACACAATTAGGCAAATGAACACTATTAACAGCCCACACTCATGTGCTTCATTGAGTTTGCACATGCTCTTGGCCTTGAATCTATGGGCATGTATTGGCCCAGTGGTTTAGATATTTAACTAGATTGTATTTGAAGTAAGGTGCAGCGGTGGCTTAGTGGTTAGGGAGTTTGCCCCAGGCTCAGAAGGTCATGGGTTTGAATCCCAGACCAGTAGGTTGCCCTGAGGTACCCTTGAGCAAGGTACCGTCCCCATCATTACTCCCTGGGTGCTTTTCAATAGCTGCCCACTGCTGCATATGTTTGTGTGTATGGGTGAAATGCAGAGGTGTAGTTTCATTGTGTCTTGCTGTGCCCTGTTTCATAATGGCAAGAATAGTCACTTTCACTAATTACATTTTGAAATATGTTATCAAGTGTGTATACAATTCATAAAACATGTTGATAAAAAATATAAGAAATAAAGCCTAACGTACAGGTAACACTGGCATGTCCTATACCTAGAGAGATAAACTAAAACTGTATTATATGAACCGCGATGGGCTGGCGACCTGTCCAGGGTGTGTCCCTGCCTTTTGCCCAGTGAGAGCGGAGATAAGCTCCAGCACCCCGCATGACCCTAATTAGGACAAGTGTCTTTGAAAATGAGTGAGAGAGAGTAAGAGTATTATATGAACTCATGTCTGGAAGATTAAAACTACAGATTATCAAGCTTGAAAAAAATGATTTAACATCAGATTTTTTCAGCCTTGGATTCATTTCGTGCAATTCTCCAGTGAGACTGAAAGAGAGTTTTAGCAGGTCTGGAATTCTCCACATCAGTTCTCCATTTGTCATGTCAATATTTCATGTGTGAATTGACCTGTTAGTGAAACCATCTGACTCTAGTCTGTTCCCAAATATATCTTTAAAGTTCTCTTCAGAATCCCCTCACAGCCCACTACACACCATTCCTCTCACCACAGTTATTCCACAATACAAGCCAACATGCAGCTACATAACCACTCACACGGGGTCTGCCGCTGTCTGTCCTACAGTTTACAAAGGCAGCGATGAGTTACATTTGGAAATGTAACTTATTGCTTTCTGGTGATGGATATTTAACTGGATGATGTATTGCGTTTGGCTCTTTGTGTGTGTATATTATGCAAACCATTTTTGATATTGTTCTTAATTTAATACATTTTAAAAATGTAGCTTGTATTATAGAAACCTGAATCAACTCAATCTTTATACCTGAGAATAAATTCTGAATTAACGCTAAGTAGAACTGAAGGGTAGATAATGACTATCAGTCAATCAGTCAATCAGTAGACTCATGGTGTACTCTGGGTGAATACCTTATAAGCTGCAGTTGTATAAGTTTGTTGGCTAAATGACTGAACACATCACAATACTAAACTCTGCCTCTAGGACTTCTTGAACCAAATGAATATCTGGTTCATTTTTTTATCCTATATGCAAATGTCCTCGTTCAGAATTATTCATTACCAAAATCCCTACCTAAGCATGCATATTTTCTTTAAGAATTGAACTCCTTAATTAAATCCCTAAATTTAGTCAACAACAAACTAATAATCTAAAAAAACGTTCACTTTTTCCCGATACCTCAAACTGAGCAGTAAGATACTCTTTTTTTTCAGATGTGTATGTATGTGAATGTTCTATATATAGATGGGGGTGCCTGGTGTTGTAGGCATACAGGAACAGGGCATAGATGGATGGATGGATGGATGAACAGACAGATAGATAGATAGACATACAGATAGTTAAATATACATTTACATTTATGGCATTTAGCAGACGCTCTTATCCAGATTGACTTCCATGTCCTAATTACCGGGACAGTCACACTGGAGCAATTCAGGGTTAAAGGTCTTGCTCAGGGACCCAGTGGTGATAGTGCCAGAGGTGGGATTCCACTTTAGCCATAGGTCCATAGGCAAGAACCCTACCACTGGACCACCGCCACCCTAGATAGACAGTTTGATAGATAGACAGACAGACAGATAGATAAGGCAGACAGACAGATAGATAGATAAAGTTTGATAGACAGACAGGCAGACAGACAAATAGATGATGATAGATAGACAGACAGACAGACAGATTGACAGACAGATTGACAGATAGATAGATAGATAGATAGATAGATAGATAGATAGATAGATGCACCTGTATCATCTATTATATGTGTTAATTTATTCACAGATATGGTTGATTGGTTGAATTTAAAAATTGTGTTGGTTCAGAAAAAAATCTGCCTCCAGGACTTCCCCGCGGAATGACGTCACAAGGTACCGACGTCGTTTCACAGCACATCCCGTTAATGACACGAGCCAGAATAGTCATTTCCGCGCTGGTATAAATGTAGTGTGCAAGTGCGTGTTTTTGTGGTATTTATTTTATCCAGCCGACTGAGAAAAAGAGAAAAGCGACGAAAGTCTATCACGCGTTCAACGCGTGACGTCACCTGATATGATTTAACGGCCCTGCTGATGTTTGATATCAGGCCAGTTTATGGTTAAATATTATATTGAAACTTTAAACTTGACAGCGCGTGCTGCGCCCCTCCAAAAAACAACAATAAAACAGTAGAAGCACGCGGCACGGACTGAGTGATCGGTGAACGCCGATTGCTTAGGTTTGCTAAAAAAAAAAAAAAAAAAAAAAAAAAAACCTGCTACCGCGCTGCGGCAGTTGTCAGGGGAGATCGGAGTGCAGCGCTGCGATTGGCTGAAGTGGCCCTGTTGCCTTGGCGACGGCAGGCGGGGTATGGTAGCGTTGCTGTGCAGCGTGATCTCTGCGCCGCGCTGCGTGCATGGAGGAAGCAGCTGCTGATCTTTTGACACACACACACACACACACACACGCACAGAACAACACGGGAGAAAAAGAAAGGCGACTGCATGAGCGCAGCGAGGCTCCGTCGTCGGACACGACATTAGCATGCACGAGTGTGAGTGCTCTCTTATAATCTCATTCTTTAATGAATTAGTGCTTCTTTCGACGAAGGCTGTGGGACATTTTCATAAACAAGTTTCCTATAAAGATCCAGTGGGAGCTGTTTAACTCCGGTGCGTTCCTGTAGGTCGACCGTTGGAGTTACATTTGGAGCACTTTGTATTTATCGGCTGTACTGAAGAGGCTCTGCTGAGCTGGTTTGGTTTCACCAGAAGAGAGAATAAATGGGGAGCATGTGATCCAGTTAGCTGACCAAAGTTGATTCAGTGGAATTAATGGCCACGTTTTGCCTTTTACCTTACACAACACGCTCAGTTGTGTAGCCGTCAAACCCTCGCATTACAGCACGTGTTTATGTTACAGTATGTTCCTCATTAGCCTTTAAAGAGGACGTGCTCTTCACGCAAAGCTATTTTCCGCTCCGTGTTGTGAAGCCACGCATTAGCACCTTTGCTATGCAGCTAGCTTAGCCTGAGCCTGGTGTTTCGGCGGCTGGAATAACACATTTCCTCACTTTCTGCGTCTCCCTTCATTCTCAGAGTCATTATTATACACCTTTAGGGTATGAAATGCTCACTAACTGCTCGGTTTGTGTCCGAATGCTCGATTGGCGCCTTTATGTACTTTAGCTACTTTTTGTTGACTATTGGGCTCAAAAACCCTCCGCTGGTGATCACGTTCGTCGAGCAGACACGAAAGCCATCCACCAAAATGTGTGATTTAAAGGTTATCAGTGAAGGTTACAGTGCTGTCCGTTTAGTTAGGAGTGGAGGGAATCTAGGGCAGCTATGTAAGAGGAGGCTGGAGGGTGGGGGCTGCTGCTGTTACTTTTTCTTTCCCTTTTTTCGTTTGAGTGTCTAATATAGGAAGCCGTTCACTCCCACACGGCGCTCTAAAGTGAAGGTGAAACCGAGATCCTCATCACAAAATGTGCCAGCATATCCGGCAGGCTGGATACATTGTGTGTGAGTGACACTGACACGTGGTCAGAAGGAGCTCATGGCTGGGCAGGACGTGCAAGCAACTCCTGTCACATGATCACAGCGTTGAGTTCTGCTTTTTCAAGGCCCAGAGAGAATCTACAGTGTAAACACACACCCATAACACTGAGCTGGGCACATCACCTGGCCAGTGCTCAGGTGTTCAGCCTGGGTTCAGGTTTATGATAATATCCGTGGTCAACAGAACTGTTGGTGTAATGATCCCCAGAATTTCAGTTTGACACAACCTGGACTATCATTTATCAACAGAGGATCAGAGAAGGAAACGGACTATTGCTACTTTTCGATTCCCTGTCCTTTAAATTATGTAGTGATATAACAGCTCAATATCTGAGATCACACCGTGGGGTTTTCCCTCACCCATTGATGCCCGTCTCTTCATGGTGTATAAAACCAAAATAAAAAAAGCTGTGTTTTAAGTGCCCTAATTTAACGCTATGGCCACAAGTTGACGCACAAGCCCGGAGCGAACACACTAACCATAATACACAACACTTTTTGATGAGTGGTGTTGCCACACCCTTAATATTGGCCAATGATGACTTATGTGGCTGTCAGTTGGCATATATCAACATGTATACGTACCATCCTTCAGCTTTACGGCTCAGAGTCTTTGAGCTAAATAGCTGACTCTGTGTTTTTTTTTGTTTTTGTTTTTTTTAGATTTAGTTTGTGCAATGGACGCTGGTTCTGAGATGAATTTGTTCATGGTGTTTTTCTCAAGACCTGACTACCTTGCTGGATTAATGAACAGAGCGATAGCCACCTCTCCACTGTGGCTCTCTGGAGGGCTCTTGTAGGGCACAGCAAATGATCCCATGCTTATTGCTGCTCTCTTGACACCAGGCTGGGAAATTAATTAGTGTCATTATGACTCTCGGATTGACAGATATGTTCTGGCTTTTTGCTTGCAAGTATGTGATCTTATTCTTTTTCTCAGCAACTGAAAATGCAAAGTGGGGGATTAGTTTAAGGCTTGGATGCAGCATTAAGTTGAAGGCTAAGTCTTTGAATTAATACACTTTTTTTTTGTTTTTTTTTTGTCTTTGATGAGATAAGCATCCTTGAGGAAAAGGTCATCAAGCTCCTTTATCAAACAGGGCTGTCCTGTGGTGATGACACTTTTTTGGATTTTGGATAAAGAGATTGCCAAGAGGCAAAATAATTGTTTTTTTAATACTCTTGTATGGTCCATATCTAAGTGGACCATTTTGCACTTTCAAGAGATGTCACAACTAATCAAGCAAGCCCGACTTGTGTCCCAGCTTTCACCCACCAACTAACGACTGTGTCCTTTGTCTGCAGACCCCTCCTCCTCCCATCTTCTTGTTTTGGCCCAGCTGCACATATTTCTCATCTGCAGTTAGCCTCTTTTTGTTTCTAGTGCCCTGAGAGCCAGACCGAGAGGTTCAACTCGCATCCCCAGGAGGCTGCAACGCTTTGGTTGCCATGGCTACGTGGTGACACTAGGGTGTGGTAATCAAATATAGGCGCTTCTGTGGATTTCAGTTGCAAATGTGAGCCCCCAAGTTTGACTAGGTAGCGTCACGCCCCGAACGCACCCCACCCCCACCGTCCCATGGCCCAGCCCAGAGTGCTCAGTCTATACGCTTTCTCTACCGTCCCTCTCTTTTCCTCTGATGGATTTAGGTCTTTAGTGCAGCCGGCAGGGCCATCAGGGCCCCTCTGCCCATTGACAGTGATGCTAATGATGAACAGTGCCTTGATGCAAAGGCCCAGCCGTAACCCTGTAGCCCCAGTGTCACCCTGGTTACAGTGGCCTCTTTTGTTATGGTCACTCTGGCCTGAATATACTGGGTGTGTTTAATTGAGATGGCAGGGTGTGAGAGTGACACTGGATTGAGAGCAGGCAGCATGCCGGTGGAACAGAGTGCCTGCTATACATGTATACTTAAGCATGTTTGTGCATTACAGGAAGCATGTATAAATTGTTCTTTCACTATCTATCTGCCTTATGTTGTCATGTCTTGAAGCAATACAAGATACATTGAAAGCTTTTTTCTTTCTTATTTTGGGTAACCATTGTATGAAAAGTCATGGATAATGGATTGGCATTCCTTATTAGCAGAATAAAATGTAAGAAAAATGCACACATCTATAATCTTTTGATCTGATATTTGACTGGAAGACATTTTTGGTTATATAATATAAGCACTCTTTGTTTTATTTTTCAATAGATCGTATAGTGTCAGCTTTTGGTCTCATGTCAAAATGTTTTTGTGAACATTACACAAGCCTTTTACATTTGGCTAAGGACAAAAAATAAATTTTAGCCAATTTGATGCAATGTCCTTGAGCCTTAGGATTACAGCTTTTCAGATTCCAGAGCTCTTTCTTATAATGTGTCTAAGAAGCTTGGGTTCTGAAAGGTAACCACGTGTTGTGGAAAATAGGACCCCAAACAAATGATCAACAACTGAGACTTTGTATTGTACAATGAAGTGAACAGTAAATATAACACAGCTAAGTAGAGTTTCAGATTGTCAGCACTGCTTGCTAAATTTTCCATAAGGTGACAGATTCATTAGAATCCCCATCAACCCCCCCCCACACACACACACGCACACACTATACCATAAACTGTGTCAGGGACGCTGCCATGGAGAATATCTAAATCCAAAATGGATTTGGAAGTGAAAAAGTTCTGGTATCAATAGCAGTTATTAATCTCCAGCTGCTTTGTAATGAGGGTAGGTGACCTTCCTGCTGGGCTGTCAGATCAACTCTCTCAGTGCTCTACCAAAACACCAGGAGCCAATGACTCACGCCTGATGCTCTGCAGACCATGCTGACAGCGATAAGAACGTGCAGTGCAAGAATTCTTCACTGCAAGAGTTTTTGGCAGAAACCCTTTGGCTGAGGTGGACTGATTAGGCATGCTGGGCCACGCTGGGCCACACTGAGCACTTTTCAGGCAGTGTCACCATGCTGCTTTATTATCAGCTAGCAATTGCTTCCCCAGCTCTGAGTAAAAGAAGCAGTTCAGTAGTGAATTTATCCTCTCTTAAATGCTGATGGATATTAGGGCTCCAGACCTGGATGGCAAGGGGAAAAGGTGAAGTTTGGATATTTTTAGAAAATACACCCTTGCCTTGTCTCTTAGCAAAGATGATGGATTTATCTGATACACCAACAGCATTTCTCATTTCTGGATTTGACATGGCTATTAGAATGTAAGTATAAATGACTGCCTTTGACTGCAGTTACTGTACTTATTTATAGCTGTAAGAAACAGCAAGGCACTGCTTTGTGGTTGCATTTGTAGAAAAGTTCCATGCCTGTTGACTGGCTATTCAAATGTGTGTTGTTTTTTTTTAAACTGCTCCACCCATAGACGTTGCTTGTGTTTGTGTTTGAAGTGGCTGTGAACCATTGAGTCCTGTCATTAGCATTGTCTCTTTTTGTGGATGGAGAGCTTGTAGATGTGCTGATGAGCTTGCTGGATCACGCTGGCTTTGTCTTGCTAATGGAGGTTAATGAGAACCGGTGTGTGATACTGGGATCAGAGCAGAGACAGGGAAAGCAGGGCATCCAATACAAGCAGCTTAAGTCTGGAAAAGCTGCTATAGTTTTGCTCTTTATGGGGTCAAATAATAGAAATGTCTGTTTTCCAACACTTCAAGTTCAGACACTGATCCCAGCATAACGTTTTCTCAAGCTCTACTCAAGCTTATCAATTTTTTCAACATGAAGAGTGAACAGGAAGAGATTTTCTAACTTGTGTCTTGGGTTTTTTTGGAGAAAAAAAAATCTTGAAAGAGGAAGAAACACCCCTCCCCTACTCCCCTGATCCACTTACCAGAGAGAGCGAGAGAGACACAGAGACGGACAGAGTGAAGGAGAGTGGTAGCTTGAAAAGAGAGAGAGAGTGATTCAGAGCAGCACTTTAGGTGATTATTTATTTATTGATGTGCTGTATGGTTTCCATGGCAGTGGCTCATTTGAGTGGATGTACCGGTAGGAACAGAGGGAGAGAGGCAGTCACTTTTCCCCAGCAGCCAGACCTCTTTTGCTTTGAGCTGATTATTTATTCATCAGTGTATTCTGCGTGATTTCCGTGGCTGTCCGTCAGAGGAAGCCATTTAGTCTGCATCCAAGCGGTGCTCTGATTGGCCTGCTTAGGTTGTTGTCTCTCTCCAGGACTCCAGGGGCTTCCTGTTCCTCCAGGCTGTCTGGGGCTGTCTTGCTGCCTGCAGCCATGACCAGGGAGATGGAGCCTGGCTCTCACACAGCCTCTTTGTCCTTCTTTGTCACTCTATTTCACAGAGGACATTACTAAGACATGAATATGGGCACAGGCTTTCGTGCTGTGTTTCTTCTCTGCTTCGATTTGTGGTGCTTTGCTGAAGACATACACACTCAATGTGTGATGCTGAACAGAAGGAGAGGATCAGAGTCCTTTCAGGCACTCGAGTAGACTCCTAAGAGGCACTTAACTTCATCCTGAGAATCCCCTTCAAGAACCTCTCAATTCTCCTAAGAAAGAAGAGGGTCGGGAGAGCTGATGATGACCATAATGTCCAGTGAAAAAAGTTAAATATGTGATGGTGCATCCTAAGGGATTTTTGAAATATTTCTAAATTGATTTGCATCTTGTAGCCCCAACTACACTTCAAGCTATTAATAATCTTTATGCTTCTGTGAAATACCCTGTGCTCAGAGTTACGCTTTGAATTCTGTAAACCAGTAGTTCCCAAACCTTTTACAGAACTTTACCTTCTTAGACTTAAATCCACTCGCTGTTTTCTCCCTTCACCTGTCAGAAGTAGATATTGGAGCCATGGACATTTTTCCAATAGCACTCTGTGTTTTGCTTGTAATTTTTTGCTACCTCTTGTAGTTGGGCAGCAGAGGCTTTCCCCTGGCAAACCTGCCATGGACACTTACATACAGGGTGCTTATGGCCACCTCTCATTTAACAACATTGACACCTTAGACTCAATTTTCACCTTCAGATCAGCTGCTAATTCTAGATGTTCACATACTTTTGCCAATACCAGATATGTAACATTGTAATAGTCATTTTCCTTAATAAATATGTGAGCAAGTATAACATTTTTGTCTCATTCTTTTAATTGGATTTTTTAATCCATCTTTAGGACATCTACAAATAATTCAGTTTATACTAATTTACACTATATATAATGTACACTCCCTCACTACTTGTCAATTTAGACAGCTTTTGTAGTTAACTTTTTGCAGAGACCATATCAGGAGGACTAAATGTGGAATTCATGGCCTCATTATTTTTGTCTGTTTTTTTCATCCTTACACCAGTTTCTTAACTCATGTATTTGCCTTTTCCTCTATAGATCCCCCTGGTTTGATGGGTCCAATAATTGGCATGTCTCCAGATAAGAAAGCTGAATCTCCAGGATCTCAGGGTGTGTGTGGAGCAGGAACTCTCCCGGAAGCAGAGAGTGCCTCCAGTCCTATGGCCACAAGTGTGGACCGTATTGGCCCTGCTGGGTTAATAGGTGTGTCGATGGTTGAGCCTGAGGATGATGAGTTGACGAATCTGAACTGGCTGCATGAGAACCTGCTGCAGAACTTCACTCTGGGAGGACCTGAGGCTCAGCCCTGCAGCGGACCCTTGTTTGACATTGAGGGTAGCATTAGGTCAGCACATGGCCACAGTCTGTCCTCATCCTCTACTTCTTCTGTTTCATCTGGAAGTCCAGGCAGCGAAAGAGATCCCCTGAAATCGAAGCCTCCTTTTTCTTTCTCTCTTCTCATTTACATGGCCATTGAGCAATCTCCTAGCAAATCACTTCCTGTAAAGGACATCTACGGTTGGATCCTGGAACACTTCCCTTATTTCTCCAGTGCCCCCACTGGCTGGAAGAACTCTGTGCGGCACAACCTTTCTCTCAACAAGTGCTTCCGGAAGGTAGAGCGAAGCCTAGGGAAGGTAAGCAAGTCATTTGCTTCTTTTTTCTGGTGTTCTAGATCAAGAGTCACCAGTATTACGCAACCTTCAAATTGTGTTTAAATATTGTTTTTTTTATTATGGTTGTGGCCACAACATCATAATTATTTGCAGGAAACTCAATATTTAGATGACAGGTCCTGTATGATACTTCCAACTGTACTTCCAAAACATTACTCATTTAATTTGCATCCTTTACTGTTTGTTACAGTAGTGCAATATAAACTTACTCTCTGGCAGAGAAAAAAAGCGTGACAAAAAAGCATTATTCCCAACATGGTTGTCTTGTTTCCAACCTAGACCAGCACATCTGAACACACATGATGTTATTCTTATGACCTTTGAAGTGGAGGAACTTTAGCGACATTACACAAACCAGCATATGTAGGCTTTCATTTCAGTGAAGCAGAAGCACCTAACTCCACTTGTTTAACCAGTTGGACTCAGGCTTTAATCAGATGACGCTGAAGGCCTGCTTGGTGAGAAACAAATAACTGAAACTCTTCTGGCCCTTTGCCATTGGGATTTTGGGCCCTACTTTGAACTATAGCTGAGCATTGGAGATTTACCAGACTGGGACATTAAAGGGGTTACATCAGGTGAAATGCAATAAGCAGCACATTTATTACCATGCTGGATATAATATTATAGTGTTATAATATAAGTGTTGATTTCAGGATTTTTGGGTATCGGCAGTCAGAAACAGACCACATAGCTAATTGAACAGCAGTCCTGTAGAGCTGAATTAAAATTTTATTTATTTATTTATTTTTTAACTGAACAAAGCTCAGTGGCATTTATGATGTGTTATAAGAACATGTGTGTGTCTGTGCAAGTGTGTGAATCTGTGGGTTTCACATGGAGCAGCCTGGTGTCTGTTGCCATGGTGATGTTTCCTCTTTCCTGTTTATGAGCATGGCTGGTGATTTCAGTCAAGGTCAAAACACCCCTGCAGGACCACACCTCAAAGAGGTGATGAGCCTGTTTTATGTACATGTACTTGAATGTGCCTTCACGTGTCTAGACACATACATTCAGACACACATGCAAATGCTGTAAAGGTCAATTCTGCTCTGATGTACTGCCGGGAGATGGTTTTGTGGCTTTTGCATATTACGAATCACTGAGCACCACAGAAGAGGCTTAACTCCAGCTTGTTGTTGCGGAGCAATCTGCAATGTGTGTAAACCACACCAAGGATTATAGTCACGGTGCTTCCTGAAAGTTGTGTCCCAGTCTTAGCTTGCTGATGTCAAAGTGGTTTATTGGAATTTTAACTCCTCCCCTCTTTAATTCAGACCAATGGGAAAGGCTCTCTGTGGTGCGTTCATCCTGAGTTTCGTCCCACTCTGATGCAAGCCCTGAAGAAACAGCATTTCCCAAATGCACACGCCTTCTACACCCCGCCTGCCTCCCCTCCCAGGTACGTTCAGCACCTTGCTTTTAGAGAGAATTGGGCTTTCTATTTGGACAGGTGGATAGTCAGTTATATCACATCTATCATTTCTAGCTGATCATATTTTTATAAACAATTAATAATAAAATATAGCAATATAAAAAATAATTTGTACATATGTTTGATGTTCTGAAATATTTAAATTAGGATGGAAGGAAATTGTGCTACACTTGTATACATTGCATATGGAAAATATACAGACCCTTTTTTCAAATTAAGTTATGTTTATGGTGTTTTTCCCTCATTTATCTACACAATAATTCAGAATGACAGAGCAAAAAAGTATATGTAATATTATATAAAAAGCAATATTGTTAGCAATGGCACACATTTCCTCAGAAAATGTCTTCCTATTTATCTTGGCCAGATTGTTTAAGCTTTTTCAGGTTGGATGGGAGACATTGGTAGTTGTAGTGGGTTTAATGGTGGACTGGCATTTCACAGAGGTTTGTTGAAGCCACTACTGTTTTCTTGGCTGAATGCTTCAAGATGTTGTCTTCAGCCTGTCATCCTGAGAAATGAAAAGGTTATCACTCAAGATTGCTCTATATGGTTTTGCCTCCATTTTTCCCATTAAACTGACTAGTTTCCTAGTTGCTGTCACAGAAAAAAACATCCCAGAAGCATAAGCAAGCCATCCTTATTTTTGATTGTAGGAATGATATTAAGAGATGATGTACATTGCATGATTTTCTTCACACACATTGGTGGGAACTGCAGCCAAATAGGTCAATCTTCATTTAATCAGAACAGAGAATGTGGCTTCTCATGGTCTGAGAGTCATTCAGATGCTTTTGGCTTTCAGAGTGCTGTCATGTGCCTTTTAGTGATGAATATCTTCTCTTTGGCCACTCTGGCATAAAGGTTGTACTGATGGTTGTCCTTCTGTAAGGTTCTCCCATCTCCACATAGGAACCCTGGATCTCATTCATATTGACCAATGGGTTTTCAGTTGCCCATGTGACCAAGGCCCTTTGTCCGTCATTACTCGGTTTGTGCTCCCGGATGGATCTGTGGAGACTGATGGTTTTAAATCTCAACCATTTGAAAATGAGGAAAGCTACCACGTTTTTCTTGAATCCTTCCCCAGATCTGGCTCCATGCAGGTCTGCGGCAGTTGTTTGGTTTTGGTGTGGTCACTGAAAAACTCCTTTAGAGCCAACCTGAATTTATCGAGAATTTAGATACTAGCTAAATTTAGATACTAACTAAATATAAAAACAAATAAATCATCTTGTTTTTTATGTGACTTTTTTGTATGTAGCCTTTTTGAAGTACTTTTGACTCAAAATAATCATCAAAATATATTTTAGTCATCAAATATATTATTATATAATGATTTGTGATTTCCAGATGTACTGACCTATTTCCTATTTAAATTTAATTGATTGAAATCATTTCAACACAGCTTCTTACCTGTAGTATTTCCCACACCTGTGTAAGTAAAAGCTGTCTGTTGCTTTCTCTATAGTGCCTCGTCTCCTCCTCGTCACCTGTGCGCGCTGGAGCAGAGCTTCTCTATGAAAGGTAAGAGGACTTAGCTATTGCGCATCAGTGCATTAGTTCTGTTATGGAGGACTTCAAGCGGGTCATATCCCTCACACAGCATTAGCAAATGTATCATTACACATTTAAGCATATCACTCATCTCGGCTCCTTTTGTTCAGTTCATCCTCTGCCGGTCCACGCTGGGCTTAAATGCCATCTCTTTCCTGTATTTTGTAGCCTTGACAACCAAGGCACTGGTGCTTTTGTAATGAGGGATCGCTCTGGCTGCAAGTGACTCATTCACTTACACACACACACACACACACACACACCCCAACACGCATACACTCAGATATGCACACACACACACACCATCACAAAAACATTGTAGTGCATTGCCAGTCGAAACCTGTGTCCATCCAATGTTTCTTTCTCTTTTCAGAATCTGATTTTGATGCTGCCACTGCCATGATGCTCTTAAAGTCTGCCTCTGAGCAGAACATTGACCCATGTAAGAGAACACCATTATAAAAAAAGCATCCTTTTTTTGCTCCATGTGTTCCCGCTCCCTTTTTTGTCTTGCATCGGTTTTATTTTCAGTGCATGATTGTGAATACATATTCGCAATGTAGGCATGTTCCTTACATGCATACGTCTGATTTGAGCCTTCAGTTTTTTTTTTCCATTTCATATCCACCTACCATAAAGTTCAATCAGTCCTCGGGCACCCCCATACAGTCCAGAACCATTGGCAGAGGTTCATTTGTAATTTTACAGTTACTGTCTGAAGTCCTGTGCTATTGACATTTTGTCACTGATTTCCTAGCACATCAATCAGGTGCAAAAGGGACCACCACTGACCGGTTCATTCAAGTGATTTGAACATAATGAAAGCAGGATTATTTTGTTGTTATACTGGTTAAGGTTTATCACCTCTAGGTGGTAAATGCCTCATCCATACTGCTGAGTTCACCAACGAGATATGAAAAAGTTCACCAACCACAGATATGCAGCAGAGACTGTAGAATTGAATTTGTACAGAGAATGTTGAGCCATGGATGCATATTTGAATCTCAGAGTTGAATCAGCAAGGTTTATTTTTTTAATAGTGTCCAGGAAGAGTTTAAAAGTGTTTAAAAACTCTGTAGGGATCTCTGTTCTTCTGAGTGAGAATGAGCATAATGGTTCCTTTCCATTCAAGCATGGGGTAGTACCGATAAATTGTAAATAATGCAAGGCAACAGATGGGCTGTTGTCAGTTTATGTAAACCTGTAAAGTACATGTATGTAGTAAGTGAACCAGTTAAATTTAAAAGCTATTTAGACTTTACTCTGGCCTGAAGTTTTATTCTGAACCTGTGTAAAGCATAAAGGACCTGAAAGGACCTCAAATTACATGTAAAGCAGGCACCAAGAATAAAGTAAAGTTAAAGCAGAAGTGAATGTAAGGTAAATTCGTTCAAAAGAACCCGGACGTGAATTTTTAACTAGACCATATAAAATGATGCAGCTCTGTGTAGATAACTATTTCTATCAATGTTTGAGTTTGTACATTGTTTACCTAGATTTTATATAGCTACTGTATGACAGATTGCTTTTCTTTTTGTCTCTTTGTCTAAGGTGATCAAGAGGGACCCATTGATCTGTCCCGAAGAGACCTGGTGGTTGTGAGTCGGGATCCCAAACAGGACCACACATACAGCAGCACTTCTGTTTCCCATTCACAGCCGCAAACATCACCCTACCAGGCAATAGTCTCTAACCTGGCTGTGGAACAGGAGAGAAAGGGTACAGTCCACACCAGTCAGGGCACCACAGGAAGCCACCCATCAGGGAAGCGGGTCAGGCGAGAGTCTAGGGCCGAGGTGGACGAGGAGCTAAAGGAGGCAGCCGGATCGTTACTGCACTTGGCTGGAATTTGCACCAGTCTGGGTGCCTCAAGACGCAAGAGCAGAAAGCTCAATAGTAAATGAAGCCCAGATTCCCCAGCTTGCTGATCCCTTTAGCCGTGTCCTCTTAACAAGTGTAACACATTAATGTGGCCTATCCGGCCTCTCTCCTCTGGCTCCCTACTCATTGGCGCAATTTGAGATTTTTTTTCTCTCAACACCTGGATCAAAACATTCCTGTCATCTCATCAAACAGGCAATACTAACCCATCCGCAGGAGAGAAAAGCCATACCGACACTTTATTTTGTTGTTCTAAGACATAGAAGAAAAGAAAAAAATGCACATTCAAACGAACCATCACCATAATTATGTTTATGAGGAAAAAGGTTTGAGGAGAACTTTTGGGGGGGAGGGGGAAGATTTTCCCAGAGGAGATTTGCATGCTTCCACATCTAATAACAACACAAACTTATTTATACTGAGAATGAATGCATGGATTTCACAAATTCCCAAGTTGCTTGGGCTTCATCATAGACAAAAAAAATGGATACAAAAAAGTGCCATTGATTTTGGATCTTAAGACTTTGGTTGAGAAATCTGATACAAAGATACATGCAATAATTAGTTGACCTGAATACTTGTAGTTATTTTATTTTTGTACTGCTGTTTTTTGTATTTCGTCTGGTGAAGATGGCATGTCCCCTGGAGCCCTGTGCTACTGCAGCTATGATGTCAAAACCATGTGATTTCTTTCCTGTTCATCCTGATAGGATCCATATCCAGACCCCACATCCCTGAGCAGTATGGTTATTGTGCCATGCAGTTGTAGAGATTGCATGCACATTCACTTCAGTATTTATTCACCTTTTATCTGTGTAGTCAGTGTAGTCATGTGCCATCACTTTCACAGTTAATCCTCAGTTCAGAGTAAAGTTGCTTTCGCATTTAAGGAAGCTTAGGAAACAACATGGTGAAGCAGACTTGACTTCTTTCTGTCTTCAGCAACTCTCAACAGTTGCTTTGTCTCCCTGCTATTTAAAAAATCATCACCATCATTTTACCTGGGGCTTCTCGTTTGTGGTGCGACCTCCAGAAGGAGTCACAGGAAACAAGCTTAAATGTCCCCTTAGTGGACAGTTGTGGGAGCTGTGAGAACTGCAACTTTTGAAGTAGCCTAGCACACCACTGCACATACAACCTCCAGAGAGTTCCCAATGCTTGAGAGGAAACCAGAGACAATGCAGCCTCTGGAAGAAAAGCGACTGTGGGTCAGGCCGAGGCAGCCAAGAGAGGAAAAAACACGTTTCAGCAGCTCTTTTTGAGAGGAAGTCATGGGAACAGACCTAGAGGAAGTGGAGTTGATGAGAGAGGAAGCTGATTTGTGTGGCTGAGGTGCTGAGCAAAGTTTGAAGTGACTGAAGCAATCTGATCAGAGTCTGATCCGAACAGGAGTGAATCTGACCTGAACACATTGCTGTCACTATACTGGACTTTATGGACTCTCTTCAACTCATACATTTTCCTTTTTTCTGTGGAATTCTCAAGGATACTGTTTAACTTTTTTTCTTTTCCATTTTCTTGGGTTTTAAATGTTTGTTTCAGGTTAAATTCAGGTTTTATATGCCTGAGTTAAGTGAAAAACCATTGCCATTTATTCCTAATTATGCTCATATTCAACCCTAATCAGGAACCACTGCACCTCGCAGGCCAGTAACTGGTACGTGACTACTGAGCCTTTTGAACAAAAGCAGCTACTAATTCAACGCTATTAAGATTTGTTATTCTATTACAGAGGGAAAATCCATCCCTTTTTTACTTAATTCTATTCCTGTGATGTTGAAAGTCATGCAGAGTGGTTTGAAGTGCAACTGCACTTTGTAGAAAAATGTCTGCCTCCAAATTCTTTACAGTGGTGATAATGGAAACCAGAGGTCACAATGTCTACAATTTAAACATAGCTATTTACTGTCTAAAATGATCATTGATCCTACACGTCTGTTAAAGTTTTATGTGTAATGTTACCAATGGTCAAATGGGGGGGGGGGGAAACACAATTTATTTTTTGAAAAAAAAAAAAAGTTTTGCCTTAAACTGCATGTACCTCTCTGCCATTAATGGATACCAGAAATCCATAAAAATTGTATCAAACAAAAATTGCTTCCTTTAGGTTTTAGAGACAGTAATTACTGTGGATACTGTGGAATTCCTATAGTCACCGCTGTAAACAGTTCCTTACCGCCAAGTTTAGTTCTACAAGTTTAGAAAGGTGCATTTCACACCGAGCCACTATTTATTATAATAACTGTTTTTACAGCTTAATTGTGCTAAACGTTTAAAAATCAGTGGAACTCCCCTTTAAACTGCCTGCTGTTATAAAGCTGTTGCCAACCAGTTTAACCAAGACTACCGATTCTCTAGATCTGTAAATAGTGAAACAATGCAAGTATTATTAGTGAGAATTTAGAGGAGGACAAAACTGAAGTATTAAATTTGAAGGTTAATAAATGAAGCACTTGCTTCTCCCAGACTAGGAATTCTAAATTAAGGAAACAGCTTTTGGCAACTTCATGATACAGGAGAGTGATAATTGTTTCCCTGTTATTACTATCATAATTATGTTACATAAATTTCGAGTTGCCAATGGAATCGGATTGCTCGCATTTGTCTGCCATGTCTGTCTGACAGACTCAACTTGTTTGGTTTTGTAAGCTAACCTCTGTTAATAAAATGTTTATAAAGTTTATTTTTTGCCAAAGATATGCAATTGTTGCATTATATATGGTATTACAAAATAAAAAGGTTTCTTTTAAAGCTTTCTGTATCACTTGTCTAAGAGCAACAGTATTCCAGAGGTCACATTTGAAGGAACAGGCTTGTTTGGTTGCGAGGGTTTATTGAGCAATCGTGTCACCTGCTGGAGAAAGTTGGTAATGCTTTAAAAACAAATGGAGACTGTTTGTCGTTAATGACAATAGTTGGAGATTAGACAGCCACAACTGGTACATGATATTTAGTGCAGAATATAATTTGCTCTCTCTCCCCATCACCCCCCCCCCCCTTTTGTGGTTTTCTATGTCCAATAGGCCCTTGGCCTGCATCCTTGAACTCCAGGCCTTGATGCATGAGCCATATCTTCATACCAAATTCCCCTTCCTGTGTGTGTGTTCGGGCTACAGAATCCAGCTGCAGCTGCCACACATACTGCATACTCCCACACATGCTTTGAAACACTGAAAATTTCCAAAAAGGAAAACGAACAACCATCCTTCTGTTTTGTTGCCTAAATCTAGTACAGGTGCACCGATAAGCTGCTTTAGAGTCAAAGATAAATGTCCGCCAGCTTGATCAAAAAAGCTCAATACAACTTTTCAGATTTGAGCTTCATGTCAGTTTTCAGTGTAACCGAAACCAAAGTATTAGACAGTTTAGAAGTTTAGTTATACATGCTTTTATATTCTGACTGTCCTATCAGTCAGGCTGCAGTAGGCACTATTTCTGTACTGTGTTTCTCTCTATCCCCAACACGGTAGCGTCTCTTCTGGTACAGCATCTGTACTCAGCCTTTGGGGTTACTGTGACACTGAACATACAGGATGTGCTCAACCAACAAAGATTTCTGATAAGCGGTAAGAGGACAAGGCATGGAACTGCTCTCACGTTCCACACATACTCTGTGGTATGGTAAATGGTAAATTCTTTTTTAACAGCTTATCCTCATGTGCTGAGCTGGAGAGTTTTCTGCTGCCTGATTAGTCTTGTCTTAATTACTTCCAACTGATGCAGTAGAACAGATTTCCTGAGCAGAAGACACATTTAATCATGTCAGAATTTCTCAGTGTATTTCTCTTGGACCTTCTAAACCGGTATACAGACGTCTACATATAATTTCCTGAAAGAGAAAAATGTTTTTTCTTTTGTTTGTTTTATTTCTTTTTTATTTCAGATGCAGCTGTCAAAAAACAAACTACATCTTCCGTCTTTTGGCCTATAAGAGCTGGGGTAGGCTCCAGCTCCCCTGTAGTCCTAGTTAGGACAAGAAGCTCAGAAGGATGGATGAATGATGTATATCAGCACTAAGTTTAATATATTATTTACAATACAAAATGCATCCGATTTCACAGAAGAGCTACTTTAACACAAACTGCTGAAAAAGTTAATAATGGTTACAAAATAAAAGTCTCAAAACACAGTGCATCACAGCTTACTGCATATGGAGCTGTTCAGCCACAGACCAGTCATTGTGCTCATGCTGACATTTGTCCCCAACAAGTGTCCAGTATGGGTATGTAAGCATTAAAATGGCACTAAAGGACAATGGAGAAATGTGGTCTGGTTTGATGAGTCATTTTTTCTTTTGCATCACTGTGCATTCATTTCCTTAATGGAAGAAGATATGAGGAACATGACAGAGTTAAAGGTGTTGGCACTCGGATTTCCGTATGATGGTGCACCAGAGGAATGTGCTGAATAAACTTGTCAGATCAACGGAGGACCCACAGGATCAGCTGGTAATGTCTTGATTCCAGATACCATGTCTCAACGGGTCAGAGAAATAATGGTGCCACAGGCGTTCACCATATTAGGCAGGTTGTTTTAAAGTCATTGTTGATCTGGTATGCGTACCATTAGATATAACATTGCAACCTGGTCAGGTTTAGTAAGTGATCTAGGAAGGGGAAAATCAATCAAGTTTGTGACCCCTCCATTTTAGGCCAAAAACCAATTACAAGAGTGATATTCAACTGGATGAAAGCAAATTGTTTATATAGTAAGAACCTGGTGTATTCCTTTCCTTTTTTCCTTTTAAGTGTTTAGAAGTCCAAGCAGCACTGAAGGGGATGTTTTGTAAGGGGAAAAGGTGAGAGAAGCTTGCAATTTACAGGTCTTGTGGGCCTCATTGGCTCAGGGTGTGTTTGGGGAAAGGAGTGTCCAAGGGGACATTTGGGGTCAGTGAGGATGACTGAGGTGCACCAGTGAGTACAGTGTCCCATCGCTGGTCTTTGGAGAGGCTGGCCAAGCTCCATTTTGACCTGAGGAGGTCTCTGTGCGGTAGATGTGTGCACGGGTCTTGAAGCAGCCAAAGCGGCTGGTCAGCATGAAGAAGTCCCTCTTGAAGGTCTTGGTGAAGAAGGCGTAGAGGAAGGGATTGGCACATGAGTTGATGGGGTAGAAGAGCACTAGCAGTAACTTGGCATGCGACACAGTGATCAGTGGCAGCTTGAGTGCTGCTGAGATGGCAAAGAAGGAGATGGGCGCCATGCACAGGAAGTCGGTGAAGATTAGCACGGCCATGCGCTTGGCCACACGCATGTCGGCGTGGGCATGCATGAAGTCAGGGTTTCGCACCGTCACATAGATGCCCAGGTAACATGCGCAAACGCACACAAAGGCAGCCACATTGAGCAGCAGCAATACTATTACATAGCCTTGTGACACTGCTGTCTCCACGTCCATGGGCAGGCAGATGCTGGTTTTCATGTAGCTGCTCACGCCCAGCATAGGCAGCAATGCGGTCAGCACGGCAAAAATCCATCCAACCACCATGAGTGTGCATGCATGGTGCAGGCGCAGTTGCCTCTCCAGCTGCATAGCGTGAGTGATGGTGTGCCAGCGTTCCAGGGTGATGGCTGTCAAAGTGTACACAGACAGTTCACTGGCAAACACTGTAAAGAAGCCAGCTGCCCGGCAGCCTGGGCCTGTTTGCCAGTCAATACTATGATTATAATAGTGGGAACGGGTTTGGATGTCCACTGCAGCAATCATAAGCAAATAAAGGCCCATGCAGAGGTCAGCGAAAGCCAGATGGCACATGAGGAACCTGGGCACAGTTAGCTTGTAATGGCTGCTGAGAAGCACCAGGAGAACGGTGGAGTTCCCCATGATGGCCAGCACACTGATAAACCAGATGAGGACCCGCAGGAAGGTGAAGCCCATGATGTCCTCACAGGGGTTGAAGGCATCTGGTTCTGGGTAGCAGGTCACTTCGATCACATCCTTGCAGTGCTCCTCAAAAAAATGTGGCTCCAGGTTGCGGAGAGCAGGATCTTTGCACAAATTATTTATTTCTGACCTGTAAACACACATGAAGAACAAATAAGTTGTCTTTGTAGTGTTCATTAATGACACTACAAACATTTATTATGACATTTATTTACTGGTTGCTGTGTCCATATATAGCATAACATCATACTCCTGTTGCAGTGCCTTGGAGTTTCCTTAAGATTTATATTTTATGTTCAATGGCTTTTTTTGTACACTGAGTGTGCAGTATGTGTAGCATGACTGATGGAGCTTTACCCACTTGTTCTTTTTGAAATTTTTGAAGGCACAGCAGTGGCTGGGATAGGTCAGATTGGCCTGGGTGAGCTCAGAAAACAGGTCTAGGCTGGGTAACCATCTCAGAGTGTAGACAGAGGTGGCAGTCAACAGCTTCAAACTTGGCAGCATGTTCTCTGGTAAAACACTGATGGCAGTTCGTGAGATGTCCCTGCACAAACAAACACATGAGCAGCATATTTTGTAGCATCAAGGATGGTCATTTACCAAAGTAACAACTTTGAGGTTTTTTATGAGCAGTTGGTGTGCATTTCTAATCGTGGCAGTGGTTTTAGTCTGTTACCATTATAGAAACCTAAGCATCCAAGTGATATGAAAAAGATTTGTTAAAAGGTAAGAATAATAGATTGACTGTAGTCAGGCATCTACTGGAACAAGTACATTACCTCTAAAGCTGTTTCATAGAGAGCCTTGTACAAGCTAGATGAAGGACCCTATTTTAACGCAGTATTAAAGGAACTAGTAGTGGTCAACTAGTGCAGTGTTTTTAAACTGGAACTGCAATTTTCTAGGATAAAGTAAAACTGTGGACCTTCTGAGGTCCCAAAGGATGTGTTTATAAACCACTGAGTAAATGCAGAATAGATGATTTTAAGCCTCTGATAGTGACACACTTGCTGTTTTAAATGCTGCTTGTGATTTGTGTGATGCAGCTGGCAGGCTGGACTGTTGTTGACTGTGAGAGCTGGTCATGCTTACAGAACAACGGGGCCTTCAGCCCCTAGAAAGGCGTAGCTATGGATATGCTTCAGTTGTGGGTTTCCCATGAGAAACCTGAGGGGGTGGGGGTGGGGGAGTAGAGATGAAGTTGAGTCAGAGATGTAGATTCTAAAGGGAAATTATCATATTGAAAAATTAACAGCATGACATAAAACAGCTCACAGTTTTTCCATTTTGGTACCATTGAAGGCATTTCTGTCCACTTTCATGATCCCGTTCTTTGTCAGCCTTCTATTGAAACAAGGATGTATATGAAAAAGGCTGTGTAATAATAAAAAAGGCTTAATAATAACAACAACAATAATAATAATAGTTTAAATTTAATAGCAATTATGTAGGAATTTTCTGTGTTTACTATCACATAGAACAACAAGTACAAAATACTGATTAAGACATTAACTAGATGAAGTAAAAGTCTTTCAGAAAATACGATGAAGCAAGTACCAAAAAAGAGAGAGCTAAAGGTTATAGAAATGATAAAAAGCCTAAAAGTGCAGATATAAACATACAGTACTGTGCAAAAGTTTTAGGCAGGTGTGAAAAAATGCTGTAAACAAAGAATGCTTTCAGAAATGGAAGTGTTAATCATTTATTTTCATCAATCAACAAAATGCAGTGAATGAACAAAAGAGAAATCTACATCAAATCAGTATTTGGTGTGACCACCCTTTGCCTTCAAAGCAGCATCAATTCTTCTAGGTACACTTGCACACAGTTTTTGAAGGAACTCAGCTGGTAGGTTGTTCCAAACATCTTGGGGAACCAACCACAGATCTTCTGTGAATGTAGGCTTCCTCACATCCTTCTGTCTCTTCATGTAATCCAGACACACTGGATGATGTTGAGATCAGGGCTCTGTGGGGGCCAGAAGAATTTATGCTGGTTTGAAGGCAAAAGGTAGTAACACCAAATATTGATTTGATTTAGATTTTTTCTTTTGTTCGCTCACTTTGCATTTTATAAATTGATCAAAATAATCAATCATTATTTATATTTCTGAAAGCATTCTTTGTTTACAGCATTTTTTCCACACTTGCCTAAAACGTTTGCACAGAACTTTCATAATAACTGTAAATACAGTAACTTTGCAGTAGTATTTCATCTCCTTAAATATCATTACATTTGTTTGATTTTAAAATTACACTTTAATATTTTGAGCTGCTTCCTATTTCAAAAGATTGACCCTCCAAGGCAATTAAAATGATTTTACTTTTACATTAGGAAATATTCTGTACTGACTTAAGAAACTTAAACTGCAACTTTTTATCTGTTGAAAAACATTTTCTTAGGATATTTTCCATACTGTAAATATCCTAAGAAAATTGTAGTAAAAAAAAGTTATAGACAAATACAAGGCAGATAAAGACTGACAACTTAATGCTCCAGTGCTTGAATTTCCTGGTGATGACGGGAAAGGAAAACCAGGTCATATAACTCACTGCCTTACGACACTGCCTTATAGGCTGTCCCTCCAAAAGAAGATTTGAGAGGGTGTGACAAGCACTTTGAAAGAGTTACAGAGTTTAGAGCCTGCAGTGAAGGTGCGCCAGTCAACAATATGAAGAGCTCTGAATACACTTGTCCTGTGAAGGGACGATAATCACAGTTCTACAAAGACATGAATGATTATCATCATTTAGAATAAACTTACAGCTCAGTTATTATGCCACTTGTAAGTCCAAGGAAAGCATTACTGGGTATCACGTCTATGTGCATGTTATCCTGTAGGTCACTAAAAGACAGCAGATTGCAATTTGTCAGGCAGATGCATTAATTAAATGTTGCTTGGTGAAATAATGGCTTAATCTCCTTAAAATTATATGAAGTATGAAGTTGAATGGTTTAATAGTAAATGTCTAGTGATGGCCATTCATGATATAGAAGAAAATTATTACTAACAACAAAAATTCTAGAGCAGCAGACTGGATCTTGGAGAAGTCAGGAAGAACTGTGAGCCCAGTGTTTGATATAGTTCTGAAAACAACACAAAAATAAACACATGCACAGTATGAGTAAACACACTCGTTACACAGCAGTGTTCTCGAATCATTGTGGCATTTGCTGAAGCATTGCAGGTCTTTTAAAGTAGCTCAGTTTAAACAGTGATTCATGTGGGAATATTGTCTCTTTAACATGCTGAACAATCCTGGACCTGAGACAAATGCAAGAAAGCAGAACTCACAGATATCGCAGCTTTGGAAGTCTCCAGAAGGTATCTTTGTGCATAATGGCAAGGTTTTTTGATTTAGTTATGGTTCTGTTGATAGAAATTTATGTAAGGCATTTTAGCAAATACTATTTTCTGGTTTTATAAAACAATTCATACAGTTAAGGAATCATTATTATTTATTTAATGTTCTTTCTCACTGTTATACAGTGCCTTGGAAAAGTATTCCCTTCCCTTGGCATTTTTCAGGTTTCGTTGCCTCTCAACCTGGAATTAAAATGGATTGTTTGAGATTTTGCACCATTTCATTTACAGAACATGCCTACAACTTTGAAGATGTTTTTTTTTATTTATTGTGATGCAAACAACAAATAGGCCAAAATAACAGAAAACGTCATAACTTCATTACAGCTGAAAGTCGCTTTGGATAAGTCTCTCTGAGCTTGCCACATCTTGCCACTGGGAATTTTGCCCATTCCTCAAGGCAAACTGCTCCAGCTCCTTCATATTGGATGGCTTTCTCTTGTGAACAGCAGTCTTCAAGTCTGACCACAGAGTCTCTGACAAAGGTTTTGCCCAAGAATATCCCTGAATTTAGCACCTTCCATCTTTCCCTCGACTCGGACCAGTTTCCCAGTCCCTGCTGCTGAAAAACATCTCAAAGCATGATGCTGCCACCACCATGTTTCACTGTGGCGATGGTGTTCTTCGGGTGATGGGATGTGTTGGGTTTGTGCCTGACATAGCATTTTCCTTGGTGGATGAAAAGTTCAATCTGACCAGAGCAGCTTCCTCCATACATTTGGGGAGTCACCCACATGCTTTTGGCAAACTCTAAACGTGGCTTCTTATTTTTAGCGTTAATTAATGGCCACTCTTCCATAAAGCCCAGCTCTATGGAGTGTACGGCTTATTGTGGTCCTATGGACAGATTCTCCAGTCTCTGCTGTGGAACTCTGCAAATCCTTCAGGGTTACCTTTGGTCTCTGTGCTGCCTCTCTGATTAATGCCCTCCTTCTGTGAGTCTGAGTTTAGGTGGGTGGCCCTCTCTTGGCAGGTTTGTTGTGGTACCATTTCCTTTCCATTTGAAGATGATGGATTTGATGATGCTCCAGGGGGATCATCAAAGATTTGGATATTTTAAATTTTTTTATAACCTAACCTTGACTTGTACTTCTCAACAATTTTGTCCCTGACTTGTTTGGAGAGCTCATGGTGTGATGCCTCTTGCTTAGTGGTGCTGCAGCCTCAGTGGCCTTTCAGAAAAGGTGTGTTTATACTGACAGATCATGTGACATTTAGATCGCACACAAGTGGACTTCATTTCATTAATTATGTAACTTTTGAAGGTAATTGGTTGCACCTTGACTTTTTAGGGGTTTCATGGCAATACATATTGAATACATAGGTACATTTTCTGTTTTTTTTTTTTTTTCATATATATTTTTCTCATTCCACTTCACCAACTTAGACCAGATTCATCACATAAAATTATATTAAGAAACATTTAAATTACAGGTTGGAATGGAATAAAATAGGTAAAAAGCCAAGGGGGGTGAATACTTTTGCAAAACACTGTATGCAGAGCTCATATGCAGGCAAGCCAGTTTAATGATTGAAATGAAAATTTGTCATTGAGAAACATGGTGCAGCACTCAGTGAAACACGACAGAATGCATCCTCTGCATTTAACCCATATGCACTATGCAGCAGGGGGCAGCTATGTTCAGCACCCAGGGAGCAGCAATGGGGACGGTACCTTGCTCAAGGTCACCTCAGGGCAACCTACTGGTCCAGGATTTGAACCCACAACCTTCTGAAAGTGTTGGGACCGGGATCTTAATGCAGGGTAATTTAGCATGGCATAAGAACAAGATAATTTAGTTGGGGTGGTTAATTAGTGGCCATGACTTGGGGACATAAAAATTAAGTTAACTCACTTTAGTAAGTGGTCATGTAATATTTTTATTAAAAAGAGATGTGACTGATAGTACAGAGTACAATTTTGATGCTGCTGTTGTAAGAAAAAGGAACATTAGGAAGATTATATCTCTTTGTTAAACACAGGCAATTACTCTGATAAAATGGTTGAAAAAAATAAATATTACCCATTAAGGCCAGCAGAGCTAAAACTTACATCTCTTCTAGTTTGGTAAGATTTGCGAATGCGTAGGCTCCGATTTGCTTGAGGGCACCATTTTCAGACACCATTCTGTAGGAATAGTGGTAATGATCATTTAGCATGCCATCATCGGTGCTACGCAATGAACAATGGTAATGAACAAGCTAAAAGGCTAATTCATTTGTAAGAATTTACTGCTTACATAACTGCCAGGCTGGATAGTTATGCACATAATGACTTTCCTGAGGAAACAGCAGTGCAGTGGTAATCCAGAGATCATTTAATTTGTTTGCCAGTTTCCTTTCTAAAGCAAATATGCTATATTTCTCTGATCTCTCCTGTTTTAGGCCCCTTTAATACAGCATGTTCTAAATCAAAGACTAAACATGTTCAATCAAGACTAAATACTGCCCATTTTTTTTCCCCACATAAAGCCTAAGAGAAATAACAGTTCTTTCTTCATCCTTTGTTCTTTTTAAATGTAAGTGCATCATTATCCCAAGAATAAAATATCTAACTTTAACACAATATCACGTTTACATGCTTTTGGTAATGCCATCTGATGGTAAAAGCTCACATAAGATTTTTTCATGTTACAGTTTTTATATTTGACAAAGAAATTAAGCACATTCTTTTATTCAGCGCACACACTCAGACATATACACAAACAAGCACTTACACCTTTCAGCAAAGCACTTGTATGTATGGATTTACTCACATTCGCTTGAGCTCATGCAGTGAAGAGATAGCTCCTTGTGGAAACACTGTGATCTGAGTCAGCTTGATCTCCCTGCTCATAATCAGAATATTGATTATTTCTCAGCAAATAATTTGTTTATGTACAACCAACACTTTATATCTGTCAGGTTAAATCAAACATCTTTGAACAAGTCAAACATTATTGATGCGTTCAATAAAAGTGAGAGGAGACTCCACATGCTTCCACAATTTCATTGGAGTCCACCTGTGCCTGATTTATATTGTTGGACATCATTATGAAAGGCCCACACATTATTATGTATTGTAATTGGTGGTGTATATCAAGACCAAGGCATGAGGCTGAAAGAAGGGCCTGCAGTCCTGCACAATAGGATTTCGTCAAGACACAGATGTGGTGAAGGATACAAGGAAATTTCTGCAGTTTTGAAAGTGCTCAAAACCACGGTAGCCTTCTCAAATAGAAGATATATCCAGATCTGGTTGCCCACATAAACTAGGTAATTTGGGACAAGATGAACCCAACTGTCTCTATGAATAAGATTCAGAGTTCCTTTGTGGAGATAACAAGCTCACAAAAAGACAATCATCAGTGAAACACTACACCAGGCCCAGGGCTCTGAGCATCGCCTTCCCCGCAGTCAGACACGGTGGTGTCAGCTTCCAGGCATGGTAGAAGAATGTTTCTTTTTTGATAGGGGTAGAGGAGAAGATGAATGCAGAAAAATACAGAGCAGGTTGGATCTTTGCCAACGTACTTAAGGCTGTAGTCTCCGCCAAAAGAGTGTTGTGTTTATATTGATGAGGAAAAAATGAGTTTGAAGTTATAACAATGTGGAAAATGTAAAAAAAAATCTGAAAAGAAGGTTAAAATTAAACAGACAAACTACACCTAGACTCAGCAGAATTAAAAAATATTAGACCAAGCAGTTTAGTTCAGAATCTTGTTCAGAAACCTAGTCTGGTAACGTTTTGGCCAACCTAAACCAAAGCATCACTATAATTAACTTCTCACTCTTTGATTACTCTTTCACTAATACTGAACTGCAGTTTGTAACGCTAGGTGCAATACAAGATTCTGAAAGAAAAATGATAAATTATTGTCTTATTCTTCTATTTATGCATAAACAATGTTGTAACATAGTGGAATTGCATTTACTGCATTGTAACCAGTTTAAGATCACCTTACCGAACGATGTAAAATTATTCCCAAAGCAGAGTGTGATCAGCAGTAAAAACAGTGGGTTAGCTGTGTACAGGACCACTTGACTTACACTAAACTTAGGAGATCAACAGAAAAAACTTAATTTTTGAAACAGTCCCTGCCCTGAAAAATCTGTGCAAATTGAAACAATTCACTTAGATGACTGTACCAGTGAATATATTATACTGTACACTGCAAACCTTTAGAAGCAGAATAATGTGTGCTGTATGTGTGTGTATGTTCGGCGGGAGCACAGGAAACAGAACAGAGATCAGATGGAATAGCCTTATATGGAAAGATTGATCTGTATTTTGCAACCAGTCATTAAAGTTAAGTTTTTCATGTCTCCACCGTGTCAGTCACCTGTAAATTCATGATCTCTTTCTTTATCGTTATTGAACCTTTAGGAGCTAGAGAAGCCAAACTGGAACATTATACATGCCAACACAGACCACTTTAGCTTTTGGCTGCTCTTTTGTTTTACTGGCTACACAAAATTTTTAATTTTGATCTATAAAGATCCACTCTCATTAAAATCACTGTCCCATTCCTTCTAACCTAGGAAAGGAACACTTAATACATGGAAAACTTCCATCATTTTATTTAATCAAAAACAATCAGACATAGTAAAGGACAGTTGGGGTTTCAAAAGGGTGTAACACACACACACACACACACAGATAGACAGACAGACAGACAGATAGATAGATTGATTTTCTTCTTCCCCCTCTGATGAGAGCGGAAAATATGAGGGGAAACATTCTGTTTTACTTTGGAACTTTGCCTTCATCTTCATCCTGCAGGGAATCTGTGGGAGAGTGTATGACTAGTTTTTAGCAGATCTTTTTATGCACTCTTTTTTGTTTCCTCTTTCTAACTAAGATTAGCATGAGAACTGTTTTTCTGCCTTGGGAACATTGATAAGGAAGACTTACAAGAGCTTTAAATGAATGATTCCTAAATGGTTATTAGCTTGGGAGTATGGTTCTAGGAAAGCTCTTCAATTGTTGTAGAACCTTTACATCATGTAGAGAAACTTTTATCAGGTTTTTTGCTCTCACACCACACTCTTACAACAGGATTCCACTCAAAGCTTCTGTAGAGATTCTTTGCTTTTGGACACCATGCTTTTTAAAAGTTGTTAGAGATAAGCCTAAACCAGTTGCAGTTACGATATTATTCAGAGGAGAACCAGCTGCACTAATGTGTCTTTTTTTTTTCTTCTTTTTTTTTGTCAGCACAGTATGTTCCAGCTTCTTCATGTAGCAAACATGCTGCTGAGCTACACTGCTGCAGAGATGCTGAACTCCCCAATGGCATCTAAAATAAAATGTTGCCACACTGAACATAGAGCTTATTTGTGCAATAACATTCAGAAATGCAGAAAATAAACCTGGAACACTCCAACTGGCTGGGCTGTAGCACCGATGGTGTAAGGGACAGTGGTAGGTGAAGCTGAAACTGGCTTGCAGAAACAATGCTGTTGAACCCGAGAGGCACATGTCTTTGAGAATGACCTCAGTTCAGCTCACCAAATTTGACTGCCAACAGCAAGCCATGTTCATATCCAAAACAGACCCCCGAAAACCCTGAGTTGTGCATGAACACACAGACATACACACACACTCTCTCTCTCTCTCTCTCTCTCTCTCTCTCTCTCTCTCTCTCTCTCTCTCTTTCTCTTTCTCGCTCACTCTCTCCTTTCTTAGTTGAGTCAGACAGAATATGCTTGATGAGGTTATCAGACAGCAATTTCTTGCGATGTGTAAAAAAGCAAGCTGTAATTTCTTATGATGTGTGAAAAACAGGCTATTAAAGTTGCCCTGCACAGTTCAAGGCTGACTGTGTTTGTGTGAGTGTGTATTTGTGTGTGTGTGTGTGTTTGAAGCCCAGTGGCCTTGAGAGGGCAAAATATATGTTTCATGTCTCACAACATCACAGTATTTTTGTTGTCAGTCAAATTTCCAAACCTTCAATGACCTCAAGGGCAACTAACAGATCAAAAACAACAACAGAACATTGCTTTTCTGGACATATGAATGTTGCTCCTAAAGAAGGTTCTTTATCATTACACTGGGAAGATCATATTCAAATTATGAGACGTTTCATAGACCTATTAATTTTATAAAAGTCTGTATATATCTGCTGATACAATGAAATCATATGACAAACTGATATTATTTAATATTTTGTATTATGCAAGCTTAAAGATGTACCTACGAAAACGCATGAATGTTTCATCTCTTCTTTTGTGCCGTTGTGTGTTTATGACAAAATAATTTCAAGACTCTTACATGAATTTAAATTTGAATTTAAATTAAAGTTTTATACTGAGAGGCTTATGCCTGTTTCTTGGAATTCCAAGGAGTGAAATACATATTTTAAAATACTGAACAAATGTGATGAAGTGCATATTTCATAGCACTGAATACCAGGAAACTATCTGGTTACATCTACATCAATACATCAGCAAAACATTTCTGAACTTGTGTTTGTGTGTGTATGTGAGTGTACTTACACGTATGTGGTATTTTTCGGTATGACACTGGGCAGCTGATGGACTTTGCTGCCCAAACAGAAGAAGGAGCGAGATGTCCCATTGGCTGAGCAGGTGTGAGGTTCCAGATGTGTGGTGTGTGTGTGTGCCATAAGACATCCGAGGCTGAAGCACATGATCATCAGCCAGACCATCATCTTCATCTTCCTGTTTCTTCCAGCGATGAAGGAACTTCTGGAAATTTGCTCTCTCTATCTTTGTTTTCACTATCGCTTGTCAGTCTTGTTGGTAATGGCCTTTATTGCACGTTAACAGTGGTTGTATATTGATCTGTACGCTCTCGCAGTGCTGAACCATGGGGAGGTCTTTCAGAGAAGTGATCCATAGTGGGCCTCCATCATCAGACTCTGGACTTCTATGGAATTGGTTGTCGGGCTTGGTGGATGTCTGGTGGCTAAATGGCGAGTCTCTTGTCGAATGGTGTGGTTGGTCAGAAGTGCTCCAGCCAAAGCCATTGAAGACCTTGAGAAGGAGCCCTGATAAGAACCTTATGTTATTCTAATTTCTATTCCCACCCCTCTTGTCCTCCTTCTCTCCTCCCATTACACTTTTCCCTTCCGTTTCTTTGCCAAGCTCCTCAATTCCATGGATGGAAACATCAAGGGCACTTTTGCCAGCATTCAACAGACCATTTCTGGCACATTTTGGAAGGACTGCATGACCTTTGAATGTTTTTTGGGGGGGGAATATTATTTACATTTAGTACAATATTCTGCAAGGGTTGGAATGAATATCAAACAAATCTGAAAAATCAAAAAATGAGCATAAAGGGAATGTTTCAAAGCTTTTTCACCAGTATGCCCCACTGTCTTCTCAAAGGGTCTCTGACTTGCCTTTTTTAACACCAGGCATTAGAGTGCTTTAATTGTGAGTGAAGTTATTATAAATGATAGATGCACTTAGTCGACTGAGTGTGAAACTTATTCTGACTCCTGCAGCAGTTAATAATTTTATTTGGCAACCTTTATAGATTTTAGTCAAACTTACCAAAAAAGTAACAAAGAGACTCATGAAATCAAAAAGTGTAAAATATTTTTTGATACCTTGAAATAAAAACAGTTTTAATAAACTTTTCAGATCTCTATTGTTTTACATTTAGCACTGAAAAGAGAATTTTTAGATGCATTAACATCTCCAGGATGCACAGACAATTTATATCACTCATATTTGTTTTTAAAATAACCACTTGGTATAAATAGGGAAACTTGGAGTCTAAACTGTATAAAGATGAAGCTGCTAGTTAACTTCCTACTGCAAGAGTGTTTGCAGAGAAGAATTGACCTGAGCTGTTTAGTCTTAAAAGCTTTGTTTGTGTTTTTCGCCCAGACTTGTGATAGAAGTGAACAGGGTGTTCCTTTACTCTTTTCAGTAACAGCCTGGCTATAAAAATCCTTTTCTCTAAGAGGAGACTTGAATTCTGTATCTCATTAATGATAACAAAATTACTTGAAGACTTTCACTTCTTCAGACATGTCAGAACCCCCTGTGTTGTTCAAGTTCAAGGGTTCAAGTGTTACAAAGGTGCTGAGCAATTTCAAGACATGGAACTATGGATCCAGGCCCTATTTTGGTTTCCTAACATTACTTTCAGAGGATTTAGAGAACTGTTTTTGCACATTTGAGCATGTAGAACCTGTAAAAGGTTTAAACAACCATCACATAGCGCAAAAGCTCCCTTAAAAGAACCCTTACATTTTTAAAGAAGCTTTACATTACGTGAATATTCTTTCACACTCATCTCATTAACTCATTAGAACTCATTAGATGGTTCTAAAGGGAATGAACTTGGCTCCATCAATTGAGGAACCCTTCATAGCTTTTGTATGCACCTAACAATGTTGTGTTTTGACATAATTCTTCTTAATTGCTGAGTGATGTTCCTGTACTGCATTCTGAGTGTGTGTCCAGTGCTCCCTGCACCTGCACTCTTCAGTGTACAGAGAGAGCTATTTCAGCAATGGCAGCTATGTCCAAACCTGTCCTCTGCTGCAATTTATACCACTGCTGGAGCCAAACCGCAACCTTGACTGCTAAGGAGGTTCTCATAGTATTTCTCAAATGAGTTATTTTGAAAATCAACATCATGCCTAAATCCAGCAGTGCTGATGTCAAACAAAGCATTAAGCAAATGTGCGAAGGTGCATATGGGAGGTATTGAGTGTTACACCTGTTAAATGTTTTGTAGTTAAACAGTGATTCTGGAATTGAAGCAAAATGATGATTTGTGCACAGCTGGAGCTCCAGATGTGCAAAGTGACACCCACAGCAGTCACCTTCATTCTGGAAATAATTGGATAAAATAGCAACCCAAAGCAGATTTTCTGGTAATTTGTATTTAAGTGTTTTTTGGAAATCCCAGAGAGGATGAAAGATGCTGGGTGGGTAGAGTTGTTGTCTCTGTATTTATCCTTGTTTCTCTGTGCTGTTTCATGTTTTGCACACTTGTCTCTTGTAATTAAGCACACTGTGATTTTATTTTTCCCTTTCTAAAAATAGTCATGCAATGCATTCAAGCAGAAAGCCAGTTTATCTGGTTTATATGTGAAAACACTGTACTGAGCAGGGGCAGGGAGAGACCTGGAGAGCTGTTAACTCTTGGGAGGAAAGAAAGAGATGCAGGTAATGAAAGGAGGTTACAGAGAGAATCACAGCTGCTCTGAATCCTTCATTCCTGTGAAAGGCTGCAGAGCTGTAAAGTTTTTGAAAGATTTATCAGTCAGGTTAAACATTGAATATTGCTGTTGCTTTGAAGATGTACCAGAGCTGTTGATATTAAAAGCTGAACTCCTTGGGAGTCAGTAACTGAGCCTGAATAATAATCTTCTTTTCCATCTTATTGCATTTACAACACTGCCACATCTGCTGTTTTGATCATTTTGGCTTGAGAGCTAAACTGACTTGACTATGGGGCTGGTTAAGAAACAGCCAAGCTGAGCAGTAGAGACATGGGCTGGTTAATGTGCTTTGTTTTAAGCTTGAACTTTGGCTCTGATTTCAATGTATAATGGTCTTGCAAATGAGCTGATGAGCTGAATCTGGTGTGCTTTATGAAACACAACCCTGAACTCTGTAGTGCTGTGGCCTGTGATGTTTAAAATAATAATTTCTGATTTTGAAATTTAAATGTCATAAAATTAACATCTTATTCTTTTTATAGATGTTTTATTCAATATTTCATGCATTTTGGGAACAATTAAAGTTATTAAATTATAAAAACAGATGTGCCTAACGGCTCTTACACATTCAATATTCATGAAGAAGAGATTTCAGCACCAGCTGTTCATTACTATCCCTGCACTCCACTAGAGGTCAGAAAAGCGCCACTAGAACAGACAAGGAGCTGCACCAGTAGGAGACATTACTGGTGAATGCAGGTGGCAGAGGAAACAGGTTGAAATGCATCCACGTTTATTGTCTTTGTTATGCACAGTTAGGGCATCTTCCCAAAAGGTCCCCTTTATAAACACTAGACACTAGGCTGTGCAAAGCTTTGAGGTGGTGAGCATTGGGCAGCATGTTAGATGCATATTTCATGAACTCAAGCCTTTGTACCCTTTGCTGTACGCCTACAAACAGAGTACAATATCTCTGGTTCCTAAGACGGTGCTCCCTTGTTGATGAGACCAGGTGTCAGCTGCTTCCCTATGTAGCTGCAGTAGATAGACTGTCTGATACTGAGTACACGCTCATGCAGGGTTGTGAGATGAACACAAAACTCGGAATAAAAACAAAAAAACAAACAAACAAAAAAAACAGTTACACCTTGCATATTACAGCAGATTTTCTCTAGCATTTTAATAATTATGCTTGCTCATGGAATAGCTATTGTCATTGTGATGTGTGTATTGTGTGTAAAATCACAAAAGTCTGTAAAATGCAAACAGCCCTCTAAGCAATCTTGGTTTTTGTGGACTTAAAACATTGCCAAAACATCGAACCATTAAAGTTCATTTAGTGTGATTTAGTTGTATGTTGATATCAGTGTAATGTAACAAAGTTTAATTACGTATGCTGCCCTGCAATGGACTGATGACCTATCCAGGGTATTTCTCTGCCTTTTACCTTATGGGCAATGGGATAGACTCCAGCAATACCCAGTACTCTAGTCAAGATAAATGGTGGAAATAATGAATGAATGAATGGATGAATGAATGAATGAATGAATAACCTTAAAGCCTGGATGATGGTTTGGAAAGAAATAAATGAAAAAATTAAATCATAAACAATTCTTCACTCATCCCTAAATGTAGGACCACCCAGGATATGTTTGGGGTCTAAACCTGACATATTTACTTTCATTCTGGATCATCGAGGCCAACATTACGTACCCTGTGAATAATCACCCAAATCTTCTTTGTAAATATACCTCCAATGCATCTCGCAATCATTTCCAGCTTTTCCTTTAGTTTGCAAAAACCTATCTGTGTGACATGACTTACTGTGACCTATAAAATAAAAAAAAAAAACAAAAACAAAACATTACAGTGCATTTATACTCTGGCAGCTGACAGTTTTTCCACTCCAAACCTTATTTACCACATGTGTGCTAATTAGAAACATGTGAATATTAGATTTTTTGCCAACCCAGTTCTTTAAACCATATCCCATCACAGGTTGACTAATACATTTAAATTAATGCAAGTAGTTAAAAATCATAATATGAAAAATGTAATCACAATGGTAGTATTTTGCCTTTATCATGCAGTCCTAATTAAAAGAGCATGAGTTTTCTTCTGGGGTTGAGGGTAAATGTATTTTTCTCACAGTGAATTATCTTCCTTGAAAGATATGTCCTTCCATAACATGAGCAGAGAGAAAGGACGTGTCTGTCTGTGGAGACATGGTAAGATTCACTCTGACAGCTACCTGATTCTCTTCACACATCCTCTATTGCGGGGGCTAAAAAAACACAGAGGGCTCAGGTGTCTGGAGCAGTGAATTGATAAAGGTTTTTATATCTTTTCTTCTTTATGCATTTCTGAACAACAGGGATCTTGTCTAAAACTAATGTGGTTATTTTCTGCTCTTTCTATTGATTTTTCCCCCCCTTTTAAAAAAAAACTGGGCTGGAGTTAACACTTCTTTTATTCTGTGTTAGTACAACTATACATGCCGATTTTCAGTGAGTTTCCTTAGGAGATCAACGTTCATGATTCATATAAATGACAATGCCATCACAGTCATCAGATCATTCTTTGTAACAAAAATAAAGGTTCCTTAATGATTCTCAGCTTGGATGTATGTTTCTTGAAAAAAAAAAGGCTTTATTGATATAAAATGTTTACATTACTTGGGAAATCTTAAATCACTTTAGAAAGTCTGCCCCACTGCTCACTTCAGTTTTTAATAATAGTTGTTGAGAATGATTCACTAAAAGTAGTTTTCCTGTGGCACAAAAACAACTTTAAATGGAATGTCTGTGAATGTGTATTTTATGTCTGATTATGTTGACAGTGTAGGAGCAGTGCAAAACTGAAGGAGCTCAACAGAGCCTGTCCGGAATGACCATTCCGACAGCTGTAGAAATGGGAGGAAAACTGTGCACCGGTGCTGTAGTCAAACAAAAGCCAGTCCTGCATGCCAAGTCTATTATTGTGCTATGAAAGGAGCATGTGGTAAATTCTGACGATCAACAACCTCCTTCACGCTCCATCAGTCTTCTCTTTCTCCTTCTCCTTCACCACCACTCCAATCAAAAACATCAACCTCATTACCTCACCACATCCAGAAACGAATGAAGCGTTGAGATGAGAGAAGAAAAGGGGAAGAGGAGTGGAAAAGGAGACAGATGAAAAGTGTTTTTTTCATATGGAAACACAAGTTTGTAAATATCATGTAATCTTAATCAAATATTAAACTGACAAGGCTGTATGTTCATCATAGATATATAAGTATAATTGTATTATTTCAGACCAGTCAAGGAAGGTTCTGTAGCTTTTTCTTCATCATATTAAATTTAGATAAATTATTCAGTAGCTAATATGAATATTCCGCAAGTATCATAAAACTTTTGTGTAAGCAGGTATTGAAGTTTGGACCCTTATACAGTTTAAGGTCTGACTTATACAAAAAAGGGTTCCCAAGGGTTAATATAACTGCCCTTTGTCATTTAGACATCTGCCACAATTAGAAGTAAAGGATGTCTCTAAGGAGCACTGGGATAGGCTTTAGCATATCCCACAACCCTAGTAAGATTAAATAGTAATATAATGAATGGATGGATGGATGGATAAATGGAGGCATGGATGGATGGATGGTTGCATGGATTGTTTATGGTGTAAGCTACCATCAGCAAAATTCATGTAGCCATAGTAGTGGAGTGGTCTAAAGGATTCTGTAGTCATGGGTGAGGATCTCCTGTCCTTCATCTCATTACACAAGTCTTTCACAGCGATTACCTCTGTGTAATGGAGGACTTTAGAGCGCCACCATTCAGCTTCAGATAAACCTATTTGATCAGTGAACGGGTCACTGCTATTAAATGAATACCAACTGCCATCCAAGTTGAATGAGAATGCTAAAAGGGCCTAGTGGGATTTCATGTTCCTGGACAAGAGCATGTAAAAGGTTTCAAAGAAGAACGTGCAAAGGTGTTTGGCAAACAGTGTCCAGATTCTGAGATAGAAAGTCTTCTCTTCTTTTTTTTTTGTTGAATGAGGTCATCAGGCCTTAGTGGTTGCTAGGAAACAGACTGATTAGAAAACATTAGGCTGTCTTAACCAGATTTGAAAAATCTGTTCTTGTTCTTTACTTTTTTTTTTTTTTGGTGCACTAATGCACTTGTGCACATTTTCATGTTCATGTTAACATATATGAATTGTAAAGCATGTGACATGCCCTTCATGGTTTATGTTACCACATGGTTTGATAAATATGTAAAAGCATTGCTGGATTCTGTGGATTCTGTGTTCCCAACTCCAAGACCGGGGCTGCAAAGCTCATCAGCACAGGGAACAGTGGCCTTGAACAGTAATCAATAGAAACTCTGCCTTTTAGCAAGGCTAGGTGAAAAGGCATAGCTCATGTCCATCCCACTGCAAGGCTAAATGGGTTAAAAAGCAACCCCAGATTCAATCATCATCTGAAAAGGCTTTAATATATACAGAAATCATATGAATCTGGGATGAAGGTTAGATGGGGTCAAGGCTATTCCAAACATGAGGTGCTTAATATTTCATGACAGAATATTTTTGCAGATAGAATTCTTAGGTGTTTTTCTTCATCCCTCCTCAGTGCCATAAAAGACTTAATGGCATTTTTCCTCTGTAGTTTTCAGGCCTGCTTGGTGTTCTCAAGTGTGTTCCAGATATATTCTTTATTTAATGAAGATTAATTTGAAGGAAAGAAGCTGATTATTTGTTGTTTTATCCTGCATTCTTCCCCTTTTTAATTGTTGTTCCATCCTTCTTCTACCACAGGACTGGAACTGATTTTTTTTATTACTGCAATACATCAGCAAATTTAGTTGTTTTCTTCAATCTTATGAGCCATGTAGTTTCAGCAAATCCAGAGATTTGTAAATTATGCCTGAGGTGCTTCAGGTGAAACAGTGACTTTAGGAAGGTTTTGTGCAGAATTTATGATCTATCATATAAGATTCTTACTGTGAACTCCCCCTTAAACTTTAATTCAAGGTTCAGTTGTTTTCCCTCTTTTTCCAGGTTAGGTTCTCTCAAGTAATTTCTCTACTTCGCTCTGCTGAGCTCATTCTCTGAAATTTAATTCCTTTAACTCATAGAAAAAAAATTCTGAAGAGAAAAGGCTCAGAAAAGTGTTTAACACTCCAAAAAAGACTGAAATAGAGTGGGGGTTTGACGATTATTTTGTTTTGAATCGGGGGCGGGTGGGATGTAAAGCGAAGCGCTTTTAAAAGTGAGTCTCTTTGTTTTCTCAGAGATAACCCAGTTGTTTGTGGAATTGCTCATTTCTTCGCCAGCCCCTGCAGTGAAGTCCTCAAGACTGCCGGGCAGAGTAGGCACTGAAATATGTGTTTATTTCCCAATGACCTTTATTACACCACCAGCTAGAATACAAATGACCCAGAGATAACCAGACACAGCCGAACAAGGTGTGATGTGCCTGTAAATGAGAATTACCCAATGTTGAATGTTCGAATGATGATTACAAAATAGCCATATCTACATAGTCAGGGCTGATTTCCAAATGGATTGTAAAATAAAGCACTGAATAGATTCCTTTGTGGTACAAAGCACTGAATAGCTTTAGACTGAACACATGAAAAGTCAAGGTGATCGTAATGCTGAGAATCCCGGTGGAACTCCCTCTAGATAAGTAAAATCGATCAGGCTAAAATAGTCTACTAAAATGACTAAAAAGCTTATCTGCATTGAACAAAAGGCTGGGAGACATCTCTGTAATACAAATCAGCAGTAGAACAAATGAACGAGAGATTCTGTCTCTGTTTCTTTTCCAGCTTTAAGAGTGTTTAGAGAGTGTGTGATGTTTGATAAGAATCGGACAGATGTCCATGCTCGGAGCATAAGGTGAATCTCCAACTCTTCACACATTATAGGTGCCATTTATTTCACACACCAATCTTGGCTTTCACCCATGTCTGTGCATCTGTGCAGGAAGTCCTGTCCTTTGCTTCTTTTAAAAATTATAGTTTATTTATTTCAGAGAATTCATATTTTATATTCACACATGTACTTATAATGCTACTTCATAATATTGTCATTTTTAAAAATTATATACTGTAGGTTGAAATAAATTAACAAAAGATTCAAATGGAAAACATGAGATTCCATCAATGAAAAAACATTTTGCTGCCAAGAAGATTAGTGATAGTAATGTAAAGGTTTGTAGCAAAGTATGATTTTGTAGGAAAATGAAAGGGTCATTGATAAAAAGTTTGAAGTCAAATGCATTTCTGGAAATGTACAAGCCCAGTGAGTAGAAGGATACAACTGGTTTTACAATGCAACGACCAATTATTTTTGTTGAAACTGGACAGAACATAACATAACTTATTATCTTTTACCTAGAGAGTCCCTAAGCATCACAAAGAGTTAGTGATTTACAAATTTTCACCACAAATTTAAGTTTAACCAATAAAAATCAATCAATAAACAGAAGTGGCTGAAGGTGAACTCTTGCTTGTTTGGAAAAGCCTGAATCTACCTCCAGCATAGGTTACGTTTGTGACCCTCTTATAACTCACTAATTATCTCTGCAATGTCTAAAAAATGAGCAGCAGCAAACATGGAACTAAATGGGGACTATCTTTTTTTCAAAAACTCTCCCCAGAGAATATTTTGATGAGACAGAACTTTTACTGCAGTTTCTTCCTAACTGATCTATCATTTTTGATGCTTGTTGTTTCATAATTTCAATGTCTTTAAACTCATGCCTCAAGATGGGGGCAGTGGTGGCCTAATAGTTGGGCGTGGCAAAGCGCAGTTGGAGGATCAGAGGTTTAGACCCTTCCCAATAGAGTTGCCTGAAGTGCCGCTCCAGCAAGGTGCCGTCCCTGTCACGTGGTGTGTCCCCCTTGGGTGAGCTCCAGCACTCCCCCCTGACCCCACTTGGGACAAGCCCAGCCCAGAAAAATGTATGGATAGCTATCACCAGTCTCCATGATTTCATACACCGTGAGAATGAAACAACGTTCCTCCCAGGACCATGAATTTCCATAAGATAATAAGAGGACATACCAAAAGGACACACCAGGGACTAAAAATTTAAACAAGTGCAGACAAAGACAACATACACTGCAGACAATTGTTGTTTCACAACAGAGAACATTCATCCGATTTCCAATAAGAGTAATAGCCTGTGCTTGAGTGGATGATGCCATTTGAGTGACAGCTATAGTGGTTCCAGATCTGGGTGTATAATACAGTATATAATAACTAACACTGTATGAAACAGCATTAACAGCAAGAAGTGTAGTTCACAATAATAATACATTTGTGTTAAAAGGCAGCAGTATTTATGATACTTTCCCCTGTGGATCTATGGACCAAGCACAGGTTCGAATCCCACCTCCAGCCCTTCCACCATTGGGTTCCTGAGCAAGACCCTTAGCAGATGTTGCTCAGAGAGTTGCCTATAGTCCAGGAATTGGAAGTCGCTCTGGATAAGAGCATCTGCTAAATGCCATTATTGTAAAGCATGACGTATTTAATTATGTAAATATGTGCATGTGGATGTATGAGTCAATTCTGGTTTAAAGTCTGATGGCCAATTAGGAAGAGAAAGCTGTTTCCATCCTGGTAATGAAGGCCACGTAGCCTTTCCTGATGACAGAAGGGAAAATTAACCAATAGGATGAGTGGTACATTCAGTTTTGCTGGAATTATTGAGTGAAGAGCATTAAATGCTGGTGTATTGCAAACAAATATTGCTGTCACATCAATGCATTTTTAGCGACGTGCATACACCTATATGTGTACTACCCCTGGCATTTATGCATTAAATTAGCAGCCTGTTCTTCTGGATTATTATGGGGCAGATAATTAATCTATTCTCAGTAAATCAGGGGCAGTGGTGGCCTAGTGGTTAGGGTGTTGGCCACATGATCTGAGGTTCGGGGGTTCGAACCCCTTCCCAATTGGTTGCCCTAGGTGCCCTTGAACAAGGTGCCGTCCCCGTCCTGCTCTTGCTCCTGCTCCTCCCTGTCCTCACCCTGTGTGTGCTGGGTTGGACAACAGCACTCCCCCGTGACCCCGTTTGGGACAAGCGGCAGAAAATGGATGGATTCTAAATCAAAAGACTTATCTGCATAGCTGTTTATATGCACACGGGCCCATGTAAAAGACAGTACTTTTTTTCTTCTTCAGTTATGAAGCAGGAGAATATGTATTTATGGCAACAATGGACATGTTAAAAGAAGTTGGGTTTGCAGGCCTAGGGGCTGAGATGGTACTCATGTAGTGGAAGTAAATACACAGAGAATCTTCACTGAAGCTTTTCTTCCAGTACATTTCTGTACATTCAGACTCAAAGCCCTTTAACCCTAACAAACAACTGCTGAACAACCCCAAGGAGACACCCTTGTTCCACAAAAGTGTGAGAGACTTCAAAGCACCTCTCTCAGCCACCAGATACAATGCACCTTTCCTCACCAAATGATTCATTCTTCTGTCTTAATCTACATGTGTTGTGAATACTTATGGGAATAACACTCTGCCACTATGAAAAGTTGGGGGATTCAGGACTTCAGGCAAAGTATCCACTGCATATTAGAATAAACTAGGGGATAATTAGCTAGGACGGGCAATAAAAGAGAAAATTGTTATTCTAGTCATTCTTTACCTTCATTATCTTTGCCTTTTGTTTTTGCCAGGTTAGCTCCATCTTTTTAAAGTTCCATCTGCACTCTTTATATTGTAATTAGAGATGGACAAAACACTTGAAAATAAGACATAATAAAAATACAGTACATTATGTATTCACGATAAAGAAAGTTTCTGGATAGCCATAAATTATTTACCATTTTGAATTTAGCACTGTTCTGAAATCATTTGTAATTGAAGCTAGATGAGTAAAAATCTACACCATAAATACACAGAGAACTGCTCAATATCGGCTGCACGACCACACAAACATGCCTAATATTACTGTCAGCTTTTTGTCTACCAGCTGTTCATGGTTATTAGTGTGGCTGTCCCTTGCCTGGCCTCTATTATGAGTGGGGCAGGGGCTGTGTGTTTGGTAAATGATGAGATAGGATAATACGCGATTGCCGTCATGACTGTGATCGCAGTGAGTGGGAGAGTGACACAGAGGAGAAACCTTAGAGTCAGGAAGTGATTATGGCAGGCCAAAAACAAACGACAGCCACTCTGACATCTCACCCACTGAAGAGACAGAGTGATGGGGAAAGCCACTGGTAGGCTTCATTGCTTTACTGCTGGGATGAAACAATGTGCTACTTACCAAGGCTTTCACAATCAGCACTACCAAACTGTGGAGTCTTTTATGCTGACTGCAGCTCCCTAAAAGAGTTTTAAAGTTCTTACTCCATGAACACTAGGAATGAATGTTCCTAAATAGTTTTCGTAAAAATGTTGGTTAATAAGCTTTAAATTGTGTGGAGGTTCTTCCAAGGTTATACATAAACCATTTACAAAAATGGTTCCATCTGTTAAAAGAAACTAAAATGGGTTTTCAATGAACTGTTTTGCCACCTTGCAATGTTCTAGCATGTTTTTCTTTTTCTCAGGCCCACTTATGACTCGAAGTGATTTTATCTCCCAAAAGCAGTCATGATTCTGTTTTACACAACCAATATCCAACCTTTGTCCCCAAAATCTATACATGGTAAACTGCCTTTAAGATCAATATATGTAAATGTCTTCTGTTCTGACTGGCTCCTCTGTATTGTGCCTCATACTAAAGAAGTTACAAGCTGAAACATTCTTTATAACTAAAACACATCTACTTAAATGTATTTGGTCTTCAGGAACATCCACAAAAAACAATGAATTCCAAAACATTTACCCAAATTTGATGGTACATCGTAATTTCCATATAGGTATTATATGCACCATTCAAGCTTATACAATGCTGACATGCTAAACGGAATTTTTTTCTTTTTTGGAGAATGGTGTTTCAGACACTTGAAATAATGCAAGAAGTGTTACAACGGTGATGCTTACATCCTTGTGCATATTTTATGCACGGGTAGGCCTGTCCATCTGAAATGATTATTGCTTTCATGGACAGAGGCACGCACGATCAGAAGGTTACAGACTGATGTGAGAGCCAATTTGTTCTGGGCACTCCAACAGAAAGACACCCTTGGCTTCTCATCTGTCAAGCTGTTTTCAAAATGTCAGTCTAGTTCTTCAGTCAATCACCGCCAACCGGAGAGGTGTCCCACATGCCAGACTGGCAGCTATGCTTTGTGAATAATAACAGATCTGTGGCTGTTTGACTCACTAACCTTGCACTGCCTGATGGGAAAGCGTTTATTCAAATCTAGCACACAGCTACGCATTTCATTGTGTGCAGAACTGAGTGGAGGACATGATGGCTGCTTCAGATGTTGACAGATTTGGCACTACATGCCTGGATCTGCTCCAGAGATCTATGGCGTTACATTCAGAATACCAATCAAACAGCGAGACACTCTCCTCAGTCTCACACATCCTGCACCTTAATTTTCCTTTCTTATGTATTTCCATTTCATAACAGATTTCCATTTTCTATTTGATAACAGATTTCCACTTTCAGTCTTCAACTATTATTGGACATGACAGCTTCAGATCCTTTCATACATTATCCACACAAATGTCACAGGGCTGCAGTGTCCACTGCGGTCAGCACACTGGTGGCCCTGAATCAGGGCCATGATGACCATTGGAGCATCAAAATGAAATTAAGAAAATCAGAAAAGAAATAAATAATCGTCATTGTTAAAAAAATTGCATCTGTGCTAGGGGAAGACAAATTTGTGAATTTTTCCTTTGATGTAAAGGCACAACTGGCAGGTTAAGAACTGCACAATGTTGTTTTACATTTAAAAAATTATATATAAGTATTCTTTTGTGTAACAATGAGGTATTGTTGGCTGAACATCAATGCAGAGACAAGAGCTTTGTACTGAACTTTAGTAACTGATAATGTGCACAGAACTCATAAACTAAACATACTGAAAATAACGTGTGTAAAAGATAACTTAAATAAACACAGAGGTGAGCACTTGCAGAATCACCAGCGCCTGCTCTGATTCATTGGGAACATAACGCCAACCCCCCGATGGGGACACACCTGCCTCACTCCAGCCTCTCTTCTCCACCCATTCCAACCTGCCTGCGCTCTCTTCTTCACCTCTCTTTCACACACTGCTTATTCACTGGACTGTGTTGATCCCAAGTATTTAAACTCCTCCACTTTGTCCATCTCTGCACACCTTAATGGGTGGTGGTGGTCTAGTGGTAGGGTACTTGCCTATGGACCAATGGTCCCAGGTTTGAATCCCACCTCAAGCACTACCATCAGTAGATTACTGAAACTGAGACCCTTAACCCTGAATTGCTCCAGGGGGACTGTCCCTGTAATTTGGACATGTAAGTTGCTCTGGATAAGAGCGCCTGATAAATTGCCGTAAATGTAAATGCATCCTAACCACTCACTTTCCACCTTTCATTTACACTCCTTGTATTCTTTTTCTTTGTCCTACTCACTTTTCCATTCCTCTATATATTTTATATTGTGTGTGTGTATATATATATATATATATATATATATTATATATATATATAACTATCTTTCATATATATATATATATATACACATGCACAATATCATCAGCAAAGTATTAAATATCTCCCTCTTGGGAGATTTCCTTTTGTAGTGGTCCTTTTGCCTCTCTTCTCAAGGCTGTAAATGATTCACCAGAGGCAGCAGTGATCAAGCCTGGGTTCATTGGGTCTCATTGATTCCAAATAGAGTTTATATTAGTGTAACAGAACGACTGATAAACTTCATTAACATTCTACAATTTAAAACTAAATTTATATCTTTCTAAATATATATATTTTTGACATTTTATATTTACTTCTAATTCAAAGACATTTTACTAAAGTTAATAACTTTAGCAATCCTTATTGTGTGATTTCATTTTGGTCCATATGTGTTTGTAGAATAGAATAGAATAGTATAATTTAAGATGAATACAACTAATGTTGATGTATTTACTATCAGAGCTCATATCAGTATTAAATGATCGTACTTTAGAGCACACTGGTCACATTACGTTCATTAACACCACAAGAGAAACCACAGACATACACTGAACAACAAGTGGACCCTTGAACTACAAGTGGACTATTGCTCAGAGAACTTCAACCTGTTTGCATTTAGAGCCAACAGGACAGAAAACGAGATAAAGTGGGATTTTTGCGCCATAAAGTATATTAATATTGAATGAAAAATGCTTAAAAAGCCAGAGAAAGAGACAGGTAGTATGTTTAGATGGGAGCACTCCATTCTGTTGTGCTGTGCAGTAGGCTCTCTGATGCTCATTTACAAGCCATCAAATTTATATTTTTTTGCCTGCAGGCAAAGAAGACAGAAATGGCAGCCTCTGAATTTCTGTTTTGTAATTGAGGCATACAAGCGCTTTGGGGTGCTGGATCATTAATATAATATATTTAAAATGAAAGATTTACTGCTAAATTATTTATAGTTACAAATTACACCACATGTGCTTGGTTTGGAACATTTTAACTGCATATAAAAGTATTCTATAAACCAGTAATTATACGACCACTCAGGATGAAGAACACTCACCAGAACATCAGTCTTGTTTTCTCACAGCTGGGTACCTGCTCACATTTTCCAGAAGAAGCCTTGATTTTTCAAAAGCATGTCACCTGCTGAAAAACTATGGTTTAAATGTCTACTAAATGCCTATGTTTTGTACACAGGTATTTAAGGTCTATCTTTACATAGCTGTAAGTGCAGAAAGAGACACCATCTCTAACCCAAGTGCCATAGCCTGGTTTCTACTGTCTTGCAAACAATTTCTTTCACTTTTGCTGGTAACCCGTCTGTCACAGATTATTCCTGTCACTCTTCTCCACCCATTCTAACCTGCCTCCACTCACTTTTTCACCTTAGCTACAGACTGTTGATCCAGAAATATTTTAAATTCCTCCCCAACTTTGTCACCTCTATTACCTGCATCCTAACCACTCCACTTTGCTCGCTTTTGTTCACACTCATATATTTGGTCTTTGTTCCGCTCACTTTCACTCCTCTTCTCTCCTCTACCTGCACTTCTCCATGTTCTCATTAAGCTGCTCCCTACTCTTACTACAGATCACAATATCATAATTAAATAACATAGTCCATGGAGACTCATCTCCAACCTTGTCCCGTCAACACACATTGCAATTTACAGAAACAAGAATGGGCTCATCACTGATCCTTGGTGTAATCCCACCTTTACTTTAAATGCACCCATCACTCCTACTCCTATATTTCCTGTATTATTCTGACCTACTTCTCTGTAACACCTGATGTCCTCATACAAAACCACAACTCCTCTCTAGACATCCCACATCATATACTCTCCAAGTCCACAAGGCTCCCTCTTGACCTTCTCTGTGCCTCATCAACACCTCCGACTTCAGCATAGAGCAAGCGCATGAAGCTACTACTCTTTCCCTTCATGCTGACTGGTTGATCAACTTTATCTCTCTATAGTTACTACGCTCCATGCATTGCTCTGTGATAATGCCGAATCATTACTACTTCACATTTCCCTCACTTCTCAGGCACCTCTCACTTTCCCAGGTGTATTAAGCAATCTTGATAGAAACTCTGCCATCTCTTATTAACCTCCATTCTTCCACTGGTATAACATCTGGACCAACAGCCTTTCCATTCCTCATCCTCTTCATCGTTGCCCTCGCCATCTTGCTTTGCTGCACTTCTGGTTCTGATCACTCCATCATCTAATCTTTTTTTCTTTCTCATTCTCTTGTTCATCAACGAGTCAAAATACTCTTTTGTCTCCTCAATGCATTCTACTGGTTCAGTATATTTCCTATTTCTGTCCTTTATCGCCTCAACCTGCTGCACATCTTTCCCAGCTCAGTCTGTGGTAAAATTGGCTAAAGCATCAGAATTTGAATTTTTTTTTTAACAATTAAATATTTCAGAAATAGTCAAAATTTAAATCAGGTAATTTGAGTACACCAGTCTATACTTTTGTATGTAGTGAATGAGTTTGAATTGCGGAATAGCGGTGCTGAGCAAATGCTCTCTCTTTTGCTCTCTCTCTCTCTCTCTCTCTCTCTCTCTCTCTCTCTCTCTCTCTCTCTCTCTCTCTCTCTCTAATTTAACATTCTTTCTTAATAAAAATCTGTCTTACTATATGTGTGTAAATAATGATGCTAAACTGAACTGTGAACAAGCTGCTCTTTAGGTTCATATATTTGCAAATCTGACTCTGAAGGAGTTAATTGCTCAGTGTCTCTAACCATATGAACCTCAGAGTCACTGTCTGGAGTGCTTCGGTTTTAACTGTAGAAAAAAGTGTTTGATTCACATGCTGACTGCTGACTGCTGGCTGCAAAGTTATTTGAGGATAAGAGAACAGATGGTAAAATCCATATATAGCATGTATAACCTACACTCATAATCTGGAAGTAAGATAAAATCAATAAACACAGTGTAACCACAGCACAGAGAAAGATAAAACACACTGCTGCATCGTACAATCTGTTCTTGTGAAAGCAACAGTATTAATCTTTTTAAAACCTTAAAGCACTACTGATCTCCAAGACACTTTAACACTTCATGGCCTTCTGGGGGAAAAAAAAAATCTGGTGACAAATCTGAATAATACACTTTTATTACAGTTTAACAACTTCTGTAATTTTAGATTCATTTCATAAAAAAATTCAAAATGTGTCATTATTACTTTCAACATTATTACCTAACATGAATTAATATTTATTCATTCATTTGTTTTGACAGAAATTGTAACAGTATAACAAGATTACTACAGCTTTAATATAAACTAATTTTATCTTCTTGCAGGCTTGCAAAGGGTCAGTATCTGACTGATTTTCACTGTAGGAATTTTAAAGTGAGTCTGTGCACAGCCTGGTCCTCATGAGTAATTTTTATGGTATTTCTAAAAGTAAGAGAGGCTGACAGCTTAGGCCACTAACCACTTTCAGTACTCCCCAGTCTTGCTCAGAAGTTACATTTTTATATACAAAAAGAAGCTGGATTACCAAATTATGTTTTCTTTTCCTCAGGACATAAAGCAAAGAGATTAAGACACTACAAGGTAACAGACTTTGTGCAGTATCAGTGTGTAAGAACAGACAGAAAAAAAGACAGCCCAGGCTTTAAGCAGACAAAGAGCAAGCCTGAACAAAATGTATTAACATGACTGCAGCAGCTGAGGTGTGGACCCTTTGGACTTGGCATGAGGAAGATCTGTTGAGTGAAGTGAAAGTGACTGTATTTTATCATTATATTACACAGGAATAAAACACAGTGAGCCACAACATAATGCTTTCTCTGCAATTGAACCCATCACGCAAATAGCAGTGGGCTGCCAAAACATCCAGCATCCTGGGAGCAGTGATGGGAATGGTACCTTGCTCAAGGGTATTGCAGGGAGACTTACTGGTCTGGGACTCAAATGCACAGCCTTCTGATTATATGGCCTGGTCCCTAAGCACTAGGCTGGCACTGTTGTGATAGGGATTCTAAAAGCACTGTTGACTTTTTAGTTGTGGAGGAGTGACGAAACTTCTGATGTCCTCTATTCAAAACTGCAGTCACAGTTCCCTCAAAAAGCCACTCAGATGAAGCATTCAACTCTCACTCAAAATTGCGTCTGGCTGCGTACATGTCTGAAATATGACTCTGCAGCCTGTAATAACGCACAATACAGAGGCATTCAATTACAACCCTGCCTTTGCCAAGGTCCTTCTCCGGGGTGGGGGCAGGGGTGCAGTATATACAGCAGGCTGCCTATATCTGTTCCCTCTGGGCTGAGTTATGGCCCCTTACCCAGAGCACTGCAGCACAGATGAGCTTTGCACTCATTCCCAAATGCCCACCCCTTTCTCTCCCCCACGCTACCTGCATCATCACCACCAACTGGTGCCCGATTTAACTTTTATGATGGCAGTCATCTCACATTTAATTAAAAATGCACGAATTATTTCATAATGATTTTATAGAGCTGTCCTCAAGCGGGGGAAGGGATAGAGGGAAGGAAGAAATTTCTCATTTTTCCTGTTTTGACCCAGGTAAGGCTAAAGCAAAGATCAATTGCTCCCCTGTAATCTACAAAGGCTCTTGAGAACTTCCAACAAAGTGTGCCTTACATCACTACACAACCTGTTATTTGCAGTCATTTGGGTATAGAATGAAAAAAAAGTGTGCTGTGCTGGTAAGGAAGGAATAAGACAGAAGCTGTCCAGAGTGCCCCCTGAGCAGATGGTGAGTCCAAAGAAACATAATTATACAGAAACAGGGAGTTAGTGCAGATTAGTGAAGTCAGTGCTCATATCTAATACTGTACAAAAAATGTTAATGTAGATGTGGTTTATTCACTACCAGCCTGCGCCCACTGCTGTTTATTCACTCACTATGACAGATGTGATGTGTTTGCTCTGGGACTTGGAGGAATGGAGCTGAAAGTGGGCATTCAGGACTTTGTGCCCACGGCCTGCATGAATGATCACTTAGGCAATCAACGTTCTGTATTAACGTATAGTAGTTTGCAATGATGATATGAGAAAGGAGGTTTTAGATACAGGTGCAAGCGTAGCAGACATACATCATCATCAGTCCCATATATCAAGTCATAACAGAGAGATATATTTTATTAACCTAGCTAATATTGATTAGGTGTGTTATATGTTGCTCCAACCTTCTTATGTTTCTCTGACTAGTCTCCTCCTAGTCTCTCCCAGTCCACCCTGTCCATGTGTTCTGGCTGTGCCTTGGTGGTGTGTGTGCATATAGCCTTTTTGTTTCAGTGTTTTGCTTTGTATGTTTTTGCAGCTTGTTGGTTTCCTTCAGTCAGATGTTTAGTTTATATTGCTCCTTCATGTCTTACTTATAAGGTTTCAAAGGAAGACATTGCCCAGAGCGTGATACTGCCCCAGTGGCTTGCTCCCATAGTGCACTTTGCTGTCATATCTTCTCTAGTTAAGTGACTTTGCCACACACTTACACACACCTGCATAAACACACATACTCACTCACCCCAGTTGAAGACAGTTAGTTCAAGACATAAACACACACACACACACACACACACACACACACAGACAGGAACAGGCCAGATCAGTCGTCTTCTTTTTGTAGTCAGTTTTTGCTGTGTGGGCTCTTTGACAGCAGACAGGGATCATCAGGTGAAATGTTACTGGGCTGATGCTACCCTGTCACATCATCGCACATCGCATCACGCTGCAACCCACTATGTGACCCTTTTCCGCATCATAGTCCGGATTAATGTTGCCAGCAATTTTTGTGGCAAACATTGCAGAAATCTGTGAATAGACTGGTTGTTAACTTTTCCTACTGACCACGCATTGATGCTGGGTGCCCTGTTGCCTGCTCTATTATATGATCTTTCCTTGGACCACATTTGGTAAGTACTAGCCACTGCACACTTACAGCATTCCATGTTTATACTTCAAATTTAGTAAGAGAATAGCTGCACAGACATCTTAAATACATTTTTCATTAATTTAAATACAATAAACCTATAGTATTTTCAGATATAAAACTGGTAACTGTAAATGGCGAGGACAGCAGATATGACTGATTTGAAAAACTTTGTTAAAAGATGAGCCAAAAATTATGGAGATGAAGTGAAAGTGAAAGTGACTACTTGTCATTGTGCTGACACAGCACAGCACAGCACACTGCAAAGCACAATGAAATGCATTCTCTATATTTAAAGGGACTATTATCATCCACACCACTTGAGGAAAGAGAGCAGCCATATACAGTGTGAGACCAGTGGTGGGGATGGTACCTTGCTCAGAGAGTGCTAAGGACAACCTATTGGTCCAGGACTCGAACCACAACATTTCCAGTCCTGAAATTTAGTTTTGTAGTTTATTTGGTGTATATTATTCAACAGTTTTATGAATTAGCGCACTAACACGAATGATTTAAGCGTTTTCGCTTAGAATTAAAGCTTCACATCAAAATGGTCAGAAAGCTTTACGCGAAGGTCAGTCATGTTTGGTCATTTTGATCATTTTTTGATAAAAAAGGTGATTTCATTTTACCTTATTAAATCTTATGACATGCATGCCTTCAGTTCTTCACTCTTATAAATACATAACCCACATATAGTGTAAAGTATGTAGTGAATTATTAATTTTTTTACATATTTAACTTTTGACAGCCTACAGTGTCTGTGCAGCCATTATTTTCTGTCATACAGTGACAAACACCTTATGTGATTCAACGCCATAAGAATCATGACAGTAGTCCCTGTAGGATCAGGGTTTTTTTTTTCAAGGGTTTTTAAGGGTAAAAAAAATCACCTTTAAACGATTTTCCCAATAGTTATTGTAAATTAGTGATTTTATGACGATGCCATTACATTTGTTTATCAAGCTCTTTTAGTAAACATCAAGCCATTTTTGCCACATATACATGATTTCTTTATTTATTTGAACTTTAATGTATAAAGCTTTTTATGATTTAAATTCACAAGTGACTGATAATAATGAAAGGATGAGGACCTAGTTAATCTTGCTCATACATTTTGGGAGCTCCTATAGAGAATCTTACCTGCATTTATCAAATGTTGTATCTGCTGTCAACATCCCAGCATGGATATCCCAGCGTGGCTAGCCATTTACTGTTGCTGTTGCTGAGCCGACCAGGAGAATGCAATCACTTAATCTTGAATACCACAGCAGAGATGTTTATCCCTGTGTTCCCACACCACAAAACATGACAAAAGGGTAAAATGGGAAAATACTGAATAAAGAGAATTAATAAAGTTACAAAATGAACTGAGCACTGCCTTTGAAAACCTGAATACCAACACTTTAACACCATTGATATTATTCCACCCTCCAAGCCCTGTCACTTTGCACTGTGATGCTGCTGAGGTAATAGCAACTTACGTTGCTCCTTTAGTTTTTACATACAAATCATACCTATACCAGTGTGCCTTTTGTATAAATGATGTTTTTTGATGTCATCAGTCTCTTAAAAAATGAGACCTGGTGGTGTAGCATTTTGTGTTTTTGGCTGAGGGATTAATAATGTAATGATAATAATGTTATTATTGTTGTTATGTTATATTTATCCTATATTTTGGAGGAATGTTTTACTATTTGTAAATTGCATATTTGTCTGTTTTGTTTGTTATTTGTATGTAGGTGCAAATATCCTTATAGACCTTGTCCAAAACATGGATTTAGGATACTTAATTGCTAGAAAATTTCATGTTGCATGTTCAGTACAGATTTTCATTTGGAAAATCACTGGAGTTGCTTCAGCTCCAGGTTCATTATTGTTTTTAGCATTTGTTGTTGTGCTAGTAATGTAATTGGAAAGGAGCTTGCTGCATTGCATTAAATGCAATGAATCTCTTCACCATATTTCTTAAATATATAATAGAAAACAAAAACCCTCCCTGCTATCTATTTGTTAGGGTTTTCTTCAAGAAACCTATTAAAACTTGAGGTTTTTGTTTGCATTTCTAAAATACAAATTTATTTTTCCCTCAAATCTTGAAGCACCCTGCCTGGACAGTCTACTTAGTTATCTTTTATCCAAATTAATTCTAACTGTGCATTTTGCTGTGTTTCTGTTTTGTTATACAAGAGTAGAATAAACAGCAGTCCCTAAAGCTGTGCTACACTGTAGAAGAAAATGCTGTTAGACTGTACATGTGAATTAGTCAGTCATTTTCTGGCAGCTTGTCCCAGCCAGTCGCCCAGAGAGTCTTGGGAGTCCATCCGAAGAAGGACACACCCTGTCCTTCGGCCCATCATGGGGAGGAGCATAGCCAGGACAGCACCTTGCTCAAAAAGGGTACCTCAGGGCAACCTATTGGGAAGAACCAGGGCACGATCCTCTAATAGCATAACCGCAGGCCACCGCTGCCCACATGTGAATGAAACATTTTATAAATATTTGCCTTCTAATATGTGGTTAATGTTGTAATATTAATATAATCCTGTTTGAGTGCCAATGTATGAAAATCCCCAGTCGTCTGCTATTAGCATGGAGAGAAAATGGGCAGTTATGAAGAGCGTTGGGCGAGTTGGTGTGTATTTGCTGTTCTTAAGCAGTTGTGCAACAATGTTAGTAGCAAACTGTCAGATGTGATACAATTGGAATTTGTTTCACAATTATAAGTCCCATATACAGAATATATAAGTCTGATACCAGGAAACAGTAGTGCAATCATTAAAATAAATGGTGGTGAGATGACATCTCCAAAACAAAACAACAGGTCCTGTGGGCTGTTCTTTATATCCAGTGATTAGTACTTTCAAAAGAAGTTTCATAAGAAACAACTGGAAAGAAAGCACATACATGATAACCTCAAGTCCTATATACCAGTCAGTTCAGCATTTTTGCAGGAGATGTCACTGGAGAAACAAGTCCCACATTTATGCTGGCTTTCCACCTCAGCTAACAGAACTTAAAGATCTTCCACTGATATCTTGGTAGCGAACACAGCAGCACATGAGAGGCAGCCCAGTGGCCTAGTGGTTAGAGGTTGGCTCCCGGGATCAGGTGTGTGGGTCTGAATCCCAGACCAGTAGGCTGCCCTGAGGTGTGGGTTAAATGCAGAGGCGTGATTTTGTTGTGGTTCACTGTGTGTACTCACAGTGACAAGAATGGTCACTATCACATCTTCCAAGGTCTTGTCTCCATAGTTTAGAAGTGTTGTTAATATTATGTCCAACTGGTTTTAAATCTGTGTGTGATACCATACAGATATAAATTGTACTCCACAATATATACATAGAAATAACATTCATGGCTTTCGTTTTGTTTCTTTATGTTCTAAAAAAAGAGTCGCTATGCTGAGAGATTTGACAGGGTGCCACTTTTATCCCCAATGTGTGACGGAATAGAGAAAGCTCTATTATATAAGGCCATCTTCTGGCCCGTTTAAATATATATGTGTGTTCTGCAGTGCAGATCTTTGCATATGCCCCTGGAAATGAAGCTACCTGAAGAAAGCTTTTTCCTCTTTGCCTTCCATGCCTTTTGAATCCTTCTTATTTGTGATGATTTTCCATTATTGCTATAAAAAAAATTGTTTCGCTCCTCACATTGACTAACACTTAGTGATTTTAAGCAAACAAATCATCCTTCCAGCCAAAAACATGTCAAAATTATGTGCACGGCCATGTTACAGATTCAGGCTAATGACTCTGCAAAATGAATAACAAAATGAGATGATTTGGTGGTAATCTGGAGTGCATTAGACCTGCTTTTGTAGTCACAGCCTGTACAAGACTGGAAAAGACTCTGCAGTACATTAGACTAAAATGATTACAATTCTATTCAATTTGACAGTCAACTGCATTTCATAAGCAAAATGTAACTCCTGAATAATTGAAAAAAGAAAAAGAACAATTAACAATCTTCTACAGGTTAAGATCACTTGAGTAACTTTGTATTAACATAAAGAATAAAGAATACATTAAGCATAAGCTACAATTATAATAGGAATGTGTGTGAGTAATTTTCTTTTCATCTCATAGAATGGTAATACAAGAACAAATGGAAATGAGAAGTTATCCATCCTGTTCATTAAAGGATTGTATTACAATAGACTTCTTCAGGTCTTTTTCATTTATCTGACACCTTCCTAATATGTGACTAGACTATTTTTACCTTTCTTTTTGAGATGGAATCAAAATGAAAGTTCAAATGATATTTCACTTAATGGGAAATTTCATTTAATTTTACCACTTTATGGCGACAGATAAACTGAATGTTCTTTATTCTGTGGATTTGTGAGCATACTGTTTAATAAGCACTGATGTCTCTTGCCAAAACTGTAGAAATATCAGATAACGCATTAAGACAAAGTACCTTCTTTTATTGTGAGATTCTGATATTTTTGTACTTACACTCAGGCGAAAAGATAACAAAGATAAGTGATGTTCATGTAATAATTTTGAAACATGATAAAGTCTATTTTTTTTTTGATACACACACACTCTTGTTTTTGAGCAATGCTTTGGGATTATGGATTAGTGATTAGGTCACTGGCTACACAAGCCTTTCACCATAACAGCTTGATACATTGATTTGATATCTACTTTATTTTTTTGACAATTGGTATTAATAATTTGCCATTATATTTATACTTTATATGAATTATGGGTGCTGACAAATTTGGGCTACATTTTAAGAATAATTCCACATTCAATACTAATAAAAAAAAATAGTGCATCATTATTAATACCTTAACTTCCAGTTCAGTTTCATGAGGTGCTATCTTTCTTCTGATCATAAGCCTACTGAAGTAGTTGATTAGCCTTCAGTGGGACTATGAAGTAAAATACTGGATGTCTAAGCAACCTTTCCCAAAAGGCCATTTCAGACCTTATTACCCACCCACCTGTCCCTCCATCTTTTCCTGAGCCAAAAATTGTGCAAATGAGCCTGAAGAACAGTTTTGGCTGGTGTGAATAATTCATAAACCATAACTCGTCAAGCATGCCTCCCTAAAGGGGTAGTTATTTTACACCAGTTGTTCCCATGCCTCCTCCTGTGTGGGAAATGAAAGAGCCGCTTCAACCTGCAGGTCCAGCGATGTGTCTACATGCCTACATCAGCCACCTCTCTGAGGGAGTCCTGCTGTTCTTATTCAGCTACATATGGGGTCTAGGTGATGTTCATTGCTCAGGATCAATGGTCTTCTTCAGTATGACAATACAGCCTGCATTACTATCCACGCAAGATGACATTGTGCTCTTTAAATAACAAAGCAATTCATATTCAGTCTGGAATATAACAATTTCCAATAATTTCCCAGTACCAATAATTGTAAATTGTTTTTCAATAAGTACAGTATGGTTAACTCATCAAAATAAGATACAAAAGAAGTTTATAACAATAAAAAAAGGAAATGTGCACATCATAATTACATCTTTTGGCATCCAAGAGGGATATCTAAAGTCTGATAATAAAAAAAAAAACAAACATCTTTTTAATGTAGTAGAATCATCATTTTTGTATTTATTCTCTCAGCACTGTAGTAATACACATAGTAATAGTTATTTTTTTAGTTTACTTGTGAGCAAGAAAGGCTGAAAAGAGACAGAAAACACAGGTAAACACAACTTGCATTCTCCTCCATATGTTAGGTCCTTAGAAACCTGCCCTGAAAGCCCAATGCATCAGATTAGCAGACTGGAATCAACCCAACACACTTTGATTTGTGGGGCCAGGGCCAGTTCACACAAGTGAAATGTCACTTTAGGCCTTTGGAACACAGATAAATGTTGAGAACTGTGAAAACAAGTGGAAGGTTCCTGGTAGCTGAGAAAAGAAATATGGTGTCTGTTACATATGAGAGCTCTTTAATGAAGGAATCACAGTATAACTGCAATATACAAGGTACATGATATATTTTTATGTTAGAAATGCCAATATGTAAAAAAAAGTTCACAAAATGTTCACTGGGCAAAAGGTAAGGAGCCTTTCTGGACAAGTCCATCACTGGCCAGACAAACATGCGTGCCTGACACATAATTACCATTCCAGTCCACTTGTATGTCTTTGGATTGTGGGAGACATTGGGCATCCAGAAGAAGCCCTCACAGATCACATAAAAAAGGGCTCAGGCTGTCCCAGCTGCGAGTCAAACCCAGAACACTTGTTGCATGGTGCCAGCATGAAACACTGCTCAAGCTAGTCCATGTTCTTGTTTTAAGGCAAAAAAAAAATTGAAAAAACTTGCTAGTACAAATTAGAAAAGGGTGTTTTTACACTTTTAGACCAAACTCTACAACTCAGTTTGCCACTGGTTCTCAGAGACCACAAATAAATATAATTAACACGAACAATAAAGAACAAAAACCCTCAGATATTAATTAATATTTTATTTATTCATTTTTCAAAACTATTTTTTTCATAATAAATCTTCACTTTGAGGTCATCAAGGTACATAATAAAAACAAAAGAATCATAGAAAAATTGTACACAAATAAAAAACACGAAACCAAAAATTAAACGTTTATTCTGAAGGTTATGCATCTTCTTCCTCTTGTACATTCTGTGTAGTACAAGATAACAAAGAGGAGTGTGTTCACAAACAATACGGCAATTTAGGTGTCTTGAGACTGTCGCCTTTTAGTTGTGATGTTCCAAATATATATATATATATATATATATATATATATATATATATATTTGGATCGTGGGATCAAGTTCATTGTCATTTTTTTCTTTTCTTTTTTTTTTTGTGGATTTATGGTGTCTCTCTTATCCTGTCCTAATGACCATGCATAATTAGTTTGGTCACTGAGAAGAGCAAAAGAATATTGCTTCAACAATTCATATAATTTCACTTCCCATGTGGTGGTTTGCTTTTCCAAACACAAACTTATACTGTTGTCTTTGCTGACACACAAGGAAGAATAGCAAAAAAAAAAAAAAAAAAAAAAAGCAAAAAAAAAAAAAAAAAAAAATGGCAGGCTTAAGTAATAGCACAGATGTACATAAAGAAAAAATAAAAATACAGGGCCAAATGGTCATAGCTAATGGCAGAAACGGTTCTATCGCTATAGCATCACATTAACATTTATTTTTCTGTTTTTAATTGTTTTGCCATTTCGTTTTTACTAGAAAATGTTTGAAACCCAGGTATACCAGTGGTTGGCATCATCTATATAACAGGCTGCATAAACACCATATTACAGTCCAGAGAAGCACACATAGATAGTCTTGCAATATATAAACATATATATGGGAATACTTCACGTGCATGGAGTTTTCTCAAACTATACAAACGGGCTAATTGTCACTTACATTCTTTACCACTTTGAATCATCAGCATCACCGTACTTGTCATAATCTTCATGACATACAAATAAAAGAAAACAACCGTAGATTTTACACTTGTATTAATATTAAGGCCTCCATAGTCCTCTTTGACTAAGACAGACGTTCCACTCTGTTGCCTTTGTTTGGATCCTTTAAAGTGTTTTCAAGGTCTTCTCTTTTGTTTCTGTCTCCAGCTGGCCACCACTGCCATTAGAAAAGTGGGGTGGGGAGGGGGCAGGTGAATACTTTGGCTGATTGAACAATCATACAGTAGGTAGCTACTCATATTAGTAAGTCTCTTGATCCTTTTCACCTCTTTTAGTGAATGTCTTTATAATTTTCCAGATGTTCATGGGTTTTCTGGATGAAGAGGGCATGTCCAGTAACACATACACAGGCAACATAATATGAAACACAATAAAACTTCAGTTCTGAGCAGTGGCCTTGTCTTTGAGCGCCTTCAACATATTGGCTTATGATGGCTTGTCCCATTCTCTTAAGGACTGCCATTGAAAGTTCCCTCCGTTCTGTGAGTCTGACACGCTCTTTGCCCAAATTCCTTTGCACACTTTCAGCTTTCGTATAGTTCTTGTGTGCTTGAGTATAAAGTATATTTTCTTATTGTTAGTAACAGTATATCTTGTCTCAGTTAAAACTAAGACTGTGTTGTTTTTTTCTCTTAATTACTATACACAAGTCGGAATCTCCTCACCCTTGCACATAAGTTTCTGAACACAGGGAGGGAGAATGTCAGCGGGATCAGACATAGTACTCTTTGTCCTTGTTCTTTTTATTCTTGCTGGAGATCTTGGCCACGCCAATGGGTTTTTCTTTGACGGCGGCTCCGTTGGGCTGCGTGGCCGAGTTACTGATGTAGTTACGACTTTCGTCCACGTGGTACGAGCCCTCATCTCGGTTGCGGTACTTGTACATGGCATAGAGAAGGATGAGGGATGCGAAAGTGGCGGCTGCTACGATCGCCACCACCGCCTGTGGTAACACTGGACACCGGACCACATCTGCCTGGGCAGCCCCCTTTGCCTCAGGCGAGAGGATGCGCTGTCAGAGAGCCAGAAACAGAGCAGGAAGAAAGAAAAAGGAAGGGACAGACTATTTTATTAAAGCTCTCCAGTCTGCCGCATGCCAAAACTTCAGCCTCAAATCACGAGTGCATCCTCTCTCACTGATTAGTTTAGAAAGGTTTACAGCATGTTAATGAGTAATAAGGTCAATTATTTAGTGTACACACTGCAGTGCTTGTAATCAAGGGCTTATTACAACCTTAACATAACATGAATATATTCACACACGGTGTCATACATTCTTGTTCGAAACTGTATTTATTTTATGGACAATTAAAGTTTTATTATTCATGTGAGGAAAAAAACATAATTCATATACATCTATTTTAATGTTGTAAAAACAACTGTTCTTGTTTTAGTTATTTTATATATATATTGCTTTGGACATAAGACACTAATTACTGAAATAGGCTATTAGAGTTGGACCTGGAAAGTCAATATCATGGGAAGTGGTTGTTGCATGCCCCGGATCGACTTTGGTTGATAAGCCACTGTAGCAGCTTCTGGCATGTATTAGATCAAGGAAATCCATAACGAGTGGCAGCCATCATATCTGTGAAAAAATGCAAGGCAGTGGCCCATAGGAAGCGCCCATCTTTATTTTGCAGCCTTAATACAATCTACTCATCATATTAAATCTAGTGGGCCATAAACTACATCTTTTTATTGGCTGATACACTAACACTGAGTGATTAAATTGGATATGCCACATATTTTATATCACAGCCAATTAGGTAGACTTTCTTTCGGTATATTTATTTCAAGCTGAGATCATTATCTGTTTGCTGATTTATCTTGTTTAAAGTTTCAGAAAGGGTAATTCAGATCTGCATGGCTGCAGGCAGGACATAAAACCCTGGGTGAAATGACACCTGAAACAAGCAATTTAAAGCCCTTCACTGATGCAGAGTCAAATGTAGCCTGCAGGTGCTGAAAATGATATGATGATGAATACAGCTGAAGAACAGAGCAGGTTTTTGGCCCACGCATCGGCTAATAGAGTGATCACATAACAGTGCAGAAAGAAACGACACCCAATGATACAATTTCTAACAATGTTATTATCCAGTTAAGTCTTCCCTCCATTTGCTGTTCTTCTTTAAAATCATTTTCTTCAGTTCTCAATTCCACACTATTGTTTTGTGTTTGGCCAACCTCCAAAAATCAGTGATTACAATCTTGAAATGCCCTTTGCCTTAGGAGGAGGTTTTCATTATTTCACAGGCATGCTTACTAGTCCTGCGTAAATGGGTCCATTCCATGGGTCACTTACAGCCTTCAGTGAGTTGGCTAAGGAAAGCCAGTTTCAGTTAACCTTTGTTTTTAATTCCTTGTGAAAGGGATTTGTGCAGTTGAGTGTCATAAGCATGTTGCTGATACCACGCTGGAAGATATAGGAAAAGGTGCCTGTACCATGCGGCCGTGTTCACTGGCCTTTTCCACATCTTTCCATCATACTACAATGTTACATTGTTACTACTGCAAATGTCTTGCTGTGTGAGATACCACAGCAACAATCCTGATTGTCATCATCCACTAACCATTCCTGAACACTGCCATTAAAGGGATCTACCTGGACTGTAACATTGCCCAGAGCATCAGATTCCCTCATTCAGCTTATCTTCTTCACATAGTACTTGGTGCCATTTTTTCCTCAGGTAAGTGACGCACATGCACAGGGCCATCCACATGATGCAAAGAATACGCGTGATTAATCAGATAGCTCAGCTTGTTCCCACTGCTCCATGGTCATATTTGAGTACCCGTGCCGGTGCATTTGACAGTGGACAGGAGTCCAGCTCCCTGATCCTGAGTCGGTGGCTACATATACCGTTTCATATGCAGAAAGCTATGATGCACTGTGTGTTTTGACAACTTTCTATCTATTAATGTCACAGTAGTTCTGTGATACTGCACCAAATGAGCTTGCCCTTGTTCTCCATATGATTCAGTGAGCCTTAGGCACACATGACCCTGTTCACTTTCCTTGGAGCACTTTTGGTAGGTATTAACCAGTGCATACCAGGAACAGGAACATCACTTAAAACCTGCAGTTCAGTAATTAACTTTGCCCATCAAAGACAGATCACTTCACGCTTACTTACATTTCCTCTTGCTAACACATCAACTGACTTAAACCCGACCCCTGACATTGGCTGATCTCAGATTCAGAATCAGAACACAGATTATTCTGAAGGAAATTATCCTGAAGGAGACAGCTTCTTCTGATGAAACTTGTTTTCTTTTTCACATTATGTGCAATCTGGGAGATTGGAAGTCCTTTAACTGGGGATGAGATGTCACTATGATGTACTATAGACATACGATAGCTGAGGGAGGTAGAGTGATGGTCTGGACAGTATTCTGCTGAAACCCACACAAGGCCCTGGCATTCATGTAGATTTACTTTGTTTCATGCCATCTACCTAGCCATTGCTGCAGACCAAGCACACTTCTTCACGTGAATAGTATTTCCTAAATGCATTGTCTGCTTTCAGTAGGCTAATATTCCTTGCCACAAACATGTATTCAGGTATGGTTCAAGGGAAATGTAAAAAGTTATGGTATGTTTCAAAAAGATGCAGACCACCATATTTCACATTTTCAATTCAATCAAGTGTCTGGCATGCTCTGTGCTCACCGACTCAGTCTGATCCATTAAAAGCTCCACTTTGCAACACAGAATTATAGGATCTGCTGATAATGTCTTGGTGGCAAATACCACAGCACAGCTTCAGAGTTTATGCCTTGAACTGTTGTGGAACTAAAAGGGACTTACAAAATAAGTGGATGGATGAGGCTAATGGCTTTAATGGTTGAGGGGTTTTATATATATATATATATATATATATATATATATATATATATATATATATATATACAGTACTGTGCAAACGTTTTAGGCATGCGTGGAAAAAATGCTGTAAACAAAGAATGCTTTCAAAAACGGAAGTATTAATCATTTTATTTTCATCAATCAACAAATACAGTGAATGAACAAAGAAAAAATATTTAATCAATATTTAGTGCATGACCACCCTTTGCCTTCAAAACAGCATCAATTCTTCTAGGTACACTTGCTCACAGTTTTTGAAGGAACTCGGCTGATTGGTTGTTCCAAACATGACCAGTGTTTCAACCTCCGTGTGACATTGATGATCATCAGCACCTGTTTGGTAAAATTGATTGATCATACACCAAACTATAATCCTACAAAATCCCTGACTTTGTGCAAGTGTACCTAGAAGAACTGATGCTGGTTTGAAGACAAAACGCAGTAACACCAAATATTGATTCGATTTAGATTTTTCTTTTGTTCACTTACTTTGCATTTTGTAAATTGATAAAAATAAACAATCATTATTTATATTTCAGAAAGCATTCTTTGTTTACAGCATTTTTTCACACCTGCCTAAAACTTTTTTGCACAGTACTGTATAAATATATATATATATATATATATATATATATATATATATATATATATATGACACATTCACATTACTATTGATAAAGTACTTTGGACAAATAATTTTTCTCTGGTAAACACATACTTAATTAAGCAGCTTTAAAAATTAAAGAAAATTCCTGAACTGGATTAAACTAAGGAGCACATGGACAGCAGTTATAAAAAAAGAAAGATGACTAACCTAACCCACCTGAGGTTGGGTCACATGGGTCAATGTCTTCATCATCACTGGGGCATTCAGCTGAGGCTACCAACAGATCATCCTGGAGTATAAGAAAGAAAGAAAGAAAGAAGAAAGAAAATTGAAGACTGGAAATGTCATTTCCTATTTCACTACAGGTGTTGTTGTATGACTGCAGTCCTCTGCATTCTGCTTGTTTCAGTTTGAGGCGAGGCAGAGAGAGAGAGAGAGAGGAGAGAGAGAGAGAGAGAGAGAGAGAGAGAGAGAGAGATGCAGAACAGGAGAGAAAGAGAGGGAGAGAGAGAGAGAGCGAGAGAGTTTAGGTACAATCCAGAAGAGCAGAAGAAATAGATCTTCTGCATCCTCTGAATATCCCCACAGGCCTGTGCACTGGCAGTGTTCACAGACATTAGCCTCAGAAGTGAGAATCTAGCCACTCTACAGTGAGCATCACTATGTAGGTACAGTTCGTACTGTTCTTGCTGGCAAAGACACCACTCCCCTAACAAATGATCAAATCACAGCATAAATATTGATCTACCTTGAAGTGCAATTTAAACTGGAACCAAAATTTTTCAAGCACACAGGCAAAACAGCACAGCACCATGGACTCCCTGCCTAAAAAGCATGCATGAAACACCCAGTCCTATCCTTTGTTCCTGGACAAGCCTCAAAAGAGTTTTTTGTTTTTTAATCAGGAACTAGACCAATACAACAAATTCTCAAGAGGAATTCTCTCTCATATTAAAACATTGTTGCTATAAATACAAACAGTCTAAAAAGAGCATAAAACACACTCAAATAAAACTGCCTCTGTTCCAGTAGCCCAGTTCCCAAAGGGAAAAAAGCCATGCTGAGACTTTTCTCTGCCTGAACCCAGAGGAATCCAGCCGTGAATTTGCAGCACAAAGAATTCAAGTTTGATGATCTCTCCTCAGTGGATCTCTCGGTCCGTTGTGTAAGAAGAAAGCCAGCGCTATGTTCTTCTCAGCTCTCCAGCTAAATCTGACGATGTTGAAGTGGTGGCATCCATCCTGCGCCAGCATTCACACTTCGCAGCCTCTGATTAGCTGTGTGTGTATTTGAACGCCAGTTGGTGGGTGCGTGCATGTATGTGTGTGTGTGTTTGTGTGGTGTGTCGTCAGAAAGGCAGGGCTGGGTGTGTGAGTATGTCAGCAGGCAAAAAGAAACATTGATTTGTCTTTATGTGCTCACACACCACACACACAGACACAAACTGCCCACAGGCATCAGGGCAGTGCCCACGCTGTATCAGGACATTTCACAGCCACCCCTTGATTGACTTCCTCACACACAAACAACAAGCGGAGAAAGAAAAAACAGAGAGAGAGAGAGAGAGAGAGAGAGAGAGAGAGAGAGAGAAAGAGAGAGAAGGAAGGTGGGAGTGGGTGGGCTCTCTGCACTGTCGTGTCAGTATGGCTGTCATAAGCACATGGCTGCCATTTTCCTCCCAGCGCTATCTTTTGGACTTTCAACTCTCAAATGCCCTGCAAGTAGGTCAGCATGGGTGAATAATTTAGGTCCCTGGTGCTGAAGTGAGCACTGGGCTGGAGGAGAGGGGGAGAGAGACAGAGGGAAATGGGGAGGGATGGAGAAATGGAGATGGAGAGAGAGAGAGCGAGAGAGGGAAGAGAGAGAGAAGAGAGAGAAAGAAAGAAAGAAAGAAAAAAGAAAGAAGAAAAGAAAAGGAAAGAGAAAAGAAAGAATGGAAGGAATGATCATCAGTAACTACTACCTGACCATAGAAATGGGTGGTTTACAATTCTGGCTGACACAAGTTTGTATTTTAAATGCAACACATTCTCATAAACTTTAATATTTTGAAAGAAAATATGTGAAAGAATGTACACCCCACTGACCATCAAACCTACCAATACCATTTATCAAAATACCATTCATCTTCTCACTTTATTATAGTTGTTTTGTTTCAATTAGTATTGTCATTATTATTATCCGTATTTTCATAATTATTTTCACAATTAGTTTCAGCTATATGCCCAGTTTTATGTTACTCTGCTTGTGTAACAAATCTCAGTACTTCTTGAGCTTGAGTTCGACACTTTACTGAGAGGGAGAGAGAGAGAGAGAGAGAGAGAGAGAGAGAGAGAGAGAGAGAGAGAGAGAGAGAGAGAGAGATCAGCTGGGCCCGCAGTAAAGCTCAGTCACACTTCAACTTATATTTATAGTTCTTTACACAACCTCATTATACTCTTTTCTCCTCTCTCTCTCTCTCTCTCTCTCTCTCTCTCTCTCTCTCCCTCTGTGAAGTGTCAAGAACTCAAATCAAAGTCCTCAGATATGGTGTTACACAAGCAGTGAGCGTGAGGCTGTTCTCCGCATCAATAAAAGTCAGATATGACTAAGATGGTGCTCTCTCAGCCTCCATCTGCCGCAGCTCTCCACTCTCACTCTGCCTACTCAGCTGTGCTGCAGAGCGGACATGGGGACGGGAGGCAGAAATAGGATTCAAGAGAGCCAGGAAAAGAGTTTACTCAAACTGAGTACCACTGGGTATGCTGAGAGAATCATCTGTGGAAGATTCATCCCCCCTCTCTTTCTCTCTGTTTCATGATTTGTAGTTACTGTGCCAGCAGCAGGCTTTGAGTGAGGTCTGACATATTTGCCAAATGGGTGGGGAAAACAAGGCCTGGGCAGCATAGGTATGAAAAAGAGAGAGAGAGAGAGAGAAAGAAAAACGAGAAGAAGAGAGAGAGAGAGAGAGAGAGAGAGAGAGAGAGAGAGAGAGAGAGAGAGAAAGAGAGAGAGAGAGAGAGAGTGAGAGAATGGCAGAAGGGAGGAAAGGAAAATGAACAGCAAAAGCTCAGCTCACCTACAAACACACAAAAGCTCAGCTCACCTAAAAACACACAGGAGGAACCAGCTGTGTGTTATTACGATAGGAGTTATGTTTCCCCCAACACACACGAACACACACACACATCCTAAATATGCACACTTACAAAGCCCCACCTCTGTTCAGCCTTTCCAATTAGGCTACAGCTGCCACAGAGACCCACAGCTAAAAAGAGTGTGAGTGCAGATCTAGTCTGAGCCTTCTGCTGATCCAGCTAAGGGGGAAGAAGCTGACATGAGTTCAGTGAGTTCATGCCCATTAAATTGACTTCTAATCAACTAGTCAGTGTTTTTAGCTAAAAAAGGAAATTAAAAAAGCAGCAATGATCTATTCACAGATTTCTAGAATAATTTCCAGCAAAATGTAATCTAATAAAAATGTTCATATTATCTAGAAATTGATTAAGGTTATTTTTTTTAATCACTTAGAATTAATTGAAACTGAAAGGTTTCACTAATAGATACAACTTCAATATTTGTAATATATATGTAATATATGTAATATTTATGTAATAACATGTCTTGGGGACGTTCCTGATATGCAGTTGTAAATATCTACCAAAAGTGCTTTAACGAAGGATGACCAGTGTATTGAAAACAGGGTCATGTGACCCCAAAGCCCTACACATGAATAGGTTTGTTAATGTAATGGCTGATAGTTGCATATGTTTTGTAACCACTATAACATTTAAATATCTAAAGAGACATATACATTTTGCATTAATTCAAAAGGTACCAAGCTTAATCAGCAACACCTACTCTTACTCTCGACCTGTCTCTCTTTAACACTTCCAACTCAACATCACATGACCCATCATCCATTTACCGCCAATGGAAACCACACCCGCATCTCCATTTTCATCCCCCTTGTTTCTTCTCTGTAATAATTCCTACTCTAAAAGCCAGTCTATATTTTACAGGCTGCTTGTGTTAGTAAGTAGCTCATACTCAGAGCTCATCCTTGACTGGCTTTCTCTCTATTTTTTCTCCCCAGGAGCCTTACACTAGTGTTCCACCACTCATATGCGCTACCTTCACACATACACAACCGTCTGTTTCTGTTGCCATGGAGATGCAGAAAATCAGGCCATTACAAATGGTAGAAGATAAGAAAAAACTGTCTGTGGTGTGCGGCTAGGGCTCAGTTGGGACCTGCAAAAGCAAAGCATTGATTTCTCTCTCTGCTAACTCCTTGGGTGCAAGTGTGTGTGTGTGAGAGAGAGTGAGGGAGAAAGAGAGAGAGAGTTAAAGAGAAAGAGTAAGTACATCAAAGTTCTTTCCTTAGCTTTGCTCCGCTCCATACTAATGACACGTGAATATTCATGCGGTGGCCCCGGTGCTAAATGCAGTGCCGAGAGGAGTGTGAGTTTAAAAATACTGAAAAGCTCACACAGACTGAATAAGAAATGCGCTCTGAGGCACTGCAGTTTTTCTTCTTCCTCTTCCTCACATGGCCTCCTTCTCCCATAGAAAAGACAATGGAGAAGACTGCCTCTACAAGATCAGCAAAGACAAAGCTCGTGTAAAGGAAGCCCCCCAGGGAAATTGCTACACAGCCTCTGCTTTGAAATATGAAGGAGCAGGAGAGCTGACGTCTTCATACTAAAAAACAAGAGGGATAAAAAGAGGATGTGTTGACTTTGTTTTGGGCATCCTCTTCTCCCCCTCCAGGTGAGGAGGGATTCAGCACTTCAGTAATGGAGGACAAGTTAAGATGGTTGCCTGAGAAAGATCAGCGGGTTTACGTATGCTCACAGCTGCTCAAGTGCTAGAAGGCAGAAATAAAACAGTTCTATAGTTACACTCCCACTCACTTTATGAATAATGTAAACGCAGGCAAATAGTGAAGATAATGTAACTTTGCAGGTACCTCAATGCAGGCAAAGTCATTTGAGGCCTAGCAACAGACACATGGATGAGAAATCAACATTTGTTTTGTGTTCAAGAAACCAAAGCAAAACTTATGTGTGTGTGTGAAGACTCTTTATGTAAGCGGATTTTGGGCAGTGGTGGTCTGGTTGTTAGGGAATAGGCCCTATAATTGGAAGGTTGTGGGTTCAAGTCCATGACTGGTAAGTTGGCCTGAGGTGCCTTTAGCAAGGTACAGTCCCGAACTCTGCTCCCTGGATGCTGGATGTTAAGCTGCCCACTGCTACATGTTCGGTGTGTGAGTTAAATGGAGACAATGCATTTCATTGTGGTTCACTGCTTGCTATGCTGTGTCTTCAAAATGTCAAATAGTCACTTTCAATTTCACTTCCTTTGACTCACTGGACTTATCCAAGGCAAGTGCAAATGAATACCAGCATGATCAAACCCACATTAAAGAAAAAAAAAAAAAAACACATGCACTTGCATGTGGCACAAAAAGGTTCATAATTTTGAAAAAAACATTTTTGGGAAACTTTAAGATGATTTTTTAAAATCCATCCACCAAAAAGTTCTTTAGGGAACAAAAATCATTTTCTCGTGGACATGTAAGCAAATGATGCTTTTTGGCCCGTTTTTATTTTAAAGAGAGAAGCTGGAGAAACTACAGAGCCTCCACCCTGCACCAAAAGCTCATGATGCCACTCCAGTCCTGGTTATCTGACAAAGGAAGTGAGCTGCATTTGGAGGAGAAGTTGGAATTCATGAGTGTGGGATGTACAGGCACGTCCACACTGAGTCCCAATGGGACAAACTCCTGTTGCCATGAGGACAGTGCAAAGCTACTCACAGACTTTTTATGAGTGTACAGAGAGGCATCACTAAGCTGCACAGACACTTTAGTGCCCGCCATTTAGCGTAAGGTTTTAAACAGCTGCCTGGATTGCAGTTGGAGAGTTCTGCTCATAAAGAAGGAGTGGTAGATGAACTGCAGGCAATGGCATGCAATGGAAGAAACTGAATTTCCTCAATGCACAGCGGCAGGCAGAGAGCAACACACACTTCAGGAGCAAAGAGCACATGCCAGTGCTGATGCGTTTGTAACAAAAGAAAACAAGACATTGACGACTGTTTTCTCTCAAAGCACTGCAACTTTTCCCCTTACTCTATCTCTTCCCCTCTCTCTCTCTCTCTCTCTCTCTCTCTCTCTCTCTCTTGGCACAGAGCAGTGCAGACAAAAGGTTGCATGCCTATTTTTCACTGCATGAATATGAGAATTAGAAAGCCTCTGCATGCGAAGATGGCTAGATGGTGAAGGACTGCGAGAAAGAGAAACTACCTGGGATGAGGAACAATGCCATCTTGCATCCATGGCAGCCTGGCTACTCTGCCTGCTTCCTTTACACAGCTGATTCCTTTGTTTTTCTTGTTTTTTTTTTCCTTTTTTTCTCTTTAGGTAAGTTTGTCCTGTCTTTTTTTCCTTTCTATTTCTCTCTCTCTTTCTGTCTTTTCCTCCTGCCTCTGCTCCTAAAGCAACACCAGTAAATTCAGTCCGCTGTGTTAGATCAATAGTGATGACTGAAGAAGTCCTACTCTGGTAGGGAGATGAGGAAGATAAATTGTCTGCGCATCAGGAGAGCCTATCAGTGCCTTCTACAGAGTATGAGGGAGAGAGAGAGAAAGAGAGGGAGTGTGAGGGAGAGGGGAAAGTGGAGCAGGAGAGCAAGAGAGAAAACAAGAAAGAGAGTGATACACAGGGTGTGAGTGTGTGAGAGAGGGAGAGAGAGAGAAAGAGAGAGAGAGGTAGAGAGACAGAGAAAAGCTGGTAAGACCATGAGCAGACTATCTGCATCACCTGACTGAATCTGGCCAATCACAAGCCATGCTGAGCCTGAGGTTGCTAAGGGTTTGCTCAGTTGGAGACAGTATTTTATAATATATATATTTTTCCTTGGAACAAGGAATAGTGTATGCAAGTGGTAGTTTGCTTCCTGCCCTCCCATCACACACCACAGGGATGCAGCCCACAGCCTGACATCAAACACATACACACCCCAAATGTATCCATAGCAAAGGAAGCTCAACCTGGCAGGAATACAACTAAACTCAGTGAGATTCCACACTCCATGAGGGGAATGTTCACATGCTATACACACAGGCACTAACACACACCTACACATACATACACACACACACACACACACACACACACTGACACACAATGCTTTCCTTTTGTCTCTGTGTTTTTTGCACCACGGCCAGCCTCACGGGACTCAATTTGTCTGCTGCAACTGCAGAATCCACACACAGTGACAGACAGCAGCCATAAATTATGAATGTGATAGAATTCATAAAATGAAATAAAAACCAAGCCCTGGTGCCATCTTGGCGGCTTGAGCAGAACGGATAGGGGTATGCTGTAGGAAACATGACAAATGGGCCAATAAAAAAGAGCAGAATTTAATTACATGATGTAACAGTGATGAAGCATTTCACTAGGCAACATGAAATAATTCTGCACGAAGAGGAACAAGCTGGATGACACTGCCCAGGTTACAGGAGCGAGAGAGAGAGCGAAGCCTTTGCTCTGATAACCCATTTCATTAACCCACTTCCTGCCAGCTCAAACACTAATATTGATTGTCTGATTTAAGCAATCAATGAAAATGAAGCTGGTGACAACAGTGCATTCAGGGAAAAAAACTAGAACCATTAAATGGACAAAACCTGAGGAAGTGTTGGAGCCAGGGCTATTTAGCCAGGCTGGTTAACTAGTTATGTACAGGCTTGCGTTATTCTTGGCTCTCTTCTTATGATGCAATGGCAGGAAACTGTCTGGATCCATTGCGAGAGCGTAGGTGAAAATCATGTGAAGCTAAACTACTGCTAAATCCCAACAGGAGACTGGTGCACACAAAGAAGCACAAACAAAGTTTCATATGTGGTTAAACTATTTTTTTCCAAAGAGCATGGAAGACTATCCTAGGTTTTTCTTGCATTTTATTTTTATCCTTTTAAATCAGTATAACATTTGTATGAGTTTATGTACCATAGTGATCATAATTTATTTTACTGGTTATATTTTATTGGCCTATGACCATGTTTCATGCCTCTTCTCCCGTAGAATCAACAGGTTGTTTTTGTTCCTGTGCCTCTGACTGGCTACTGTGATGGGCATCAATCAATAAGCAGTTCAGACAGAAACACTTTCAGGATTAAAATTCAATATAAATGGGAGGGCTAATCTGCTTGAGGCTGAACAGGCAGTTATATGTAAACGGGTTTGTTTTTGTGACATCACAGAAAGAGTTCATTGAAAATGGTACGTTGTTTGTAGGTTCATTTTCAATTAAAGAACATATAATTCACTCAAGGAATGAGGGAGCTTTAACATGTTCTTAATTCTAAAAGTAGTTATTTAAAAACTGTTAAAGCTGTTACATTATTTCAGTCCCAGGGCAGATCCTCATCTTCTTCTTCATCATCATCACTATCAACATAAAAACCACCACCATCATCATCATCATCATCTTAATCACCCTCATCAACTGCAAAAAGGAAAACCTACATGCACATAATGTTTCATAATGTTTTCACAGTTTCCCACAACAAAGTCACAACATGCTATAAAAAAATGAGAGCACGTTGAGTAAATGCACACAGCACAGGATAGAAAAACAGCCTAGTTAGCATGCAGCTGAATAAACCCCACATACCCGTGTGTATATAAATGTGAGTCTCTCAGAAGGCAAGCGCCTACGCACCCATTTCACCGGCAGAGCAGCAGTCACTCAGCCACTCTGTGTCCATCTCTCAGATCTTAAACATATCCTGGTGTGTTTAATGACACGTATGGCTCACGCAGAGTGAACTAATTCATTATTTAAAGCTTAGCACGTAGTCCGACGCCCCTAACGCAGCATGCCACCCCATCACATCAGAATAAACACACATCCTCAGCCTGCTAATTCCTGCCATGCAGAAATCCACATCCACTGCCATAGAAACACCAACAGCAGAGGTTGAAAGGAATTGTGGGAGCAGAGGCCATGAAAAAGATGATCCATTTGAATCACATGAGGTAAAAGAGCAAGATTAAGAGAGAGAGAGAGAGAGAGAGAGAGAGAGAGAGAGAGAGAGAGAGAGAGAGGATGTATAATACATGTAAAGGGAGTGAGAAGCATAAAGACAAAAGAAAAGAAAAAGAAATGAGAACTGTGATAAAACGCGGCTGCCACTTCCAAATCTCAGTTGCCCTCAGCTCTACTCACAAAGGGATCTGACTTCTGATAGAAATATTGAACACATCATCTGTCACTCAAAGTCAGAGTCTGTGTTTTTATTTATTTTTTATTTATTTCTACAAGTGTTTTCTTTCTTTGCAAAACACTTCAGAGATATTTGTTTGTAGCTTTTTGAAAATGCACCATGACACTTCATATCTTAGGGAATTGCTCTTTCTTCTGTTGGTTAAAAAAGCTACACTCAGAGTGACTGCTATAAGTCAAAGCTAATCCACGCTACACAAAATGAAAGATGTGTGCGTCTAGTAAACATAAAAGCTTTGTGCACAATATTATTGAACCAGCTTTTGAAAACAGTTTTACAGTGTGAACATAATTTTTAACCTGGAATCCATCACAGCATCGCCTGCTTATGTCATTTTTTTGTGCTTTGGAAAAGTGCTGTTAAATATTGTGCATTCTCTTATTTTATTTGGCTCTATACTTTCCCATGCTTTAGTAATAGTGCATTCTGTAACCCCAGCAGAATATCTTTCATAACAACAATCAACAGGCTGGAAATCCATCCAAAGTTACAATTATTCTACAAGCGTTCCTGGTGCAATTATAATTTTGTCATATATAGGTCTTAAGAATGGACACCCATTCAAAGAATCGACTTTTTTTAAAGAGAGATACATTGTGCCAATAATAATAAAGCATTGGTTGATCTCTTGCAAATGTGAACAAAACGACCAATATGCTTTGCATTTTGGCATCCTATTATTATTCTCTGATGTCCATTCATTAGATTTGTGTGTTTAATTTGCCAAAAAATCCTTCAACTAAACTGTTCATCCAGGACTAGAGTATACAGACAGCATCTAACTTAACTGTAACACTTCTTAAACTTGTCATAGACATGTGCAGCTTAACTGCTTTTAAGCTCAACAAGTTTATATGCATTCATTTTGATGAATTCGGAGAATCCAATTAATTTGCAGCTACATTCTACTACTACAACTTTTGTAAATTTAAACACAGTTTATATAACTCATTGATCCCTTTAATTTAAATTTTAAAAATTAGGTTTAAGATTATAATAAAGCAATAAAGCACACAAGCAGAAACTATTCTTACACACATCCATTTTCATGCACTCAATAAGGAATAAAAACTTTGGCTTCAGAGCCTCTCTGGCTGATTTATGCGTGCTTAATTTTGCCTGACAGGGACGTCTCAGTGGACACGTGCCAAAGTGCTAAGAAGGGACAGGGGAGAGAGGAAGGGCCATTAGTAGTGATTACTGAGAGCTCTCTTACCTAATGGAAACTTCACACATCTGTAATCAACGCCTATTCTCGAATACTCAGCTCACACATCACTCCCTCTCTACAGCTCTCACCACTGATTAAACATTAAAGCACAATTACTGCTTTAGATATTTCATAAATGAAGTGATTGTATTAGGACAGAGCAAGCAGCTGTGCAGAGAGCTACAGAAGCAGACAGAGAGAAGAGGGATAGAGCGGCCGCTGAAAGAAGAGACACTGCATAAAGAAGGGGGGAGTTGCACATTTCCATGGCAACATTTCCCACCATTGCATCTCCTTTTTTTTTTTTTTTTTGACACAGCCCACCATTTTGTAACAGGATCTGCACAGATCATGTCAAGAAGTTTTTTTTTCTAGGCTTAGGTCATTTCAACCACATACACAGTACACTGTGAAACAAAATAACGTTCCTTCATGAACATGGTGCAGGGCAAAAGACACAATACCATACAAAACAACATGAGAGCAGAGTATAGTGCAGCTGACACTGAGCTGAGGCAGGGCACTGAGCCGAGGCAGCACTGAGTGTGGATACAGTACTACAGTGTGCATACAGTATTGCAGTGTAAAAAGCAACGAATGGCTAATGATAAGCTAGTGTTAGCTTTGAGCAAACAATATCTGCCTTCGCATAACTGGCGGTTTTGCACAATGTGCCTGGGGTGCCCTTGAGCGAAGAGGTAATTTAATACGTGGCCCTGGAATTAGTTTTAACCATATCAAATTATGATTTCATTGTTGTGGAGGCTGAATCACAGTGCGTGGCGTCACGCATGAGGACACAAGCCCATCAGCCCGAGACTGGCCTCAGCAGGCCTGTCAATCAGCACGCTCAGCCTGCAGCACTGACATGTAATTACAGCAGAGCAATTAGAGTTCGCTGTCAGAGCCTGAGTGATTCCTAGTACACCACCCACTGCACCACAGACACAGAGAGAGCAATACAGAGAGCAGGAAAGCGAGCCAATGCAATAAAGAGCAATAGAGAGGCAGCAGGTGAGATTTGGGGGGCAGATTTAGAACTTATTCTTCTAAAAGTACGACAGAGAAAAGGCAGAGTGTTCACCCCTGAACACCTGCACCCTACTTGGCCTTAGTTCCATTTCCCTTTAACTTCTCTTTGATCACACATCCGGACATGCTCAGTGGCCTCGCTGAGTAGGAGAGTGACTTTAGAGGAAGCAAGTGAGATCAGCTGGAGCTCAACCGTCCACTTGTTCCCCATACAAATCCTGCTACAGCTTTTCAATGTGCTGGGGTTGTAGTTTTCTGATGACACCTTCTTTTTGAAAGAATAGTGAGTGCTTTAAAAGGACACTGCTGAGGCATTGATTGAGTCTGTCACATACTGAGTACTACACACAGTCAAAGAAAGAAAGTAACAAAACTAACAGTACAAAAACTATATCTGACCCTAGCAATGCCCCAAAATATAGCATAGAATATCCAAACCCACATAATGCAACAGGTAGTGTACAGACAGCATACTTTTGTGGGCACACAATGACTAATGAAGTAAACATATTGGTTAATCTGATGAAATGGGACTTATTGCACAGGGTGTAGCAATTTTATATCATAAGTTTATATTTCAACTTCTGCTGTTGGTGTTTCTATGGGAATGGATGTGGATTTCTGCATGGGAAGAATTAGCAGGCTGAGGATGTCTGTTTATTCTGATCTAATGATCTAAAGGGGTGTTGGGTGATAATTTACTATACATACACAAACAATATATATATATATATGGACAGTAAATTATAGTTACATTTTATTGTATAATTATGTTTCATTATTTGTTTTTAGCTGTTGTCTGTATTAGTTTTTTTTTTTTTATCCAAAGTCTTCTTAAACTTTGGTTAAGGATTTTAATTTTGGTTCATCACTAATATAAGGTTGACAGTTGGGTTTATAATTTTATCAAATAAGAACTGACACCCCAAACTAACCAAATGTGGGTGAACATTATTATATAGTTAGAATTAAGGAGAAAGTTCTAGATCAGGGGTGCCAAAACATTTAGTCTTAGGGCGCTACAGTGTATTTTCTGTTGTGGTTTGAGGAACAGAAATGCAAAACTGTACACAAAAAAAATATGATGCACTTGTTAGTGCACTTATTCTAAAGTTCAGCCCTTAAAATGGAGAATCTTTACCCTTTGTTGCTGTTACAGTCTTTGGTGTGAAATATTGCTGATTCGACCTGCAAGAGCACCTACACACTGTCATGAAGGAAAGGGCTTTCCCCAAACTGTTGCCAAGAAGCTGGATGTAAAAATGGGTCATAATTAAAAGGCTGAAAGTGTTCAGGTCTGTGGGAACCAGGCTGGCTGGACAAGAGGTTCCCAGCAAGCTCAGGCAAAGCACATGAACCCAGCGCTGGGTTTGTTTGTTTTTTGTAGAACCCTGTGTCAGTTTGTTGTAACCCTTAAGTAAACCGGCCTGACCACCCATCAATCAACCACAAAGAATAGTGACAAAATGCACAGAAATCCAAAGGACAAATAAAAACGGACTGGCTGCTGACCTGCGGAGTCGTGGTCTGCTTGCCATGGCGGTTGGACGCTGTGGTGGTGGTGATGTCAGTAAGTGAGGGGGACGTTTCAGAGCGGTTGCCGGTGGCCGAGGCGCTGGACTGTGGGGTGATAGAAGAGGAAGGCAAATCGCCCACCAGCCGGGCACTGCCCTCCACGCGCACATTAGGGTCGCCCTCGGCGGCCATGTTGAGCACTTTGAGGCCGTTGTAGTAGAGGCCGGACAGCTGCCCCTGAAACGGCCGGCTGCCACGCTCCCAACCTCCAATCTTTATAGTAGTCTGGCTGTTGAAGATGGTTAGTTGACGACCTGCCAAAGGACAACGTTACACAAATACGAGAGTGTTCAACATCCCCACTTACACTGTGCACTCACACACACACACACACACACACACACACACACACACACACACACAAACTTTCTCTCACACTTGCTCTCACTCTACACACACACACACACACACACACACACACACACACACACACAAACACACACACACACACACACACACATATACACGCACACACACACACACACACACACACACAAACACAGGAAAGATGGAAGTTCTGATGGTGAAACGGCACAACAAAGTGTTCTTATTCTCCCTGAGGAACATGGAAGCAATAAATTACTCTAATGCTAACAGCAACACCAGTAATTTATCGACTTTGATATAATGGGCTGCTGCTGACAATGCAAACAAATTAAGAGGATGAAAAAACAGACTCCTGACTAATCAATGGAGCTTTGCTAAAAGGACAATCAGTTTTTTTTTGTGGCAAAAGGTTCACTTTCTGCCTCTGGAAGCAAGAGTTGGAGCAGAACTACAGATGGAAATTATTTGTTTTCACGGTTCATCTGCAAAACTTTGTTGTTGATGAGATTGCCTTTCAGCAAGGACAGTGGCAATTGAAATTAATTGACTGAAATAAGACTTACATGAAATGATGGCTTTACAACTAAATAACACATAAATCATTCATCATGATAATAACTTCATTAAAATATGGAAAATAAAACAACAAAAAAATAACAAAACAAGCTTCAGAACCAATCAATCTGAATGTTTCAAGTTATTACATACACTACAGCATGCATTCAGAAGTCTTTTCCCTTCTCATGTGTTTAATTTGCTTGTTAAAGGGACTTCATATCTGATGCCAATAATCATTGAAGCTATTTAAGAGACATTTGCTTGAACTTTTAAACTGTGCACTTTAGCAGTTTCCAAAAGCAATATGTTTAGCATCAAGAGTAAACATATGAATTAAACATCATGTCTATAAATTGAAAATGTGAAAAAATACTTTAACTCATTTAGATTTTTACAGTTGTGAACATTATTTAAGTATTTTAATAATATATGTATATATATATATATATATATATATATATATATACACATACATATATATATATATATATATATACACACACACATATATAATTTTAATGATTGATCTAACTTGAGCTTTATCAGTATATTACCAGTCCCTTTAACCTGTGATTGTCAAGGTAAAACTATAAAACTGATTACATATGCAGTATAACAACACATTATTGAACTGTACAATGCAAATATTACAAACTACATTTGTTTAAAATTTTAAAAATTTGTTAAACAGGGGATTTATGTTTTAGATGGTTTATTGTTTGTGCAGTAATATCACTTGCTTATGATCAAATTATCTTTTATTTAAAGTTTTAATCAATGTTTTTACCTTTGTCGAGTAGCCATTCGTCAACTACTCGACCAAGCCGATATGGGATTCGCTGTCTAGCAATCGCCAGGCGTTCGTTATCAATGTTGCCTTTAAAGTTTAAAGAGACATTTCATTGTTAAAATCTGAAAGGTCAAAGATTAAAACCTACAGTGACAAATCTGCCCTCACTTACTGATTTTTTTTCCCGTTTAAAAAATTAGGTACACCAAGATTACATACATAGCATTAAAAAAACCTTTTCAATCAGTCAATTAACTTTTATTATTTAATCAACCAAATTATCCCTATATTATGATAAATACTGTAGTACGTTAAATATTCAACTGCTTTTTAAGGTTATGTGAAACAAACCAACATCAAAAGTTTAAATACCATGTCACTCATTTACAACATACATTTACAGAAAGGTAATCCTTTTAAATCTTTTTAGCAGATTTTTCATCTAGTTATATACTGCTCATTTTAACCTAAATATTGCAGTCATTGCAGTACATTCAAGCTTTTGGCAAGCCAATTAGATTTTATCCACACAACTACTATCTCACAGAAAATATTTTCATTCATTTATGTTCAGCTAAAACCTCACACTACTTATAATAAAAAACAATACATTTAAAGACATCAAAATTATCAGCAAAACACTCAAGAATATAGGCAACAGGTAAATCAGCAAAACAATAAAAACATGTTATATCAGTCAATTTCAGAGGAACATCATATTTGACCCATGCAAATTGGAGAAGGCATTGACAAAAGCTTCGTCTTCAGAGATGTTTCATAGGAATAGGTGTGCACTTAAAATAGGAAAAGAGGAAAAAAGAAGAAATGTTTATTATGACCTGGAAGCAAGCCGCTCGACATGTGGATATCTGAACATAACACCAGGATGGGAGATTACTTTGGCTCGTTCACATAACACAATGCCTTTTCTGCTGACTCACCTTTTGCTCTCTTGAATTCAACTCAGTTCAAACCATTAACTCCACTTCCATTACAGCCTACACATAATTGTTGTTGGTATCTTCAGTCGGAAAGGAAAGGTGAACCTGCCTCGCTGCGATTTCTATAATTATGTCGCAGTTTTACCCCTGGAGTCATTAACTTGTTATTTGTCAATCAAAAATAATTGTACTTTGTACAATTAGTGTGTGATTACAATAGAAGCTGTAGGAAACATTAATTTCTCAATTTGACTACATAATGACCAAGGAGAGGAGGTGAACAAGTGTCTGGAGTATGAAAAAAAATATCCGCTGGTTTCCCACAGACCCATATTTGATTTTCTGCACTCCCTCAAAGCATCTGTGCTCAAAAAATATGGTGTGATTCATACATCCCGTGGATGTGCAATTTAAGCTAAATGTTAAATTTACAAAAATAACCATGTCTGTCTTCCCTTCTAGTGCAGCTATTCTATATCCGGCACTCGATGAGAAGCACGACTAGCTCCGATGTGGCTCAATACCATGTTAGAGACGTAATTTAAATGTGATGCCCACCCACAGTCAAAGGAGACAGGTTTGCTCATTCACAGGGAGGAAAGAGGAGGAGTGAGAAGTGAAAGACAGGTTCTGTAGAAAGAGTGTCACTGGATGGCTGAAACATGGTCCACAGCCCCACTATTACTGTGATTTCCCTCTTTCTCTCTCTCTGTCAGAAGTGCTGGATCCATTTGTGCATTTTTATGCTGCAGTAATCGCCAGATAAAAAGAGCAATTTCTACCAAATCATAGCTTTAAGAAAGAGTTATTGGATCTGTGTGAGCTGTGAGGAACTATGGCATCGATTGTTGTACACCTAGCAGTGAAGCTGTGCATGTATTTAATGGGGGCTTATTGTGGCAACTCAAAGTTTTTGAGAGTTTTGTGTTTGCAGTGTTAATGTAATAGAAAGTAATAATGAGCTGACTTAACATTTAACTTAACAATTATATCTGAGACCCTTGACCATCTAAAGCAGATTCAAGTTTAGCTTTCGCTCTTATGAACATATGCTCCAGTTGAACAGGGTCTGATAGTCATACTCCAAAAATATCCCAATATTATCAAGCTCAGCAGACAAAAATACACTAATGTCATAGCTGCTTGCATCATTTCTTTTCTAATATCTGATTACATGCCCCAGTGGCTTAATAAAAGCATCCGTCCTGTCAGGTACTAATTACATCAGTCTCTTAAGATAATACCTGCCCATTATAGCCCACTCTTCCAAAACCAGGGGCACATTTCAGCTGGAGATTGTGTGTATTTTTATTTTTACATTTCATCCATTGTTCCACATTAAAAATTTGTGGTAAATCAAAGCAGGCGGTTGTTCAAGCAACGCCTGACACTTATCTGATCTTTTGATCTGCTTGGACATAAAGCACAAAGTGAGAGAAAGAGTGGGCTAAAACAGACCAGAATTAATAGCACCCAAACCAATACTTAGGAGTGAACCTTTTATTAAGAAGGGGGCGAAGTATTCAAAACGAAATTATGAAGTGACAAATTGGTGGGCTATTTAAAATGATTATTGCTGAATATTAAAATACTCTACATATTGTGAAAAGGCGTTTTTTTTAGGATCTGTTGATGCTCAGCCAACAGATATATTTTTTTCAAAGCAGCTGTTGCAAGATAGACCTCAGAGCAGTGGTAAAAACAGCCTCATTTTAAAGTTAAAATTTCATTATTGATTTCAAATGAACATTTTATTTGAAAGCACAGGCTTTTAGGATATGTTGTCACTATGTCATATCACGAAATATTATGGTTGCAAATTTGTTATGAGCATCTTCGATAGTGACACATTTTAAAACCGAAAACTCAAAGCTATGGAACAACTATAAACTCTTACCTAAATTAACCACAGTATGCAGTATGGATTGAAAGAATGTATTTGTGGGTGGAAGGATGGATCAATTCTATAATTGGATTTGTCAACGTAATCCAGCATCGGATCACACTTGTTCACTTTAATAGAGAATACTTATCATTGCTCTGCGGACTTTGGGGCATTTCAGGGGTGACTGGTTTAACTGGCTCACTCCCTTTGGCTATGTCACTATGCATGATCACATAAGTACATATACACACATGCATACACGCAAGCACACACACTGAGTTCATGCTCTGTTTTGATTGGGGAGTTACCCTGGGGGCTTGTTCATAATGAATGCTGAGGTAGCTTGCTGGCTTTTTCTTTATGTTCTTTCATGTTCCACTTAAGTCAGCTAATAAAGCATAGAGGCCTGTGCTTAGTCTTAAATAGGGCCTGCATCAGGTAATAATTTTAATGGCTACATGCTAATTATATTCTTGTAGATAGCTAACATTTAATGGGCATTGCAGTGAATGGCTTTAACACACTGTACATATGCATAACACTGGGCCTGAAGCTAAGGTTAGGGTTTATGTTTGGCTATTACCTCCCCAGAAAAACAAAATCAGCAAAAAGGCAGTATTTGAATGATACAGCAGTCTAAATGTAATACGGCTCATTATTTATTTGGTGACTGTGTGTATAAAGTGAATATTGGAGAGGGTAATTGAACTGAATGGTAAAAACAGGCGGTCATTAAATGTCTGCTGCGCTGCTTATTGAACGATACACTGCTATCAATAAATGCAACAGCAGAGTGGGCCAATCAGTTCTTCCCTCTGGCTTCAAATAAGTGATAAGTGCGTAACATGTCAGAATAAATGAGAGCACACAAATGCTGTGTCAGATAAGGAACTAACAGAGGTCTGAGGTGGAACCAATTACTGATTGAGGAAAAAGCTACCATTATTGTTCTTGTTCTTAATTCAAATTCTGTTTGCTTCATCATCCCCTTTCTGCAATGCAGAGTCAGTCAGGCTCTGATTAAATGGAATGGCCGTGTGCACTTTTTTCTCTTCCTCTGGTTAAAAAAAGTTTCGCTCATGTCATCTCAGACACTGTGTTAATTAGCATTCAGACACTGATTCATGAGGCTCATTTTTTCCTTCTCCAGATCCGCCGACACAAATGGAGCCGTGCCACAGAAGGGAACCAATGCGTTAGAACAGATTCATCTTAGTGAATGTTTGAGCATCACATCTGAACAGATCCAAAAGAATGACCCTGACTGACCAGTGCCATGACTGACAACTACTTGGGGCATTTGTTTGGCTTATTTATATTAAACAGTGAAAGGGCCTAGAGGAACAAACTAAATCTGCTTTCTACCACTCATCCTCCTCTTTCTCCTCTCCTCCTAATAATGCATTGTAAAATATGCATGTCTGTGAGTGACAGACAATAGTAAACCTGTGCTAGTACATGCTGGATGATGTAAACATGAGAAAACTCCTTTAGTTAGCACGCCTGAGCTGTTGCAAACACAAAATGTCCGACCGCGGATTAGAGTAATCCTGTTAAGTTCCTTTCATATGGACAACACTGAATCTCAAAATGGATTTTGGTGGAACCCCTGACTAATGCGAGAAATGTGGATATAATAAGTGTGTGATTTATTTCTGGAGCTGCATTCAAAGAAGTTACCGTAGGATATGAAGCGCTGACGGTTCTGATTTTACGATAAGCTCCATGGATTAAAATGCAGGATCAAAATCTTTAATCACTTTGCAGGTCAAATCTGTGCTACTTCAGAGTGAAAAGCAAAATTTTTTAAGAGCAATAAAGCACTAAACTAAAGCAATAGGAAACTAAAAGATACTTTGGAGAAGTAGGCATTCTTTCGTCCTAGTTAGTGTTCCTGTACATGCAGAGAACATTTTCCATTCTTGAAGAAAGACGATTGAGGATGTGCTTGATGTTGAAGTTCAAATAATCTTTGCAATAGAAGCGTGGTCGACAAAAGAGTGCCATAAACTGTGACTGAAAACAAATAGCTCCCTTTTTCATTGTGATTGACAAACGAGAGCAATAGGATTATTCCTCATCTCTGATCTCAAGTCAAGCTTTTGTCAGGGCTTTTTCAGGCAGCCGCGAGGCTGTTGAATTGGATAACCCGTTCTTTGACATTTCCAGCCTTATAAACCCTCCTGAGCCATCATCACTGCTGACATTTGAAAAGGATAGCAGGGTTACCTTTTTAGAATGAAGCAAAAGCACATTCACAGACAAAAGGCATTTTGGCCGTAACCCTGCCACTGAAACTCTGTTCCAGAGCTCTGCCAGCTTTTATTATTATTGCTATTGTGCATGTCTATGTGATTGTACGTATGCAGGCAGAGGGGGTCTTACCTGTGGGGTATCGCTCTATGACTGGCAGATCGTCCACCTGCAAGGTGGCATTACCGCCACTCCGTGTAAAGCGAACTATGTGGTATTTTCCATCATTTACAAACTTTGAGGTCTCTTCGATGTTAATGTCATCTGTGCCCACATTGAACACCACTCTGATATTGCCTTTTTCCTGAGAGAGAGAGGGAGAGGGAGAGGAGAGAGAGAGAGAGAGAGAGAGAGAGAGAGAAGAGAGAGAGAGAGAGAGAGAGAGAGAGAGAGAGAGAGAGAGAGAAAATAAATGAGGGAATAAAAGAGAGGAGTGAGAGGAGAGAGGCGTAAAGAATGCATGATTCAAGGGCTTATTGTAACACATGTTCACTCTGTAAATGAACACAAATATGTGTTAATGGTCTTTCGGATGGCAGTTTTAGATCATTTCTTAAGATCATCATTTCAAAACTCCAAATTACAGTACATTTTTTTGCTGCAGCACAAACAAGGAATATTTTCTCACTATGCCATGCATCAAAAAGATATACTGCCAGTCTAATGGACCAGCAAATGGCTGCATTCATATTTCATAACTCGATATCCATCATTTTTGTTTTAATGAGGCTGTTACACTAAAGAACATAACAGAGAAATTAAGATGCATTAACAGTTTTTAAGGATTGTATACATTAATGGTTAATATGCCATATTCAGGTATACCATTTCATAATGAGATAAATATTCAACTCTGAATAAAAGACAAAAATAATTCATTAACAATACAAAATAAGCACTACTGTCCCTTAAATGTGCCATTTTTTAACTGCTGCTGAGCAATACTGCAAAAATAGAAAAGGGTCAAAAGTTAAAAAGCAGAAAAACATGAATCAAAGAGCTAAAGAGTGAAATTATGATGCTGACGAAATGATGTCTTGTTTTTGCGCTCAGTTTAGCATGCCACTAGCAGTCAACAGATCTATGAGCGTGCGCAACCACATTTAGACAGACTCTCATAAAAGTGACGTGTGAAAGCATCAGTCTCATCAGTGAGACGAACACATATCAAGGTACTCATGGAATAAATAATAATCACAGCACATAAAATGCCAATAATATAATGCCAATAAACACAACATAAATTAATCTAACCTCTGATGCGTTTTTATTCAGTGTTGAAAGCACTTCACATACATTAAAATCATCAAAAAATGCAAGACTGCAATCAGTCGTATAAACAGAATCTGTATTTGCATTTATTGTAATGTCTTTTGTGTGTGTGTGTGTGTGTGTGTGTGTGTGTGTGTGTATTGATTCTCTAAGCACAGTGCGGAAATTAAATGACAGGACTGATAGATCATGCGATGCGATGCACACACACACCACTAGATGGCCTCCAACCTTAATTATTGTTTTGTTAAACACTGATACAAAGCAGTAGGAGAATTCATTTCAGTCACATATTTCACAGAAGGGGGGGGGGGGGTGCAAAAAAAATAGAAAAACTACATGCTTCTAATTATTTCAGTTGAAGCACTACATTATCTCCCACAGCCATCACACCTTAGGAGTGATGTGAACATGCACAAACATGTTCACATACACAAAGCCACCCTCTTCACATAATTGCTCTATTTGCATGTGCATTGGCTGCTGTTTGTTTTCATAAATAAAGTGGCAGAAAGCAGTTTTATCTGACCCCACTCAGAGCCCACATAGCTAACACACACACACACACACACACACACACACACACACACTTACAAGCAATTACAACACGACCCACACATTAAATATATTAGTTAGGCAGCCATTGTTTCAACCATTGATAATTACTCTCACCTACACTGAAACATTTCTGCAAATTTAGCTGACAAGTTAGATGTTAATCTAATATATTCATAAAAGAAGTAAATTATTGGCAGGGATAAAAGAGAATAACAGAAATGCATCAACATTAGATTCTGAACATTTGACAGGGATTTAGATTTGACCAATATTTCAATTACACTTTTAAAAATGTGTATGTGTTAACATCTTACATCTTATTTCTAAAATCGCTCATGTGGGAATTTGGTCGTGTTTTAGCACTGCACTACATGCACATTCATTTTGCTGTTTTGGATCCAGGAACATCTGAAGCTTGCAGAATGTTTTATTTAAAGCTTGTGAGTAACATATCAACATATATCAACATATATCAACACATATTTGATCTTGTATTTAGCATTTACAGATGGCTTCCATCAGGTAAAACTATTCAGTATTTTATGCATTTAACACTTTCAGAAAGGCTACAACGATTCCTTCAAGAAAGAGTCAAAGCCACAAAAACTGTAACCTTAATTGAGGTTAAACATGACATTCTAACCTATGGGAGTGCTCACATAGATGGATTTACCTAATACAACTAGATCCTGAGTAGATCATTTAACCCCATTGTTCTGAAATATAATAATGGAACAATGGTATTACTGCAATTTAAATAAGACATGAAACTATCAACTAAAAATACCATTAATGACCTTTTTTTGGAAATGATGCGTCATTGCATGTTGCAATCTTCCTATCTTTGCTCATTACAATAAAAAAAATCAGTCTGGATCTGAATTAGCGACGCATATAAACAAACATCCAAACGAGCAGAAGGTTGTTATGCATTCAATATGCCCACAACATAATAACCACAATACTTCATAAGCAAGGAAGACTGTGACAACCATCTGCAGCAAGTGTAAATAATCAAATAAGATGTGAGTGAAGGTGATGAGAGGAAATCCCTGTGTGAATACTACTCATTCACACCTTTTCTACAGGAAGAGCAAAGCCTGACACCATACTTTATTACCCTCCCCCAGTAGAATTGGTTTGTCTGGCTTCCTTGGCCAGATCCTCAGCAGTTCTCAGCCAGAGGTGAGGTGCGCTCCAGCTGGGCCAGAGCTAGATGTTCCTGTAGCTTCTCACACCCCATAATGAAGACAGACAATGCCTGTTAGCCATATCCTCTGCCTATGACCAGGAACAATGAGACAATGTCTATGTTTCGCCCTCTAACAACCTCTCTCCCTGGCCAATTTCCGTCTTTCTGCCTGTCTTTTTCAGATTTTTTGGGCTGTGAAGTGAAGGAGGGTTTGAGAGAGGCTGCACTCTGATGAGCCGTGACATGCCACGCCCTTTCCAAAATGAGGGACTGACCTCTCTTTCACCCTGTGGTCCAGACAGCCCTGCCAAGGAGATGACCTCAGCCCAGATGTTGGCAGTATGCCACATTATAAAGCTTCTATTGGAAGCAGGGGGTACAATAAAGCCAAAAAGAAGGATTATTTGGTGCAGGTGCCATAAAAGAACCACTTTTAGCTCTCTAAAGAACCGTTAAAGGGATATTTCTTTAAAACTCATTTCAAGCCATTCAGTCGTAAGGTTATTTAGAGAATCAAAAGTGATTCTTCTATAACAGGGGTCTAAACCTTTTGTTTTGAAGGGCCAAAATGAAACATGTGTAGAAACAGAAAGAAACTGATAGAAAAATACAATGGAAGGAGGTATGCATAAAATAGAAAAAAATAATACATACCTTTTGTATCCATCTATCTATCTATCTATCTATATAGATAGATAGATAGATAGATAGAGGGAGAGAATGAGTGAGAGAGAAAGAGTGAGAGAGGACGAGAGAAAGAGAGGGAGAGGGAGAGAAAGAAAGAAAGAGAGGGAGAGAGAGATAGAGAGAGAGAGAGGGAGAGAAAGAGAGAGAGAGAGTGTGAAAGAGAGAGAGAGGGAGAGAGCGAGAGAGAGAGAGGGAGAGAGAGAGAGAGAGAAATATGCTTGACATTATAGAGGTATTGGGGTATTAAATTTATCATGTTTGACTTCAAAGTGGGTTTAATCACAGCAAACGTATAGGAGGCCGTAGTTTAAGAGGCTCCTGAACCACCAAGTAAAAAAAGACCAAACAAAAAAAAAAACGCCCTACATTCTGTCCCATGCGTGATAATGTCCCAGATTAGCTGACTCGCCACAAAAAAATCCATTAATACCTTCAGGCCAAAATAAAGGATAGAAACATTAAATGAGCCATGACACCAAATCCCAAATCACCATGAAATGACAAATGGATGAGGTTGCATGCTTAACTATTTGGATTTCTGTATCTGTTCTCTTAAGTAAATAACAAAAGGTGCACCTTACCATGAAGGCATCCCAGGGGCTTCTGGCTTCCACCCCCAGTCTCACACACAGACACCCACACTTACAGGCTTCACTCCAGCCTTCCAGAGCAGAGCTAAATATAAAGAACTAACAAAAGGGATTCTCACTGGATGTCATGGAGGCTGTTATAGTGCTGCAGTCTCCAGAGTTTTCTCTTTTCTTGTAGGCAATTAGGTGACAACCACAGTGCTGCCCTGATTGACAGGGAGCGTTTCAACTGAACGGGAACGGCAACAATCTTCCCTTGCCAAGAACAAAATGAGCCAATTGTTCTCAACACGAAAATACAGAGATTTTAAAATGAGTCTGAAAGAGCTGGGTGGAAGATGAGGATGACAACATGGCTGCCTGTAAAAAATAGCAGCATCCATTTAATCCATTGAAAGGCTCAATATACATTTTTGATATGATGTTCTTGGGAACTAACACATCTACATTATTGCCATTTCTTCACCAATATTACACAGATTATAGCTGTTGATATCAAGTGAAGTTGTTTGACTTAAAAAGCATGTTCTCAGTGTTAGAAGAACACTGATTGATAAGAGTGATACTGTGAGAAGGCATGCCTAACACACACACACACACACACACACACACACACACACACACATACACACACACACACACACACACACATAGCTGCCATATCCTGAAGGGCTGCTATGGTGTTGGTTCTGGAGCCACTAATGATGTGCCTCATTTAGAGAAGGTGCCGTCTGTAGCTGCTGGAATGTGACAGTGTGTGTGTGTGTGTGCGTGTGTGTGTGTGTGTGCGTGTGCGTGTGTGTGTGTGCGTGTGTGTGTGTGTGTGCGCCTGTGCTGCGCTGCAGCAGACCTGCTGAAACACTGTGGCATTCAGCCCAAATGAGCCAGTGTGCAACTGTGAAACCTCAGCCATTTTACATAAAAAGCCTCTCCACAACACTCAGGCTAATGCCTAAGGGACTCACTTAATTGGACCAAACACAAAGACAAGCAATATATGCTTTCGTAAATAAATAGTGGTTGATATTAGAATAACAAACTCATATCTGACATGCTCCATAATGCATGTGCCATAATGCATGGGCTCTGCAGGTTTGGGGGATGTGATAAATACACACTGTGCTCTGTGTGTACGTGTGTGTAGAATTTCTGCTATGTCAAGCAGAAATTGTCCACAGCACCTAATCCCAAGAAAGAAAAAAAAAACTCCTTCCTGTTTAGGGCCAGACCTGGTGCATCCATGAATCTTTTTGGCAGTGTAAGGTTTCTGTTTCAAGTCTTCTGAGAATAGCTCTCTGCTCCAGTTCCTCTTGACCCCCAAAACCAAATTTACTCCATACACAGTGTCTCCGGGACCCATCCAGACGTGTTCTCATTGTCTTTCCCTGCAGTGCTCAGCCCTCGCTCTCTGTAGAGCTGCTGAGAGGACAACCAGCAGGCTGAATGGAGATGAAATCTCACAGAGACAAAGCACTTTCGCATTAGTCTCACACAAATCCACAGCCGTATTTGAAAGAGCTAGCACAGCCTGCTATTTTTACCATTATCCCACTCAACCTGTCATTAGGCTTCAATAGTGAGATCACACTGATGCATTACCTCTAATCTGACAACTTGTTAAATAACACAGTACACAATGACATTTCCATCTCAAAGCAGACAGAGAGAGTGAGCTCATTTCACATTTTTTTTCCCTATCAACTTAGATTTCCAGCAGCAGCAAAAACACTGCAGAAAAGTGAGCTTTTCCACTAACAGTAGTTAAACTATCACCTGCCTCAGTTATCATGGCTGTACTCATTGTTAGATTTCCACCTTCATCACCCTTTGTTTATTTCCCAGTAAGAGATTCCTAAGTAGAGCTTTATCCACGATGAGAATTGTAGGGCTGCACCATTTTTTAAGTCAGAATTTTAAGAATATTAAGCCAGTGACAGTATATAAGCTTTTTCCTGACATATTTGTCACTGCAGATGCTGATATTTACAAAATCAAAAAAATGTACATCCTGCATTGATACACAAAAATCTGACATTTCATTCTACAGGATTACAGATGCAGTAAAAGACTGAATGTCATTTAATTATAGCAGCTCAGCATCACGTTAAAGGTTTGTGTTCACTTCACAGTGAAGTTGGCTGGAAATATCAGTCAGATTTAAACAGATTTAAACCTGTAATTTTTAAATGCTATTACAATATGACTCCTAAGAAAATCTATTTTAAATGAAATCTTCAACACTGTTTAAGCGCAAAGAAGCTACTCTGTTTAGTTTAAAATAACCTTTTTCTGTTTTCTAGCTTGGCTTTAAGCCCATTAGAAAAAGGGATGCAGTGGCATATATTTCACAACATCTATAAAAGCATTACTGCTAGTGCTCTCCAATCTGGCCCTAAGGCAGTACATTTACACCAATATTACTGACAGCATGCCTGAAGTGCACTGTTTCAGCAGCTTGATTCTTACTGACCAGCAGAATGCTGAACACATGCAAAGTTCTGATGTGAATACAAAGCAATCAACCAAGGACCATCATTAAAGGTAAGCGTGCTCAATCACGACAACCAACAGCCGCTACGACCAAGTCTCGACAGCTTTCAATCACAGCAAGCTGCAATTTGGGACAAGCAACTAACATATTTTGCTCGGCTGATTTACGAGCTCTTGCAATTTAAACGTTACATAAACAAAACTGGTGCTGTTAGCTTTGTCATACAGTGCTTATTTTTGGCCAGGTCAGTTCAGCTGTCTAAAAAGCTGCTTTCTTCATATATCTATTCCATTTCTCCCTGTCTCTCTTCTGTTTCTCCCTCAGCTGCTTCTCTTCTTGCTCTCTGCTTCAGTCTCTCACTTTAGCTGCTGTTCATCCTTCCACATAGCTGGTGTTTCAGTGCCATCAGTCTTGTTGTGTACTGATGTGTTCATTAGGCACACACACACACACACACACACACACACGCACACACGCACACACACACACACACACACACACACACACACACACACACACACACACACACACACCTTCCACGCACACACACACACACACACACACACACACACACACACACACACACACACACACACACACACACACAAACATTTGGCTATAAGGAACATGGGAGGCATTATCTGGATGGACCCCAAGGATAATCACATTACTTTTCCTTCTCTTCACACATCTTAAATCTCACTCAGTCTTCCTTCTATCTTCCAGCCACTGGTACAGTCCAGTGTGACGGCATCGCAAAGGAGCTCAGAGACCATGAAGCTTTTGGCTATGGGTCAGAGCTGCTTGCCGGACTGAACTTGGCAGGAGAGCCACACTTAATAGACCATTACCCTCACTGTCAACCCTAGGATATGTGACAAGTTTGTGTGTGTGTGTGTGTGTGTGTGTGTGTGTGTGTGTGTGTGTGTGTGTGTGTGTGTGTGTGTGTGCGGGTATGTATTTCTTCCTGCTTTTCATAACACTTCACTGCAAACATTTCTAGTCCTACATCTCTTCTTTAATGAAAACATAACTGCCTTAATGAAAACTGCATTGCAAACATTTTTAGTTCTTCAATTCCTCATCGTAATGCTGTTTTCTTTAAGAAACATTATGTTGCTGTTGCTTCATTGTCACTCTCTGTACACTTTTCAATATGTCTTTTGTCTTATATTTTCACATATGCTTTCTCTCTCTCTCTCTCTCTCTCTCTCTCTCTCTCTCTCTCTCTCTCTCAGGGCAAGAGCAAACGAATAAATGATTGGAAGTGAAGGATGACTAATGATAATGCCCCAGTGATGGTGATAAGATGGGATTAAATTAACTCAATCACAAGCGTTTAGGGTCACACACTTAGTTGAACACGGGGTGACACTGTCTATTTGAAAAATCAGGACATCAGGGCACCCTCGTTAACATGGTCAATGATCCTAGGTTAATTCATTTTCAGAGAGGTGCTTGGTGTATAATGATATTCTCTGTGCTTTCAGACAGGTTTATCAAAGCATCCAGCTACATTATCACTGAGTCCCGCCATTAATGTCAATACTGACAGCCTTAATATAGCCTGTGTCTAAACACAATTAATGAGAAGGGAGGGGAGAATATTTTTCAGTTAATTACAGTAAAAAATGATTCTGGCAGATTGCGGTGATGTCAGTAATAATGGAACACACACTTAATGATAAAGGTATGGCTAATTTCCCCTCCTACGCTTTGGTGATTCATTTAGCAAATGCCTTCATGATGGGTCGTCCACCCAAAAACCTCAGAAAAAAGAATTAGCGAGCAGCAGGCTCTGGTCTCCTATTGTATGCTATCGTTAGACACTTTTTAAATAAACATGCAGTTTTTTTCACAAGTTTCTGATGAGCCATTGTGCTGATTTGAAAGGTTTTCTCAGTTACTTGCATTACATAAACTCTTACATATTTTCTTGTTACATAAATCCTGTACAGTTTGTTCATTCTCAAAATTGGGATGTGTTTGTGATGCCATTAATGCTTCTCCTCCTTCTCTTCCTTGTATTTCAAAGCAACTGAACAGCTGAACGAGTCAAAAGACCAAATGGGGTCAGAGAAACTTCTTGCTTTGGGTAGACAGCTTAACCATGGCAATCTTCTAAACAACTCTTACATCACACCAGCACACTGGCCTCCTGTTATTTAATCAATCAATAAGACTCACACAAGGCATGTAGCTGCCCTAAGCATTTACATAGGGCAGCAGAACCGTCCGGTGCAGCAACGCAGCGAACAAGCTTCTGAGTGGAATCTATTTGCCTTGCCCGTCTCTGAGAATGAGCACAGTAGGAAAACAAATACAAATACATTACTGCAAATGAAGAGAGAACGCATTCTAAATAGATATGAATACAGATACCAAGAAGAAGCACATTATTAATTTTTGTCACAGCCTGATTAATTACTATAAAGTAAAAAAAGAGAAACAATTTTTTATGCACTTTAGTATTTTTCATCTTTCTCTTGTTTGATTAAATAAATAAAGAATATGACATTCTTATTTTACAGAAAGAAAACATTGTTTAGTTGCCAGGTACTCACTGAAATAAATGGGTTTTTATTAAGTGACGACTGCCAACCAAAATGAACTTGAATGTTATGCCCTGCATCTTTAAATTGTACAGTTTTTCATACCTGGTTTTTATTTTTCTTAATTTTAATGAGATTTAGAATAATCTGCAGGACAAAAAAAAACTTTCAAATCATTTCTTTGGTTTCATTCTGTTATTTCGTTTTACTGTTTTCTTTATCTGTTAGTTGTCTATTTCTATTTCAGTGCCGTTTTATGTATTAATATAATGTAATTAAATTTTATTGTGCAGCGCTTTGGTAGACACCTGCTGTCTTTTAAATGTGCTTTAGTAATAACAAATGGCAAAAATGATAGAAATAAAGATTTAAGGCAGAGTAAAGTTATGTACAGCAAACTAATGATGTTGGACACATTTCACAACCACCTTTTCTTTTTCCTTCTGCTACTAATTTTGCATATTTTATATATCAATCCATCCTTGAATGTTGCCTCCTCTCTCCCTCCGTCTGCCTTCCCCACATGTAATTGGGGTTCATGATTGGTCAATAATCTTCTTGTTGTAGCTCTTATTGCTGCTTGTTCTATGGTGGCCAGATGACATCCCTTAAGCTCAATTTTAATGGGCAAATTTAATGGGCCAGTAACTTAATGGTTAGATTCATCCAAGGATTCAGAAGGCTGTAGGTTCAAATCTCAGTTCTAATAAAGTTTACCTGGTTGTGCTCTTCAAGAAGAACACCTACACTGCAGTTGTACTTCTCCCAAAATGGGAATAGTTAGGCAGCAAAATCACTGATTTTTTTGTAAGAACAATAAAAGTTTAATAGCATATTAAAAATATATTGACTGACAGTAAATCTTACAGTTTACTATATTTATTGCAATCATATCTTAATGAACCAGTTAGTCTTCGGAGCTATTATGGCTAAGGAATAGCTTTGTTTTATGTAATTCAGTTGCCAAAGGAAACACAATGATAAAACATACAATACATACTTGAATAGGAATCAGATTTTTTTGTACATGAAACAAATACTGATTTAGAAACAGAATCAGTGTTATTGGGTTACACCCTGAATGAACAGTGGATCAGAAAGAGGTTTTTGAAGCTGGAGCTGCGTACAGCCACCAGCAGCTGGCTACACACTTCAGCAGGCACAAGGGCTCAGCTGGAGAAATCATTACACTACCAGCGTGCAGAGTGCAGTTACAGCAGCAGTGGAGTGATGTCACCCCTGAGAGAGCGCACTGATTGTTCTGAGGAGCAGGAGCGCAGTTTGTGATTACAGCGAGGGTGGGCTCCAAAAAAAAAACACAAAACCCACGCATTAAACCTCCACACCAGCGCCCCATCTCCTCTCCCTCCTCCACCTCTCTCCTCTCATCCTCCTCTACTCTGATCGGAATAAACGAGTTCGGCCCAGCGTCCCAGAGGAAACATGCGGGCCTCCATCAATCCGCTGTGTGAAGGCGAGAGAAGCAAGCACCTTCCGTATCACGCTGGATGCCATCATGTTTATTCATGCTAGCAGCGCAAAGCTTTGGAGCGTTCTCACACAGAGCCGCTCTCAGTGTGTAGGAGGGAACCAGGAACATCACCATTATCCTAACGACCAGCTACAGACCTTTCTCCTTGTCTGCCTGAAGAGTTTCTGTATGTGTTTGCATAGTGTAGTGTATTTGAAACAAAGTTGTATGAAGACAGGCTTCATAGTGCAGAGAGTCACAGAGTGATAGACGTGAGACATTCCTAAAGACATTTTCGCAATGCACAACATGATTGTGATTTTCAAGACATGCAAACAATTGAAAGTGCACAAAAAAAAAACCCAACACTGTCACATTTAAAAAGCCCATAAAAGCATTAAATACATAGTGTTACTTCAGCACTGCTTGTTGTTTAAAGGCTATCAATCAAAAACTGATCTAAATCTTATGACACATTAGAGGTGTATGATTTTGCAAAAATAGAGAGTGATAAACGCACAGCCTGCATCGTTTTTCATACATTATGATCAAACTCTAGGAATACAGGAATACATGTATCTAGGAATACATTTTTGGTCAAAATTTCACATGCCTTCCTAAATCTACTCTTCAAGCAGCTGCAAAATTGTGGCTATTTCTGCTGTTTAACACATGTAAATGTGAATACCATGAAACCCAACATTTATGCAGTTTCATTCAGTTCAGTTTGCGATCTACCTTTCTGAACAGGAAAAAGTTTGAGGTGTAGTTTCATCAGTTCTGCCTAATCATTACTCAATTAAACTGCGTTATCAGTCCAAACAGAATTCTGAATGAGAAAATAACTGCATAAATGCATAAGCGTAAAATAAAACGATTTTTGCGCTAAAGTGATTTAAAGTATGGTACCACAAGAAAGCTTAATTCCACACACTTGTGCATTCAGCTCTGCACACGAACATGCTATGACTCCATTGGCAGCAGAATTAAACAAGGTAATTAGCACATTTTCAGAATGCAGCAAATTGCTGGGTTTAGCAGAGTCAATGAAGATGAACTATATTCTCTTTGTAACGACGACATGCAATCAGTTGAGGTATTTTAAGTAATGATGATGTGCAAGCGTGATAATGATGAATGTTATTGTATGAACTGTAACATGTATTTCTATGATACATGTAGCTGCTCCATGTTGTAGACACACAATGCTCATGACATACTCAGTATAGTGAAGTTCAAATACCTGCTTTTTTAGAACAGTGAAAGTAAATGTCACATTCAAGCATCATTGTACCATCATTGTATGATTCTGTTGTCTACTCTTCTACTGACAAAGTCCTTATTACAAACCCAATCCTATTGTATATTCATCCATCCATCCATGTTCTGCCGCTTGTCCCAAACGGGGTCGCGGGGGAGTGCTGGTGTCCAACCCAGCGCACACAGGGCAGGGACAGGGGACGCACCCTGGACAGGTCACCAGCCCATCGCAGGGAGGAGCGGGACGGGGACGGCACCTTGCTCAAGGGCACCTCAGGGCAACCTACTGGGAAGGGGTTCGAACCCCCGATCCACCGATCACGTGTCAGACGTCCTAACCACTAGGTCACCACTGCACCCCTATTGTATATTGTAATTAATATTATACATATTCAAACATCAGTCATTACAACAAGCACATTTGGCAGCCTTGCTTTTTGGTATGCAGCTGTCATTACCGAGCAGTGAAAATGTTTCCACCTTCATACAATTACTTGCCTGATTTAGAGCCACACTGGATTAAGCAATAACAAAAAGGGAAACTGAGGTAACCATGTAAAAACTGAAACCTGACATTGCAAAATTACTGGACCCATTTGAGCATTTCTAATTGAACAGAAAGACTTTCTGGCTTTGAAATGATCACCTGTGGTATTTTCATGCCTAAAAAGGTCACCCTTATAATGCCCCAAAAAGGTGTGAAGGCTGGTGCCAACTGGTGGAAAAACACTACATATAACACCCAAAGAGGTAACAGCTGACCCGAAGAGATCTGGAGTGATGGTTTCAGCACATGCCATCACCACACGCTTAGGTGAGAAGGACTTCAGCGCCAAAGGTCACGGAGGACCCCACTACTAAAAAATGAACTTCGAAAGACACGGCTCACCTAACTGTAACAAGAGGAGCCACAATTCTGTTTTGGAGCTGATGAAACTAAAATAGTGGAAAAAACAGTGGGTGAAACTACCAACAGCACGGTGCTACAGAAGATAACTGATGAATATAAAAATGTCATGACTACTGAGGAATCTCATTCAGTGCTCAACAGAGAATTAGGGTAGGTGGGAATCTTTTACTGCTTGTAAGTTGTAAAAATTGTTTCGTTGTATAGGGTTAGACATCATATTAAAATATTATGTTACATTATTTGCAGCACTGGGGTGTCCGAATTACATTAGTTATTGCAATTGAATAAAAATAATGTTGACCACCACTGTAAATTAAGAAGAAAAAATAACTACGTGCTGCAAACCATGCAGACACCTTTGCAATGATAACAAGGGTAACGGGCAGTCAAAAACAATTTTATATAGCATATTTATGATCTGAGAGGATAATTATGTGTTCTAGAAACTTTGTTTTAGTGTGTGCATTTCTCTGAGCTTGCATAAACAGAACTTACTATCTGCAGTTGGAGGTAGTCTCCGAGGCCAGAGGAGCTGTCCACTCTGACCAGCACTGCATCTTTCTGCTGGGTGCTGAAGCCCACAGCTAGTCGGTCTGCCCGTGTGCTCGGCCTGTCATTGGGTGGCCATGTGTACACAATCAGTCCGCCATCACGACCAAATATGTATGTTGTTCCAGCTGCAGAAAGAAGGAGAGAGACATTAATTAGTCATTCATTTGGTGGGTGCGTGTTGCCTCTGCATGTTTTCATACACATTCAGGACAAGAATATCATGCCTTTTTCGGAAAAGTAATTAGGTAGGGGCCAACAGATTGGGACTTTGTAAAGTGTTTTTTTTTTCACTGAAAAGGAAAAGTTTAGGGTAAACTTCAACGTGCTTAAATAAAATGAAGATACACATACACTGAAATATATAATGCAAATGGATCATATGTACACCAAGTCCTTACACTGTATTAAAACAAACCTGAATGTTCGCATGTCTGTTTGTGTGAGAACAAGCATTTGTGCTTTTCAAACCATTACGCCCAGTGTGGGAGTATCTTGATGAATCCATCAGTGGGCCAGACAGCCCCTGCTGTCTCCTGATTGGTTTAATTACAGCCCTTGTGTGACCCTCACAGTGCTGATGTCGTTGAGAGCACCTGCATGTACTAAATGACTGAAGCTGGAGCTGAGACATGGGGGTGTTTCTGGCCCCTTCCCTCAACACACACACACACACACACACACACACACTGCATCACTGAACTGATTGAGCCGCTATGATTCTAATTACAGCCGACCTCTGCACCCACCAACACACTGGACAATCAATTCAGCTCTATCCAGACCTACAGCCCTGCTGAGGCCCAGTGCACTGCTTCACATTCATTTTAGGTGAAAACACACACACACACACACACACACACCAGCTATTTTTGGTCAGTAAGAAGCATCCTAATGGCCTGATGGAATTAATTACAGTATCACAGGTAGGCAGGCCCCTCAGTGCCAGACCACTAATTCTGTCCCTGAATAAAAGAGAGATAGATAGATAGAAAATGGAGGGAGACAGAGAGAAATAGTGCTAGGAAGAAAACCAAGAGGCAAAGAGATAGCAGAGAGAGAAAAGAGACAAAAAAATGAGTAAGAAAGAGTGCAAGAAACAGAGTGAAATAAAAAAGTTAAAGAGAGAGAGAGAGAGAGAGAGAGAGAGAGAGAGAGAGAGAGAGAGACAGAAGCAGAGAGAGACAGAAAGAGAGAAAGACAGAAGCAAAGAGAGAGAGACAGAAAGAGAGAGTGACAGAAGCAGAGAGAGAGAGAGACAGAGAGAGAGACAGAAGCAGAGAGAGAGAGAGAGAGAGAGAGAGAGCTGTACGTGAAAATGATGTGCACTGGTGTTAATGGGGCACATCTTATTAATTCACTGCCTGTGCAGATTTTTCATCCAGCGTGACTTTCATAGTAAGCGTGTGTAAAATCCGCTGCTCATGCCAGTTGCTGTGGGGAAAACACATTTGGTAAACTGCTCGTTAGGCCATATACACAGTAGTGTATATGTATACACAAGAGTAGTGCAGGATATGAGACGCATTCCAACACTGGGCTCCTCTGCTGCAAGGACAAACTGCTGTGCAGCTCCTTCTGCACATGGCCTTCTAAAAATGTGAAATGACTTATTTTTCAATGTAAAAAATATTTATTTTATTTACGTTACAATGCTATTATTAGTCATGAATATGGCAACTATATAAGAATTCGACATTACAAATTAGTATTAAAGCACCTTTGGACCTTACAAAGCAGTTGAGAAGAAATCTATACAGATATTATAACCAACCATTTATTGACGTACAGTACTGTGCAAAAGTTTTAGGCAGGTGTGGAAAAAATGCTGTAAACAAAGAATGCTTTTAAAAATGGAAGTGTTAATCATTTATTTTCATCGATCAACAAAATGCAGTGAATGAGCAAAAGAGAAATCTAAATCAATTCAATACTTGGTGTGACCACCCTTTGCCTTCAAAACAGCATCAGTTCTTCTAGGTACACTTGCACACAGTTTTTGAAGGAACTCGGCTGGTAGGTTGTTCCAAACATCTTGGAGAACTAACCACAGATCTTCTGTGGATGTAGCTTCCTCACATCCTTCTGTCTCTTCATGTGATCCAGACACACTGGATGATGTTGAGATCAGGGCTCTGTGGGGCCAGAAGAACTGATGCTGGTTTGAAGGCAAAAGGTAGTAAAACCAGATATTGATTTGATTTAGATTTTTCTTTTGTTCACTCACTTTGCATTTTGTAAATTGCTAAAAATAAACAATCATTATTTATATTTCTGAAAGCATTCTTTAATTACAGCATTTTTTCCACACCTGCCTAAAACTTTTGCACAAATATATAAATATATCAAATATGTGTTTTACACCCCAAATCCCGCTCTATTGGTGGCTGTGTTTGTCTTTTCTCTAGTTAATACTAGACTATGGTTGATAAGCAACAAACATTAATGAATTAAAAGCCCAATGGTATATAATTACAAATCAATGAAGAATTAAGACTCTGCTGTTGCATACAGAGGCATACGTTGTCTTCGAATGTTTCATAGCAATTCGATTTTAAGATTTTAAAACGACGAAAAAATTAATTACAAGACCAGTTAATTGTTAAAGCAAGAAACTTGTGGAGCTTTCTGGAACACGAGGACCCCAGAGTAATGTGACAGTAGCAAATCTGAGGGCATTCGGACGGGATTACGTCCTGATGCAGTTCTTTATCGACTGATCCACTCTCACAGGCTCCATCTCTGCTTGGTTTTAAAGAGCGCCCTTAGCCAGCTGAAGAGTGTCTCAATGAGACCCTTTCACACTGTGTCAGCATTCAGCACATATCCCCAAGACAAAAACACCCTCAGGGCTTCTCTCTCACGCATACACACACTCACACACAAACTGGCCCTCATCTGCCCAGGCAGCCCAAAGAAGCTCCTGGATGTTTATTAGAGGAATTAAGCTTTGCTCATTAATGAGGATCAGATGTCAGATACTCACAAACACAAGTACACACACACAAACACACACACACACATAGAAGTTAAGCCACTACTTCATGGAGTTCATGCTGATGCATTACTGCAGCTGTAGTGCCATGAGAGGCAGAATGAACCACCGGTATGAAGATATGAGAAGAAGTGTGTGTTGCAGCACCACGAGATACAGCTAGTCATTATTCCTCTGAAATACTGTTAAATACGCAATTCAGAGAAGATTGCTTGGCTTTTTCCGCAAATAGGGCTGGATTCATAATGTTGAGTATGCAGGCCCAGAAGGCGACTAATGAAGATTTGTTTAGTTGCTTAAATGAACAAATTTTAAATCACACAAGGCACTTAGCCACTGACCTTTTCATATTTACACAATGTAAAGTACATGCACTTATCAAAGGTTCAAAAAAGTTTTCTGGCCAAATTATTCATGTACTTGCCACTAGTGATGCACTAAAATGAAAAAAAAAAACCTAAATTGAAAAACTAAATTCAATTCACGCTCACCTTTAAGGGCGCAACAGAGCTCAAAGTAAATAAAAACCTAAATGACATGAAATAACATATGCAGGATACAGTGTGAACATCTAACATCCTCAGCAGGTGACAGTAGACAATCATTAAAGCCAATGAATTCCATTATATTTGAATTATTTTTATCACTACAACACTGGGATTTATATTAATATGTATGGACCTTTATTTTAAGCAGATTGTTCATGTGCATCACACCTTTACATGGAGTTAGAAGAGATGTCATTGTTCCACTACATTCTCAAGTAGCTCGATTGCTGCCCGTGTTTAAGCTGCTTTAGATAAAAGCATCTGCAAAATGAGTAAACGTAGACGTAAATGGAGCAGATCTAGAGAATTTCTATGATGATACACAACGTTCACACCAAGTAAAGGCCAGTTGCATTTTCAAGTTATATATGGTTTAGATATGACAGTCTCTGGCAGTTATCCCACAATAATGATATGCTAGTTACAACTGAATTTTATGGCTCTGCAGCTAGAACATAATACTGCATAGGTTGGGCTTTCAGATAAGGAAAAGATCCTAATACACTCCACCGCATGACAGACCAAAGCAAAGTAAAAGCTGAGGTCAGGCTTGTGCTATCATTTCTTCCGACAGGCCTAAGTACTTGTTTCTCTATCTATGCAATTTTCCCCCACCTCCATAGCAAACACCCTCACACTATTATTTCTATCTCTCTCCTCCTTCTCTCTGTTGTTTTTGTGCCTGTCTTTGATGTGGTTAAGAAGCTCGCTGCCCTCTCTCTATTGGGGTTAAAGCTCTTCTCTGAAGTCTATTTTTCTGATTCTGTTAAATGAAGCATGCACTCAGCAAGCCAGACCAATAGCCTCTTAAATATGTTCCATCATCTTAGCTGACTGGGTGGTTGAGACCAGGGTTTAAAGAAGACCCTCACTCTCAGAATGCACCGGTGTTTCCACCTCACTGCCTCGCTAAGGTCAATCAGTACATGTGAGGAGGGGAGCAAGGAAGAGTGAAAGAGATAGCGAGGGGACAATGGAGGGTGCCTTAGAGCAGCAGTCTAATGAGACAGATATTACCTGGCCCTTTGGAATCTCATCATAAGCCTAATCTCTTTTATGTGTGAAAAAATTAAATTATGAAGACTCTTTTTTCCAACTGCCTGGGGCTTCAAAGCTCAACCATATTCTGGAGAAACTCAGGGACCACTTTCTATCCAGAACCTATATCTGGGCTGGAGAGCAGGGATTAAACTGGGCCAGAACAGCATTCCAGCACTCTCTAGGTAACGTGGAAGGGATAAAATCATCCCCAGAGTTTTCCGCCTTATCTGAACTGAACTGAAACATTTACTGTACTCGCTGCTGATACATATATTAAGATCCCATTCCTTGCTCATAGTGTGGAATCTGGTAGAACTGGCTTGTAACAAGACATGAAAAACTTCAAATCAAGTTGTTGTTAACCAAGCGGATCAGCTGAGTTCATTACATTAAAGCCCTGTTTCAGTCAGATTAGATTTATATGGGGAGATGTTTCAATTTCACTGTTAACCAACAAGATCTATGAGTTTAATCCAGTTTGAATGTGCTTGCATTGTTTTCATGTCTGTTAAGTAATAATATCTGGATCAAATTACTTTCTATAATTTGCTAGACTCTGAGCTCCCTTGATAAAAAAAATAAAATAGCCTTATTCAGGTCGACCACACAGTGATACAAACACAGAACCGAGTAACAGAAATCAGCATCTCAAAAATGAACCTTGATTTAATCCAGTCAAATTAACCTTTAGCTCAACCAAGGCCTGTACTAAACCAATCTTGATTGTTGTTAGAAGGTTGCCTATTGAAAAATAGAAGGAACATTAAATGATACTGAAGTACAAAGAGATTTATACAATTCTGCCATTAATATTAACAATTTAAACTTGTGAATGTGAATAATATTTCAACCTGGGGTATTTTGGGGAACGTCACAGATCTGCTGGTAATGCAAGTCCAGAGTGATTCTGAAGGGACTATAATTTCCCACATTCTACCTGTAATTTCTAGAGCACACTACAGAACAATGCCTTAGCTGGATGTATGTCAATTTGAATTATGAGACTCTTTTTACCGACAACAATGGACAGAGTGTCTCTAAATTCTTAGAAGAAACAGCAGCTCAATACAACTAAAAAATAAAACTCTCAGAATGCTTTTCACATTGCATTCTATGTTTTCCTACTTTTTCCCAGCCCCCTGTACTCTTCAAAACCAAAGCAAACCTTTAATGCAACTGGTAAGACTGATCATTTTTAACAAAGAGTGATGATTAAACAAGTGTCCAAATTCATATCCTGATTCATGCATAATTAAGAACGTAATTGTTGGCTGGGAGGTTCAGTTCTCAGTCAGGGTGGCCTGAATTCTTTCTGTGAGGGAATTTGTATGTTCTGCAGGTGTCTGAGTTTCTTTGGTTGCTCCAGTTTTCTTCCCCAGTCTGCAGACATATGTTACATGTACTGGAGGTGCTAAATTGCCCCTAAGTATACTTGTGTGTGTGTGAGAGTGTCTGATTGTGTGTGTCTGCAAATGACTGAGGACCCGTTTCTATGCCTTTCGTCCAATCATTGCTGTTAAAGGCTCCAACATCCATGTGGCTTTGGATAAGCAGCTCAGATTTTGGAGGGATGGATAGTTCACTTTAGTGCAACGGCATCAAGAAAGTGCATTTTGATCGCAGATATTGTTTTATTCACATCTTTTTCAATTCAAAACAGATGCCAACATTAGAATGTTGTCATTTGTTGGGTCAGTGGAAATCAGCCCCATCATTGGAAGACTGCTAAATCATCTGCTAAAACTGAAGAAGCATGAGCACTCGCTACTACAGCTAACCTCCATGATGAGTGCACTCAACTAATCCAGCTGGCAAGTGATGAAAAGCAAACTGGTGTTTACTCCAGTACAGTCTATGTGTATGAGTGTGTGTGTGTTTGCGCGAGTATGTGTCTGCGTGGCTGATGAGCAGACGTGAGCAGGTGCAGCGCGTTTCCATGTGTTTTGTTTCTGTAAGTGAAGCAATTATATTGTTTATATGAAATATGAGTCTATGACATTGTATTTGTTTATTAAACATTCTCTGCACAATGTGGCAACTACAAAACTGAGGCTTCTGCAATAATAAACAGGCAATTAAAATGAGAATTACTGCATCTCCAATTACCAAACTGACACCAGAGAGCTCTGAACCAACTGGGTAATTACAGACAGCAGCTCAAGCGGAACGCTGGCCAACCTAGGCTTGTGTGTGAATGTGCACTTGCATGTGGACGGATGCGTTACAGAGAATGTGTGCGTGCTTGTGTGTGTGCGTGTGTGTGTGTATGTGTGTGTGTGAATGCAGGCTGGACCAGCCGTTATCATCAGCAGAAAGACTCAGCTAGACGCTCATAAATCTGAATTCCTGACTCCTCCTGCTTAGTTCTACATCGAGTGCAGGCCAGGGTTTTAAAATGAGCCATCATGTTTACAATGGGCAAGCACAGAGCACAATGGCTTTTTCTCCTCACAGCAGGAATTCTCAACACAAACTGACTTACACTCAATTATAAGGATGGTTTGCTGACTCAAGCATGCATTTAGGGTGTGGGTGCTGGCTCAAGGCTAATAACATCTTTGATTTAACTGCTTACACTGATCAATCTAATAAACTAAACAAAAACCTATTTGTGATTCCATATTAGCCCAATTCATTTAAGTGTAAGCGGTATCTTCAGATTTGCAAAATATAATCTTAAAGAGTGCACTGACACTGACATTATTCCATGTATATGACATATTATACATTGTTGTATAATATTACTAAAACTACTACTACTACTAATAAAAATATTAGTAATAATACATTAAATGTAAGCTTGGATGTCTTCAGATCATTAAACCAGTCAGGCCACACACATAGTCTCTTACCACACAGCTCCAAGCTTATTTAGAGACATGGGTACTGCTCTAACAATGCAGCAGAGCTGCTGTGGGTATAATGCTTCACATGTGATGAAGAGAGCTTTTCCCTTGTCTCCTCCTCCTCAGCAGTAAAGGCAGCCAGGGGCTGTGGTCAGGGGCCCTGCGCTGCTCTCTCCATCTCCAGCTGACCTTTCTGGGGCCAATTAAGCCAGAGCTGTTAGCCAGCATGTTATTCTGGGCTGCCTGATGCAGGGTCTGCAGTGACACTTTATAACAGCTCCTGTTTTGTTTGCTGTGTGTTTTTTTTGTTAACAAGCTCTCAGATCTGCCAAACCTCGAATGGGTTATATGAAGGAAAAAAGAAGATCACGTGTGTAAAAAAGGAGAGAAATAAATAAATAAATAAACAAAGAACGAAAGAAAGAAGGAAAGAAAAAAAAGAAACATTTATAACTGGTATGTTGAAAGAGACTCTATATTATGTGTGGGTTTTCTGTCCTCTTACAGCGCTGAGGATATGTTATCTTTATAACCTCCTCACAATACATCTGTGTGTGTGTGTGTGTGTGTGTGTGTGTGTGTGTGTGTGTGTGTGTGTGTGTGTTTGTGAGATGCTGTAAATGTCTCTGAGCTTTCTGAGGGTGAGGGGCTACAGTGACAGGATGAGAAATCTCTCTGGGGTTTTGGTCGAGTTTAGATTACACACACCACACACAGCTCCTCACAGCTAAAGATCTTTCACACTCTGTCTCTCTCTCTCCCTCTCTCTCTCTCTCTCCCTCTCTCTCTCTCTCTCTCTCTCTCACTCACTCTTTCTTTCTCACTCTCTCGCTCTCTCTCTTTCTCCCATTCACTCTCACATACACTTTTTTCTTCACTCCCTCGCTCCTTCTGGGGCTGAGTATAGTGTTTAGGACTCACCACCACATCATAGGAACACATCATGTATCTCACACTCCTTCATACCAAAAGTCCTACAGGCACACACACACACACTCACACACACACACATCGTATATTTCAGTTTTTTATAATACCTTTCACTTTTTCTCACTCACTCTTTCTCTTGCTCTCTTTAACTCATAGTCTTCTGGTCTTTCTAAGCTTCCACAAAGCAAAGGCTGTCCCCACATGCATCCCTTCATTACTGAAATCATATCCACTAAGCTGCAGAGTGAGAGAGAGAGAGAGAGAGAGAGAGAGAGCGAGAGAGAGAGATAGAGATAGAGAGAGAGAGAGAGAGAGAGAGAGAGAGAGAGAGAGAGATATTGGACTCAACTCAGTAAGGGTAGAAGATCTGTTTGCTTGAAATGGGAATAAAAATCCATACACACTTAAAGCACAGCTCACTATAGAGCAGACACAAACGATTGCACAAGTCATTAGGTGATGAGATCTACACAAACAGATCTATTGTAACCTTTAAGGAATGAATGATCCACTGCACTGCAGATAGAGAGGCATGTGAGTGACAGAGGATGTAGAGGGGCTCACATTCATAGGGACTGTGAGTGTTTTGCTTTCTGAATGCATGTGTTTGCAAAGAAGGTAACCTGATAATGCAGGGTACACAGTAATTGTGTGAAGCTCTGTATTGTCTCTGCACACAGGGGAGTTTAATTGAGTAGCTGTATGTGTTGAGCAGGACTAATGCAGAGGGAACAGCAGAGAGCAGACAGTGAGGGGTAGCTCATTTGGGAGTTGTGGAGAGACAAAGAGAGCGAGAGGGAGGGAGAAAAAGAACAAGAAACGGCCTCAACATCAAAACCCTGTGTTGGAGCTAACGGCTGATAATTTGTCTCGCTTTCTGCTTTCACATTCATTTTGCATCTAACCACTTCAGAGAGAGAGAGAGAGAGAGAGAGAGAGAGAGAGAGAGAGAGAGAGAGAGAGAAAGAGGGAGGACACTTTCTGGCATATGAAGAGAAATTTCTATGCACACACACAAAAGCACAAAGAATCCTCCATGCTGTGCTAAACATAAGAGTAATAGCTTTTGAATGGTTATTTATGAAATCTAAGATTGCTTAGATATCTAAGATCTCTTACACTGCTTGTTATCCTGAAAAAAAGAGCAAAAATGAACACAATCAGCAGAAGGCCTTATCATGCCTGAATAAACTGACAATTCAAACATGCCACCGTTCTGTGTGATGTGGTTGATGTGGGCAAATCAGTGTGGAAAGTGATTTATTTCACTTTTATTTTTAAATATATATAAGGTATATTCAGTGCTGTAAAGGTTGTTTAGATGCTCCTGGGACAAAGAGGAAAAGAAGGTGAGCATCTCCTGGGTGTGTGTGTGTGTGATAAGGAGGAGGAAGAGGTCCTTTGTGCTGTGTTTGTGTGTGTGGTAGATGTGTATGTGTGGCTAAGGGTGTGTTTGTGGTTGGATTGGGGGGATATTTGAAATTGGGTGATGGGGTGGTACTGCAATTTGTGTGAGTGTGTGTGTGTGTGTTTGTGTGTGTGTGTGTGTGTGTTGCCTCAGTGCCTAGGGTGACGCACATGAGCAGAGGGGCTCAGTGATCTCAGCATGCCGAGCCATTAGAGATGCCAGCTGTGTCACACACATGCAGAAGGCGCGTGCAAGAGAGAGAGAGAGGGGGGGGGGGAGAGATAACTTTAAGGAAAGTGGGGGACACTCTCTTTCTCTCTCTGAAAGCATGATAAATGACTCTCTTTTACGTCACAAACTTCCACTCCGTTGCCTGTCTCCTGCCTGCTTTCAATTGTGTTCTCCCTTTTTTTCATCAGAGCGCAATCTGTGAAGATAATAGTGAGCGGCAGCCAGGTCCCGTTATATAAGCCTAGAGCACACACACACATACACTGACAGCTCTGGCTTCTCTGCACACAGTAGCGTGGAAATCGTCCTGATGGTCTTAAACCGCAAGCCACAACGAGACGCTCTACAACAGACTGGAAGGCTACAACTGGAAGAATCGTTGGGGAGGTGTTCATTTTACACATTTTACATAGCAGCTCCAGTGAGAGCCAGCAAATGGGATATAATAGCAATACGTAGGTAATGAGTTTCAAAGAAGGAGGGAAAGAGCAGGCGTAGTGTAGAAATCAGTGCCAGGCCCTGGGGTCTAATGGCCTCTTAAAAGCCTGTCCTCTTTCCCTCATGAACTCAGTGCATTCAATTTGGCCCATTCACTGCATTACACAGTGAGCCATACACATAAGGCACACACACACACACACACACACACACACACACACACACACACACACTCTTTGTGAATACTTCAAGTGACTTCTGCAGTTTTGGTAGCTGAATAATCTCTTCAAAAAGCAGATACATTTTTAGGGTGGACCAATGGAACATTTACATATATCATTTAAATATTAAGTAAATGTGTCAGAAATGATTGTGCAATGCCACAACATTGCCACATTCTGTTCCCTTAATGATTTTCTTTTTAGAAAACCATGTTTGTAAATTAAACGAATCATTAAAATGAACCTAAAAAGAAAAAATATATATTTTTAAAGTTTAAAGAACCTCCATAAAATGTTACATGTTCTTGAAAGTTATTTGTTATTTGCCTTAATTGGCAAATAACATTTATGTTATATAAAGGTTATTTAAGGAATTGCATTGTTTTTTCAAACTTTTTGTGGCACCGTTTTTGTCAACGTTTTATTGAAATGACGATTTCATTACTTCATTTATTTCATTACTTGGGTTGTATAGATATTTTTTAAAAATCCCTTAAAAAGGTCCTTTATGTGACCAAAACATGTTATTGTATATACAAAATTGTTTAACTATCATGAGCATGTGTGGTCCTCACAAACACCTAAATACACAGATGCTGCCTCCCTCTCTAGTGCCCAGTGTGCTGACAAGAGAGAAGACAGTAATTTAAATGTAATCTCATTAAGTCACAGGTCAGCAGGTGTCACCTCACAAGGATGACTCTTGACAAATGTTCGGGTCAAGGCCGGAACAAAAGGTTCCTCACACAAACACAGCTGCCTTAACGGCTGCTAGAAATCAAACCAGGTTGTTAAAGCAGGCAAGGGCATCCAAGCAAAGCTAGCATCAGCGCTCATGACGGAACACTTCCATCCTCACAGAGTCATCATGCAAGCAGCCGGTACTACCCTCTGCCCATTTGGATCCGATCTGCATAATGTTCACCAACACCTCTTAAGCACCTCATTTGCATCTCCACTTCATAATCATGCAGGCATCCTCTCTTCAGCCTCTAAGCACCACAACTATTGCAACAAGCAAGCACTTTTTTCTGGCTCTTCAAGTTGATTTCCTCCTCTCAAGCCTGTTCTCCCCTTCACTCTTTATCTCTCTCTATCTGTCCCTAACACACAACAAGCTCTCTCGCCCCCTCGCTGTTTGACAGGTAATGGAATGAGACAGCATTAAGGCGGGTGAATATGGTGGGTGAACAGAGGAGGCTGTACGCACCATGGCCTGCCCGCAGGGAGGCGTGGGCTTTCTGGACGGTGGAGGAAGGCACAGGGTGAAACGGTGCATGGACAATTGTGGGACGGTCCTCAGAGCCAAAGGCTGATGGGAGCTCCTTGAGGAGCAGGCACAGGGTGAAGGGGAGCAGGGTGGAGCCCAGCCAGGGAAGGATTGCTCCAGTGGGCTGTGAGCATGCTGCTCTTACAGGCATGCTTCCAGTCTGTGCAAGGGGCTGGAGCAGATAAAGAGCTAAAGCAGTTGAGGATTTTCCTCAGAGGACTTGGCAACTCATGTCGTCTCTTGCCCTTCTTCCCCCTTACCGTATATTGACCCAGTCTTCAAAGAAAGGCAACCTGAACAAACAGAATCCACCCTGATGACTTCTAAATCCAACTTCCAAAGAGTTCTGCAAGATTCTTTAAAGTGTCAAAAATTATTTTGTTTTTAAATCACATCACAAGCTGTTAAACAAAGGCAGAAGAATCAGCTTTATATTCTCCATGAAACAGGACATCCCGCAGGTGAGGAAAAAAAATATTGCAAAAATCCACTGAAATACTCCAAGAAAGTGAAGGAAGCATCAGCTGAAGAAACTGCAAAAAAGAGTCTTTTTAGAGCCTTTTGATAGTCCTGGAGTCTGTGGAATCCCACAGAGATGAGATTGCATCCCCTCAAGCCCAGGGGAAGGAATGGGGTCCAAGAGACTACCAGAAGGGACGGCACACACAAGACGAGCTCGTTGCTGCAGCATTTAATTCCACACACATGCACACACACACATCCTCACACACACCTCCACATGCACGCTGCCTGCTGCTGGCTGCGACTCTGCCCCCTCTCAGAGGAAACATTAAGCTGATACGTCACAAAAAGAGCAAAGAACAAGAGCAAAAAATAAATAGTAAAGTGGAGGACAAAACACAACGAGGCGGTTTTCTGACGCTTGGAAAAGGAGGCTGTCCGGAAAGAATGGTCTGTATTCACGTGTGTCTGTGAGCAAGTAGGAAAAAGCAAGAAGCAGAGTAGCGATAAGATGTATAGAGCAGAAAAAGCGCTCTTTCCTCTTCCTTTGTCTCTTCTTATCTCTCCTTCAGTCTCTTTAGGGGAGAGCAGCCCCTTTAGTTCCTTGCCAAGCAGACCCACTGAAAGAGTGAAGTGGAGAGAGAGAAAAAGGAGCAAAAGGGAACGGTAGAGCCTGGCTGGGTGTCTCTCCCCCTCCTCCTCTCTCTTTCTCTCTCTCTCTCTATCCCTCCCCCTCTATCGTGGAAGAGTCTGTAAGAGTGCCTCTTTCCTTGTTCGTCCTAAATCTACTCTCTTTCTTTCCCTCCCTCTGATAAGTAACCGAGGTGAAAAAGGGAGAGGTATAGCCAGGTACAGCATGGATGAGAATCAGAAAAAAGAGGGTGAAAGATCCTTTGTTCCAATTTCAGTGGAGAAATTTGACATTTTTCATCTTTAAATTTTAAGTGTTAGATAGTTTAGATAAACTAGGGAAAAAAGAGAAAAAAGAGAGAGAGAAAAAGAGAGAGAGAGAGAGAGAGAGAGTGAGAGAAAGAGAGCGAGAGAGAGAGAGAGAGAGAGAGCGAGAGAGAGAGAGAGAGAGAGACAGACTGACTATCACCAAGGCTAAGTGGAAGCACAGCAGCACACTCACTGGGGGAACTTCAGCACCATGGACAGTGCCAAGCCAAAGTCAATGAGGTGGAAGCAGTGGCCTTGCCTAAGGGAGGGGCAGCAGAGGTACACCAGAAAGCACTGAATAAACAAGAAGCAGGATGTAAAAAAAAGACTGTTTGTCGGTACACTCTTCTGCATGAAAGGTGCCTTTCTGTTTTCACCAAATAAATAGAGGGAGGAGAAAATCAGAGGGGTAAAAGCAGAATGTTAAGGCACAGGTCGGCTGATCAAACCAGAAGGATGGAAAGTAAGTCTTCATTACAGCAGGGTCTGGGAAGGCAGCTGATATTATGGAGGTGTGAACCTATCTAAAGTGACACAGATCGGCAAGTGTGCGTTCGAGTGGTCCATCCTGCAGGTATGCATCCCAGTAGCGGCTGCAGTTGCAATATGAACACAGATGCCTAAAGTGTCTCATGCCATTTCCACCCGCACGTAGCGCAATCTCTCTTAGCACTCAGGATCGTTAGCACTGCATAATTATAGCTGACAAAGCCGAGCTATCAGATCCGCCTCGCCGGGGGCTCGAAAATCACTTTAAAACTTCAGAGGGAAATCACACTACTCTGACTGGAACACTGTGTTTGTCGTTGGGATTGCAGCAGGCCACGAAACATGGAACATTTCAGCACTAGCAGCATAAGGATTAAGAATCAACGTGGGAGCCAATCTGGTGCCTCCATAAACTAATTTCCCCCCTATGAAATAGTGCCATTTCAGGAGGGAAAAAAAATGTGACACAGATTTTGTACCATTTACAAGGGCTCCACCTAGTGGTGGCAGACTGCATCACATCACAGAATATATATTTTTTGTGGACTCTCAGTCACATATTGAAGTTATCCCAATTCAGCTGACCTCAAAAGCTGATTCAAAGGAAGTAGAGCATGTTTGAACACAAGCACAAGCATGTAGCATCTGGAAACAATTTTAACAACAGTGGGGAAACTCTATAGGAGGATCTGTCTGCTTCGATACTCTGTCCATCTCTGTTGGTGCTCCACTTTGTATTGAATTTAATATTACTCTTTTTTTCAGTGAGGTGGGGTGATTGTGTGAAGGAAATATGAAGGAGGTTTTTATTTTTTCCATGCTTCTGTGCTCTTTCTCTCTTCTCCTCCTATTTTATCTTTCTTTTCTTTCCCTTTCCCTTTGAGGAAAATGTCTTAGATGAAAAGGACACACCCCCAGCTACCCAATCCAAACCCCCAGCTAAATGAGGAACATTTACAGTTTTTTTAACTGTATTATTAAAATGGGATTGCAGATAGCAGGGTGCTAATTAAAAAGGATGCATTGGCTTTGCAGGGAGGATGTTTCATTTAAGAGGGGACAGAGGGCTGTGTTTTTGTTGATGAGTAGCACAAACATATCAGATTTTAATTTCTCATACTGGGGACAAGTTATCTACTCATATTTCCATATCAATTTAACCTTTTTTAAGCCCTTATCTTTGGTCTCTTTAATTGTACTTACACACAGCTAATCAGTTGGCAGTCAACTCTCCAGCCTCATCTCTCCACCTCCATTCACTACAACATTCACAATGTTCCCTGATAACCCACAGAAATCATGACTGAAGTGCTGCTTCACTTTCTGTGATGCGAGGCTGTATGAACAAGCGTGAGGGAGTGTGTGTCGACGAAAGCTATAAGGACCAGAGTCTGACATACTTTCAGGTTTGGGAAAATTCCCACACCAATCAGCAAACAGTTTGGTTGTGGAGGTGTGTGTGGGGACTGAGTACAAATTCTCCCCAGTTACTCATCTTCAGAAAACACACTAAGATTGCTAATTTGGCAGGTGGAGGCTTATTGAGGAGGCCATAAGTGTCAGAAGTGATTTTTCTGCAACTATTTTACAACCTCAGAATTAAACAGCCAATTTTTATTAGTGCGCATTTACAACTGATATAAATTTGAATGATCTGTGTTCTGCTCGGGTGTGTAACGCTCGTGTGGTGCGGGTAGGATGTCAACGCGGAGCCAGGGATCAAGAACTTAACTTTATTATCCATCATACGTGAACAAGACTCAAGGAACTGAAAAACCAACATTACGCTGAGGCTTAGCTTCTGCTAATGAGCCGCACTCTGTTCTGACTCATCGGGGCTTAAATAGCAGCCCCAATGAAGCACACCTGTGCCTTCATGAGCTCAGGTGTGCTCAGTCAGAACAGAGCTCCCTCTACCGTGCCTTAACTGTGACAGACTGTCCTGCATTGTACATTAACATGGCAGCTTAGAATTTGGAATAGGTGGATATATACAAATGCGTCAGCTTTCAGGATAACTAAACTATACACAAAAAATGTAACTAAAAAAAGCACTAAAAATACGCTTCCATTTAGGGTGTTGTACAGGTACAATTTTGTCCTCTAATAAAGAAAATATATAAATTGGTGCTTAGTTTTGAAAAGTATATACCACCTACCTTCCCTGAGAAAAGGGGATATTTTTATCTTTTACATTTATGGCTTTTAGCAGACGCTCTTATCCAGAGCGACTTCCATGTCCTAGTTACAGGGACAGGGACCCAGTGGTGGTAGTGCTAGAGGTGGGATTCGAACCTGGGACCTCTCGATCCAGAGGTCCAGAAACATTAAAAAAACCAATAAAAACATTAAAAATACCTGAAACAGAAGTGCATCAACATGTGGTACAGTTAAGCTCCCTGAATAAAGGCATGAAGACATTGATCTAGGAGGTACCATACCGTTATGTGTTAATGTCCTCTTTCAATCTAGAGATTTAGGCAAGATAATCTTGTAATGTTCTTACAAAAATCTCCTTACGAGAAATCTCAGACGCAATGCTTCCATCTAAGGCACTTTCATTTGTCAACATTTCATTTCTTTGCAGTGCAATGGGCATGATGAGCCATGATTACATGCATTGTGGCCCTCAGGCAAATATAAAGCACTACACACTCCACTTTGAGCAGAGTGATGCATTGTGAGAGTGGGGAGGGAAGACATTACTTCCATCTGACAGATAGATGCGCATCAGTGTGTGCATGTGTGCGTGTGCCTGTGCATATGTGCTCCAAACATCCAGGACCTAATCTTGGTCATTGTGCCCAGGCCATGCCTCTCTCACTCAGCTACCTTTCACAGGCTGTAGGTCGTTTGGTAGAATGGGTGCATCCATACATGTGAATGAGCTTATGTGTGTGCAATGTGTGTGTGTGTGTGTATCCATGACATGAAACAGCATCTTTATTCATTTGTGTCAGCCTTTCTTAGAGCATGAAGCTCATGTAGTGACATACACAGTAGATAATCCACATGACAGTTTAACAGCAGGCTTAGACACACAAGCATGCACACAAAACAAGTGCTACAATGTGCAAACAGTAGCACAGTATGAAACAGTGAGTCACACACTTCTCTATGCCTCAGTAACAAATCTTTGTGCCTGTGGGTATAAATGAGTGAGTAATGTCTTCTGTTTAAATATATGAATGTGACAGTACATGAAAAATTTGGCAAGTTTTCAGAAAATATGCACATACATCCTCCATTACTTAATCTGACACTATACAGGGTCCTGGAATATTTCCATTGGCCAATAATGTCATCTGAAATAATGATGTTTCAGTAACACTGTTAATAAAGAGTAACCCTGTTGATAAAGTTATAAAATATATAATGATCCACTGCTTGTAAAACAAGCCTGACACAGAGTGCTTAACTAAAATGGGCTGCTTATTTCATATACACCAGTACTGGAATGATAAACTGAATCACTATAACCGTTAAAGGGTCTATATAATGGAAAGTTCATTTTAATTAAATGATTTTGATGGATTCTGAATATAAAGTGTTAAAGTTTTGCTTCAGAAACAACTTAGTTTTACAGATTTTCACTGATTTTGTGTTTTGTGGCAAAGCACTCACAAAGCATTTGCGAACATCAGCCTATTCAGAATGCAGACGTTTAAAACGCAGTTAAAGAGTCTGAGTTGAAGAAACAGGATGACTGAGAAGTCTGGACTGTATTTATGAGACCTGTTAAACAATTTACCGTCAGCAAAGTACTGTTTAACTACTAAAGACTGTTTCACTTTGGATTATGCTAAATATTTTCAGCTGATATTATCAGGAATCTGAATTTCAGCTTTTTAAAATCATTATCCTTATTCACCTTAGACTCTCAATAAGGCTCTCAATAAGAGGCAAAGGAAAGGAGTAAAGTAGCAGGAAGTAGGGAAAGAAAATAAAAAGGAGAGATGGAGGAAAGTTAGCTGAACTCGCCGAGTTAGCTCCTCTCATCTCTGTAGCGGGCAGGGACATGGGGGACACAGGGGGGAGATGTCTGTGTGGTTTTCCAGAACAAAGGCTTGCTCTTATCAGGTTGGCAAAGCCCACAGCGTGGATTAGCTGTGCTGGGCCTCAAGCCTGTAACAGATCCGCTCCTGCTAAATCAGCTCAAGGACTCTGGGCCTCCTTCAGTTTTCTGGCACTCAGCACTTTCACAACACATGAGTGCTCCCAGCTCTCAGGTCAATTTGCATGCAAGAATCAAAGATTGTCTGCTTTTTGTAGACAATGCAGTATCGCAATTGTACTCGTAAACACACGGACGCAAACACTGAAACACACACACCATCTTGAAATGAGTAATATAATTCAAGCCAGTGAGAAACTGTCTCATTATAAAGTCATTCTCCACTGCAGTGGAGTGAGACATATGACTCTATAAACTAACCCCATTCTCTGAGCCACTGGATTAACAGTGGTTCAGTCATGCCCCCTAGTGGTCCAACGATGGGATGCCTTGAATAATATGACAGCTGAGTGAGTAATATTTTTTTATGAAACCGTACTGACAGCCTGTAGTGAACAGCAGCTGTGCGAATGGAAACATTTCCATTAAAAAAATAATCACAGCAGAATGGCTGCCTCAAGGGAGGATTAGCTTGTTAATACATGGCCTACTTCCATCTTCTTTTCTCTAAAAACAGCTATATCAGTGTCATACCTACAGAGTCTGTGGGCCTTTAATTGTACAGACAGTACTTATCATGGTGTGTGGTGTGGGTGGATTTGTGTGTCTACAACTATATGTGTGCATACAACAAACACATTTTGGCCCTCAAAGCCAATTTTCACAGAGCACGTTATTTCTTAACCTGCTGATGTGAAAAGTTGCGTAAGCGTAAGAGGATCAATGGGTTTAATCAGCCAATGGATCCCAAGAGCACATCATATGTGTTATATATGTGTTATAAATGTATCATGTACATGTCATCATATGTGCATATATGCTTTTTGCATAGAACATAAGGAAGAACACTCACCGTCATTGCAGAGTGGCCCTCCAAATGATGTCATGCTGCAGTCACAGGTAAAGCCCTCCCACTGCTGCAGACACACACCCTGGTTAGAGCAGGAGTCCTCCTGACAGGTCGTGCTGGGGCCTGCACAGAGGGGTGAGGAAGAAAGAGCGACTTTCAACCCATGGGCAAAAGCATAGAAAACAGCAATCTAAGTGAGCAACCAATAGTGGAGTAACATCTCCTGAAATGGCTCCATGGCAGTGCTTCAAATAACCATTTTTGATGCCCTCATTTTTCAGAGTATGTGAGGAGTCTCTTTATTTTCTAATTTTGTAGATGACTTGCTTTAGGTTTGCTTAAGTTTAGCTTTTAAACACTCTGTAAGTTAAGATGAGTCCAGTAATGTATGATAGATTATGATTAAATGAGTGAATGATTTTAATGTGATTAGGAGGAAAAAAAGAAAAAGAAAAATGTAAGTGTCCAGAATCTTTCCAGTAAGAGTGTTAATATTGGAAGAAAACTTGTAGAATGCAATAAATTTAAAAAATTTATCATATCAATGTTATAACTCGTGTGCAATAAATTAATAAACCTGGGTAATTATTGCTTTATTAAAAGCTACTCATTAGCATATGCTCTGCATTTGCATACCATTACCATGACCCTTGTTAAAACAGAATAGAGGCGCCAAAGGTCCAGAGTGAATTTATTGCTGCGCTGTTTTTTACTGTGAAATGATTATACGGGCTGCTGCATTGTAAAGTGTGATCTAAAAACCTATTAGTTGTAGCATTGCTATCGGTCTAGGAGGCAATTTTAGTATCTGCGACAGCTTGGCATCAATGGCTGTGGTAATAATAACGGGCCTCTTTTGTGATAATAAAGTCTGTTCCTGATATTGTTGAGGTGGATCTAAAAAAGCCTGAGGAAATGAAGCCCTAAGATAAATGGGGCTGTCTAGAAGGGGCTCATTTTCTGCATGGCGTCTAGTGGTGGAACAGCGAGGCAATGGGCTGGGTGCATTGTAGCCGGCAGAAACACTCCTGCTCCCATTACTCTCACTACTCAAGCAGACAAGTAAAGCAGGACTTCATTGCATAGGACCTGTCTGCTCTCAGTCACCCAAGCCAATTCTGGCCAGTCGACAGGGGAGGTGAAGAGAGAATGGCTGAAGATTCAACTAATGTCAACCACATTATCTCACTTTTCCCCGTCTTTCCTCATCTGTGTGACTGAAGACTGTTTAAAGTGGCGGGAGCAAGGATATAAAGTGGCTTCCAATGTAGAGAATGAGCAGGATCTCAAGTGGATTCCTTTCTACCTGGGACAAGAAATCTGGATTTGCATTCATATTGCAAAAGAGCGGCCTATAACTGCATAGGGAATCCCATCTCATTTTAATAGGATAGAAATGCTGGACTATTGCCATCTTATGTCTACTAGAGTGGTCTAGACTACATGCAGTGGGTAGGAGGGATCAAAGTCAGGAAAGGGGGCCAAACACATGCCTTTGTTGACAACAGAACAAAACAGATGTGAGCTCTAATGAAAAAAAGAAAGAAAAAAAAACAGTAGTGATAGGTAAGTGAAGGAAACCAACACAGGACACTTTAAAGACTCTGGGGCTGTAAATACAAGATGTGTCTTTTTTTTTGGTGCTTGTATTTACTATGATGAATTAACTCCACTGGCAGCTAGGCAAAAAGTGATCTACAACATTTGACTTCACACTGGAGGAAGGGTAGAGGGAAGCACTCAGTTTAAACACACACATATCTATCTACCTTGCAAGTCAGCTTTCATCAATGCAACTTTTGTCAGCCAAATAAAAAAGAAAAGCAAAAATATATAAGATGTTAGTAAAGGCACTGTTTTTTGTGATTACAGAAAATTAAAAGGTAAAAGTGAGAGCAGGAAAGAGGGAAAGGGAAAGAGAAAAAAAGACAGAGCGCGCAATGCAAAAACAGGCTCTGGAGCAGTAGAGGGCTTGAGCTTGAGCTAAGAACTGAACAAAGAAGAAAAGCCAGGCGACATCCAGACATAGTGTTTAAAATACGCAGTCTAGAGTCTGCATCAAACAAACGTTCAGGAGACCACAGACTGGTAGTAACGGCTAAAACTTTTCAGAGAAAGAAAGTGAGAATGAGAAAAGGCAGAAGAAGAAAAAAAGAGTGCTCAAGATGTGACTTATGTGTAGAATGAACTCAAGGCCTGAACATCAGTATGTTTAGGGACAGGTGACCCAAACCACTTGACCATCTGTCTTCCCTTTCACTTATGCCCACCTTCACAGCCCCTCTCCACCTGGCCCATAGAGGTTAGTGCATCGGACAGCAGGTCTGGCAAACGCCCATTCAGGTCTACAGATGCCAGGCAGCCTTGGAAGCCCTCTTTAGAATGCACCAGCTTAGGCAGGTCCTTATACATTTCCTTAGACACCCCTCCAACATACAAGTCACCTAGAGGGAGAAAATGACACCTGTTAGTGGTGATGCAGAGAGAAAAGCTTCTTACGCTAAAGAAACCCTCAAAAAATCAGAAATATAGACATGCTGCCCTCTGGTGGGGGTGAAAAAATACTGCTCAAATAAGACCTATGAAATCAAAGGCATAAGCAAGTAAACTCAGTCCAGAAGAATTACATCAACCCCAATTCGTTTAAAGATTCAACGAATTAAGAATTAAATTAGTACTTCAGTTATGATCTTTTATTTATTTCATTTTTTTAAGTGCTTATGTACCTTTCAAATCCAGGTTCTTAGCTCCAGTGGTAGTTTGTGTGGTGATCTTAGTGTCTATCTTGACCGTGTGGAGGTTGTTGGTGTCCCGTGAGATCATTACATTGTGCCAGTGGTTATCATTGAGTGGTGCATTAGAATTGCCTTTGATAAGGTGAGCACCATTCCCCAGGTCTGACACGTAGTGCAGGTAACTTGACAGAAGGAAAAAGGAAAACGTCACTAAACGAAATACAAAATCTATAATGTAATATATTACTTCATATTGAACTGGCATTACCTCAAGAAAGAATGAAAAGATTTTGAAATACATCAAATCATTACTATATATTTAACACTGTGCACAATTATTAGGCAAGTGAGTATTTTGACCATATCATCACTTTTATGCATATATTGTAACTCCAAGCTGTATAAACCTGAATGCTGATTGGATTTAAGCAGATCAGGTGATGTGTATTTGTGTAATGAGGGAGGGTGTTGTCTAAACAGATCAACACCCTATATTAAGGTGTGCATAATTATTAGGCAGCTTCTTTTCCTCCTCAGGCAAAATGGGTCAAAACAGAGATGGAACTGACTCTGGAAAGTCAATTATAAAAAGTCTTTCAGAAGGATGCATCATTCTTGAAATAGCTCAGACACTGGGCCGTGATCACAGAACCATCAACTGTTTTTTTGCAAATATTCACCAGGGTCGCAAGAAACATGTTCAGAAAAAAAAGATGCAAATAAACTGCCAAAGATTTGAGAAGAATCAAACGTGAAGCTACCAGGAACACATTATCCTCCAGTGCTGTCATATTCCTGAACTGAACCTACCTGGAGTGTCCAGAACTAAGGTTTTCAGTGCTCAGAGACATGGCTAAGGTAAGGGAGGCTTAAACCCGACCACCACTGAAGACACATAAGTTGGAACGTCAAGACTGGGACAAGAAATATCTCAAGACAGATTCTTCAAAAGTTTCTGGACTGATGAGATGAGAGTGATTCTTGATGGACCACATGAATGGGCCCATGGCTGGATCAGTACCAGCACAGAGCTCCACTTTTGCTCAGATGCCAGCAAGGTGGAGGTGGGGTACTGGAATGGACTGGTATTAAAGATGCTAGTTGGACCTTTTTGAGTTGAAGTTGGACTCAAAACCAACTGCAAATTTTTAGAAGACACTTTCTCCAAGCAGTGGTTCAGGAAAAAGTCTTTCAAGAAGACCATGACTTTTTATGCAGGATAATGCTCCATCATTTGCATGGAAGTACTCTACTGCACAGCCAGTAAAGGCCTTAAAGATGAAAAAAAATTACATGGCCCCCTTCCTAACCTCAAGTTTCAGGGTTATTAACACTTTGGATTGACTGATAGCATTGGATTTACTCCATATTAAAATGAATCCTCAAAATACTCACTTGCCTAATAATTGTGCACTGTGGTTTCATTTTCTTAAACTTTGCATCATACTCAGAAAAGGCAAAAAACAGACTGCCCCTTTAAATGCCTCATACTTCAGTAATGAGGGATGTAGCTCTTACCCTTTGACTAGCTCCACAACTATGAAGTCATTGCCATCTCCGCGGTTGTATAGTATCAGTCCATCAGGTGAGGTGGTCTTAAATTGGAGGAACAGGTGCATGGAATAGTAGGCCTGGAGAGTGGGCAGGGTCACAAAACTGGAGCGAGACTTGAAGGTCACTGGGTCTGCCACTATACTCTTGTAGCCAATCATTGCGTTCAGCTCACAATAGTCAATGTCCCCATTTTTGCACAGGTCGATGTAGGACATGCCATTGAAAGAAAGACCCTGAAGATGCCCGATGAAGTTGGATGGTACAGCAGGCATGTAGAGCTTCTCTGTGACGATGCCTGTCTCAATGTTATGGAACTCTAGCTGCGTGTGGTCACCTGTGATTTGACCTTCAGAAGGAGATCAATCAGATGAGAATCTTAGAAACGTAGGCATGTAAAGCGGTGCTACATCGCTTTGCCTGCAACTGCCTGACTTGCCCCTGGTTAACTCTAAAATCATATTTAAACTATTGAAAACCAAAAAGCTTGATCTTTTATAGAACTGATGGTGGGAAAACTTTTTAACAGTGACTGGTCAGTTTCTTTGTGCATATGAGAGGTAAGAGGTTCAGGTGTACCTTCTGATGCCTGCAGGTCATCCACCATTAACTGCAGGCTTTTCCCTCTCCTGACCACACGGACTGTGTGCCATTCATTATCATTCAGGTTCTGGCCCGAAAAGATGGTCTCTGGGCCTTTACCTACAACATAGTCCCATACATCTGTTACCACAGAGCAGAGGAGGAAACATGCAGGGATGGGGTAATGAAAGCAAAAGAGATATTTATAATGACAGAGAGAAAAACAAAAATAGAGAGTGTGAGAACAGAAAGGAGAAAAGAGGCCTTGTATTGTAAAACAGAAAAGAGACAGCGCAGAGATGACCATTTAATAAGACCACTCTCCAACTCACACACATCACATCCACACACAGTACCATCTTACCTCACTCAATACTGCAAGGACTTCGCTGTCTCACATGTTCTCAGCCATGTTCTGTTTACATTTTATTTAAATTCTAATCTAGGTAAGTGTAATTTAAGTGGAAACAAAATGAGCCACATCAAGCCACAGTACACAACATTAGCCTTAACCTTATACATGTAATCAAAGTCCACCAGAGCCTCTACTTTTCATTTCAGCCTCTAGATGGAGACATGCAACAAGTATTCCCCTCTGCTCTCCCAGAGGGAGCTGTCCAGCATCTGCTCCAGTCGAGAGATGCCACGCTGCATATTCATCTCACGTCCTTTCAATCCCCGAGTGTTTTAGGAAGCATATTCAAAACCCACAGACTGTAAACTCCATTCGAGAAAGCAATTTCTCGCTTGTAGAGCCTCCACCTTATCCTATGCACTTGTGCAGAGGCGTGTGGGGAGGGGGAGCAGCACCTTGATGCTCTGCTCTCAGGTTTCCGGTGGGGAGCAGAGGGCGAGGAGAAGGAGCCCTGCAGGCTCTGTGATTTTCAGGTGCTCACTCTCTGACACCGTCGTCTCTGCTCATCACTCGGCCGGCTGCTAAAAGGGCAGGGTGTCATTGTCAGAGCTGCCCGAAGCATATCTCACTCGATAACAGGTAAAAAAGAGGCGCCATTAAAGAACTGCCAGCCTCACTATCGATTTCCCATCCCTTGCTGCTCTCAATTACTATGAATCCAGATCAGGCAGCCATGAGTCAGCTCAGAATGGAGAGAAAAAAAAAAATACATGGGACGTGAGGCTTTAAGGTACGCCGCATTTCCCCTTAAGGAATCAGTGGTCTACATTCCACTTCTCTAAGCAACAGAAAAAGAAGCTGATGATGGAGAAATGTAACAACATTACACCACACGCAGAACACTTAATAGCATACTTTAATGAAAGATTGTATTTCTCTCTCTCTTTCACTTACTCTTGGAACTGCTTATCTCAGTTGCAGAGGGGGTGCTGGAGCCTATCCCAGCAAAGGATCAGAAAAACACACTGGACAGGTTGCCAGTCCACCACAGGGCAGGCCCACAGACAAACACACTCACACCTAGGGGGCAATTTAGCATCTTCACTTTAACGTGCATGTCTTAGGACTGTGGGAGGAAACCAGAGTTCCAAGAGGAAACCCACATAGACACGGGGAGAAAATGCAAACTCCACGCTGAAAGGACAAAATGTAAAAGGGGTACAATGAGTTATTTTTGTTTGTTAAGCTGAGCACTTATCTTTCAGTTTTTTAACCACAACTCTTTAATTCCATCACGAGAGCTTTTACAAGCTTTATTTGTATGGATATCCTGAGTTTCTTGAGTTGAAAGGTATGAAGTCCTGAGAAGGTAAACTGCCAGTTCCCAGTTGTCATGAGCTTAGTATAAGAATGCCATCATGCTAACTGGAGGCAACAGGTCAGATCTCGGGTCATTATGGCCAGTGCAGTTGTCCACACAGCTCCGCATGGGCAGCTGCACCCAGTGAGAGCCTCAGGGGGATCTTTGGCCGCTTCACCATCATTAGTGATTTATGTCCAGACATGCAGCAGAGACCAAAAGCTCCTTCTCTTCCCTGAAAGAGCACCTCATTGCCATGGAACTGGGGCAGATGGCCATGTGTGTCCGGTCACTTTTATTCCCATCTCCCTAGTTGGAGGGAGAGGGCAGAGTTAAATAAGCAAGTGACGTTGGCACAAGCTGGCTGGAACATTCTGACAGGCCAGGGCCAGTGGGAGAGCACAGAATGGACACACACACACACACACACACACACACACACACACACACACACACAAGTGCACATACACACATATACTCAAAGGACACATGGTCACAGGCAGAAGAAAGGATCCTGTCTCATTTAAGAACACCTACATGGAAGAGGAAGAGGTGGTCATTTTGACTGAGGCCTTTTTTTCATCCAGTACAATGGATACAATGACTCAGCAGTATGGCAACTCATTAACCACATCCATTTAAGTAAGATTTGCACAGGTGGGGATTTATATCATTAAAAGGAGATTAACACCTCTGATTTACATAGACTCCATTTTCCCTCTTAAAACCCAGCATGGGTTTGAAGTTCCAGAGATAAATAACCAAATTTATACATAGAACTACAACCATAAAGGTCCAGCTCTTTGTTCTTTTCAATAAAGCAGGTTTTTCTTTAGATGCATTAAAATGATCCAACATTTGGATTTTGCCATAAATAAAATAAAATAATTAAAAAAATAATAATAATACATCATGACTAAAGTCAAAATAAATGGCTAAAATACATTCCTAACATGCATGGTTGTAACAATGCAAAATACAGCTTATATCCTGATATCCTGAGAGCATGCAGTGACCCCAACAGTTTCTAAATATATAGCTTTCATCCTGCTGTCACTCAGTACACATTAACAACCTATGAGCTGATGTGACAGCACTCTCTTAGTGCAACACACTGTCACCCTGGGGGGAGCCACAGCCCCTAATTGGCATCGGCTTGCTCTCCGTGTCAGTAAAAGAACGGCACTCGTAAACACACTCGCTCACTCACACATATACACATACAGACACACACACACACACACACGACTGAGCTGCAATGGCAGAGAGAGAAAATTAATGAGGATACAAAAACGAAGCGAAGGGCCGCACAATAGCAGGCTGTTAAAACATGCAAAGCCTCTGCTTCTTTCCCTCCCAGGGACCTTAAATAAAACATCTCCTATTGCTCTGAACCAGAAGTTCCCAGGCTTTGCCTTTATGACATGGAGTCAGGCAAAATGAAGCCTTATCCTTGCAAATATAAACTCTGCTCAAAAAGCAAATAAAGAGGGAAAGGGATATTTTATTGAAATTCATTCCAAATTCAGCCCTTGCAAATTATCCAAATTATCATGAAAGGCAAAATGGCTGCTGCTCTAGTGGAGCGCTTCAAAATGGAGGGAACTGAAGTGACATTTTGCGGAAAAAAAGCACCAAATTAAAAAATGTTTACTAAAGCTTACTAAATCATTTAAAGAGATCTGTTTCCTTTGCAACTTTCAAATGGAAATAGCGAAAAGTAAACAAAAAACACAAATTAGTCTCAACCTCTTTCTTGTGTGTGATGTTAAAAGGTAAAGTCTCATCAGGGGGGAAACAGCGAGAGCCTTTTCCATCACTGACATAATTATTAAACGGAGGCCTCATACGCAGTCTAGTAGCAGGTGAGAACACACTTGAAACGTGCTTTTGTGCTCTCTACCTAGGGGCTGTTTGGCGGTATGGTTATATTCCCCGTGGTTTTCCTGAATGCTTGTGTGAATCACTCTCCCATTCCCTCCTGCCGTTTGGCCCCCCAAGCTCAACACCTATCTCTACTTACACACTGCACTTCCACATAGTCCTGTGTAATTATCTCCCGAAGTGCTGTGCTGTGCAGGCGCTGCATCTATGTTTGAGGGAGACGCAGAGGACCCTGACAGCTATCCTGCAGCTCTACGTTTCACACACACCTTGCAGCTGGAGTTAGGGATGTTCCGCAAAGGCTCAGACCCCCTGATGCTGCTCCATTCTCAGCTCTCTGCTCCAACATGGGCCCAAGGGTTTACTGCCCTGCTCAGAACTCCATTCCATGCTACTGGAGCTTACAGGATGGAGGACTGCAGAGAATATTCATCTTTTAGGGGAAAAACACAAATATTTAGCAATAGTGCTTTCAACACATGTTGCAAAGATGGTATAATTACAATCTGCAAGGTTTGGATGCTTCCAACCAAATGAAAAGCATTGGAGCACCAATTAAGCTCCAAAATAATAGAAATTTAATTGGGAAACGGTGGTGCGCTGTAACAAACAGACAATTTGAAGCTGTGTCTGTCAAAAGTCCTCCATGCCATTATAGTAGAAACTGCTAAGTTTTCACTTGTTCTTTAAGAAACAAGGATATTCACTATAGAACAATACAGCTCTGCTTGGCCAGATTTGGCCTGTATGTTCAGCCATTGTCTTTGTTTAAACATCATTATTTCAGATTCTTAAGCAGGAAAAATTCAATGGTGTTTGTAATGCAGCATTAAGCTTCAGCTCACATTGATCTGAGGCTAGATGAAGGAGCAAGATATTGGTCCTTGTTTGAAAAATGAGGGTGCTCTTCTTCCCTCCTCAACTGGGGAAAATCCCTCTAGCAGTCTTAAAGGATATTGTAACTCTCAGAAAGAACAAAGAGAAGCAATATGAACCATTGACTGGACTACAAAAACTGCAGACTTCAAGAAATGTCCTACCCCAGGATGCATTTTGTTTTTTTGGCACAACAAAGCTATCTATCTCTCTTAGCTATATAGTGTGCAAGTCAGGACAGTACAGTTTTTTTTTTTAAAGAGCAAGGGCAGAGTCTGTGCTCTTTGCCCATATCTCAATTTCAACACTTCCAATCTACAATCTACTGTCAAAATTGTAAGCCATGTTTAAACTTTGGGTACAACTGGTGCAATAAACCCAAGCTTAAGAAACAGATGCTGATATATTCAGACTCGTGGATCCACACAGTAAGTATACTAATAGAGACAGGGCATCCCATGATCCCTCAGCATTCTGGAAAGTTTGGTTTAAGAGACAAACTGTCATTCTGCTTGAAGGCAGAAGATCCATTAAAGTCAAAGCCACAGGGACAGGAGGTTTAGGGTTCAGTGCCCAGTCGAGTGGGACATGAACTAAGTTAGCTACTCTGCCCAGAACTGAGCATCACTGAAACAAATTGGGTTAATGCCATGGTGATGGAGCAGCATCCTGTTGAGGGGACATAATTATATGACCATCTGTTCAGGCACTCAGAGATTAGGCCAGCCGGAGACTAGGAGCTGAACTTGTGATATGGATCCTTCTAAATGGCCTTTTAATGCTTTCCTCCAAGGATCAGGTCTGAGACAGCTTTGGTGAAATAGTACACTGCACACACACAGATCCGTAGATACAGACAAACAGAGTGCTGGAACATGTGATGAACACACACACACACAACCAACCTTCCACCCCCCCCACCCTCCACACACACAGAGCATATGAAACAAAATGGCTGTGGTTTCCGCCCGTTCCCCTGAGTGTGACATGTTAGTCCTGCAAGTGCCAGCACTCTCTCCTCTGTCCTCTGCACTATTTGCATTACAAATGAAACACAAGCGACGCCGCTGCATATTTATGAGTGCGACCATTTCGGTAAGTGGCAATGCTGCTGCATATTTATAGAGGAGGTTGTTTCAGCGAAATGAGGTTCTTTTGAATTCACATGAATCTCTCGTTTCAGGGGAAGGATGCTTCAAACGCATCTAAATGTCTTCCACTTGTCAGCCGTAAATGTGTCTCCATGAAGATTGAGCACAAGGTGTTATTAAATCAGCAGCCGTTCAATAAGAGCTTCTGCTGGGTGTGTATGTGCGTGCACATTTTGCTCTTCTTCACACGAGTACATGAAAATTCTAGGGGGGCTAAAAAAAAATCTCCCGAACCCCATGAGTAAGATTTTTAGTAAAAAGTGAGCTTCTATTTGTTCAAAAGCTGGCTTAAGGTTTAAAAAAAGGCAAAATGATTTTCAGATTTAAGGTGAAAATAAGGCTATGGTTAATGTCAGTCATTGTCTGCCGCTTGTCCCAAGCGGGGTCGCACTGGAGTCCATCCCAGCTCACACAGGGTGAAGGACGGGGGACACATCCTGGACAGATCGCCAGCCCATCACAGGGAGGAGCGTGACAGGGACGGTACCTTGCTCAAGGGTACCTCAGGGCAACCTATTGGGAAGGGGTTCAAACACCCGATCCTCCGGCCAAGGCCCTAACCACCAGGCCACTGCTGCCCCTTAATGTTTAAGTTTAGTCGTAAAAATTATTTAACCACAGTAAAACACTGTTTGCCAATCATGACAGTAGTATAAGAACTTCAATATGGCCAAAAGTTTGTGGACATCCATCTTTATATGATCTTGTTCCAGATTCCATTCAGAAACCATGGAGATTAAGATTTTGCCCTCTCACGTTTTTGCAGTTGTAACAATATTGAAAATAAAAGAGCATTCCTGATATCAAGCACTGATGTATGATGAATTCATCCCAAAGCTTTTGTGCTTGGCTAAAGCTGGGACTCTGTGAAGAACACTGGAGTTCTTTCACACCATCAGTCCAAGACTTGAGAGTGGATCTTTTGCTTTCACAGTTCACAGTGAACAGTGAACAGGGATACAATCTTGTTGACACAGCAAAGGGAATTGTTGTCAAATGGCTGGAAGCTTATAAATGAAACATTCAGATAGTCGAACATGATTCAGGAAACAATAAAATTGCTAAATTGTGCTTGTGCTGCAGTTAATGATAGTAAGTGAGTAACACAAAAAAGTGTAGGTGCTCTGTGCTTCAGCTATCAGCTGCACTCTGTGTGCTTGCATGGTCTACTGCTTCATGGCCACATTTACAGTCACTGAACTCTGTGATGCAGCCTGTTCTACTGCAAGTGCTTGGCTATTGAGATTGCATAGCTTTGTGCTTGACTGTATACACCTGTTAGTAATGGATATGGCTGAAACACCTGAAAAAATAGGATGTGCACAACATTTTGGCCATTGGTTATACACAGAATAGATTTCTTTTTGTGTGAAACTGTAATTAATAAGTACCTATAATTGTGTGATGGTCTCCAGCAATATTATGTTACTGATATTCATTTAATATCTAAAATCCTACTAGATATCAGAATGACCTCTCGCACAACAATCATAAGCAAACGTAAATACTTGATCTAAGTGATTATATCAGTTATTGAGTTAACGTGATATTTTTCAACCAGCCCAAAAACTGAAACTGAAATTCAATAAGTGACGTAAACTTTAAACATATGCATATGACTAAAAATGGAGTAAATATGGAGTGCTGCCTAGATTTACACACACACACACACAAAAAATGCTTTTATGGGTTAATGTTTCAAAGAAATATAAAAGTCTGAATTTAATCATTTAGAGGTTTTTGACAGGGAATCACACATGAATCATCCTCGGGAGGGACTGGTTTAGTCCATGTCAAATATAACTTTGTTTTACCCTGCTTTACATACTAGTATGCTTGAGAACAGTGAAGGCATCTGTGAATGTGTATGTGTTTTCCCTGCACGGGGAGGGAAGAAAGGACACAGGCAGCCCCCTGAGAAAGCTCAGCTGCGTCCCTGTCTTGGGCATTCTCATCAGGTTAGTGCGGATCACTGAATTATTGTCAAATTTGCCAGTGCACTTAGTCAATGTGGGGTCACTAGTGCATCACTGAAAACATAGCACTGAAAATCTTCATCTCATGCTAGCACAAAGCTCGCTACTGAACTCACTGAAAATAGAATAAACGATACCCAGATAAAGGTAGGTGATGGTGATGATGTTAAAGGGCAAGTCCTTGAAACTTATGAAGGCTTTTTAATTGGTGGAGGGAAGCAGGCTTGCCTTTTAGATAAAATAAACCAGAACATGGCTGTTTCTACGCAACACCAAAAACCCATAATCTGAAGGCCATATTTGGCTCGGGCAGCGTGGCTGTTGAAAAAAGAGGAGGGAGATGGTCTCATTCACTTTGAATGTGAAAGAGAAGCCACAGTTTGAGTCCCTCAAAGACGGAGGCATGAAGGAACACAAATGCACTCATACAAAAACAAACAGAAAAAGTCTCTTTTATGTGTGGCTTGCGAGGTATCCACTAATTAACCAAAGGCCTTGAGAGAATGGACGTCAGACTAAGGTAAGCGGCTCAGCGAGAAATTAAAGGCAGAAAAGAGAAACAGCATACAGCTGCCTCTCACCTTGCATTCCTCCCTCTCCCTCCATCTCGCCTTGCAATATCTCAGCCTGACATGTCCCTCTCTGCTGCGAGTTTAATGAGAAAACAAACAAGAAAACAACTCGCCATGGCTCCTCTGCTTTGAAAGAAGGAGAAAAAACCCTCCCCATCCTCATGCCTAAGAAGGAGTGCAGTGGGAAAGCGCCCGGTGAACAAAAAAGAATGAGAAGAGAAGAAAAGAAAGGGTGGCTGGCTGAAAGCTGGAGGCTGAGAGAGGGGATTTGAGAAGAGGCTCTCTGAGGAAATGATCAGCGCTGAGGTTTGTTGGAAGCAGCGGGCCAGGCTGGAGTGTGATCTGTGAGGGAGAAACTTAATCGCCACTTCTTCATAGCCACAGTCGGCTTCATTTCTCTCCACTGCTACTTTAAAATGGCTGCCAGAGAGGCTCCCGGCTCCAGAAAGCCTGCAGGCTAAACACAGGGAAACGGTACCTGGCCGCTCTGGTGGACAAAAATGACTACAGCATTGAGCTGCAAATATAGCACACCCTTACACTTGGATGCTCATTCACACGTACATTCATTCAGAGCAAAGTTCATTCAGCATTACAGAGGCGGCTATTGGACAGAGGTAAATTGAAGAGAAGCACTTACTGGTAGTACAGTTAATCCTGATACAGTCTAGATGGGGGAGAACAGACAAGATGTAAATTCAACCTTCAAGGTTAAGACTGCAGAAATTAATTTCAAATCACACTTCCCACAAACTGGGGACGGACACATAAATGGCACGGACCGGCAAGGATCTGTTACACTGATCAGACACGCACTCCCTCTCTCATCTGCTCTGCCTCCTGTGTCGAGATAATGAAATCCAGGTGGACAGAACACACTCTCACATGCTGTCTAGCACGCAGAGCCCATGAATATTCATGCCTTCCCCTGGCTCATAATATATTTACAATTAGGGAAATTTGGCGAGTATAGAAATGTGATTATAGCCCGATCCATATGAGTCTCAGCACGGCTTGAACATTCAAATGTAATTGATTAATTTCTTTTCGGGGTTAGCTCAGCAAATGGCAGAGGAAGATGAACCAAAAGAGGGAGAGTGAGAGAGAGAGGGAGAGGAGAATCTAGCCAGCGGAACAGCGTGTCCTTGCCACCGGCACTTCTGCTGCTCCAGTATGCACATTTTTTTAAGCAATCTCTTATAATGAGCAGAAATAGATGAATTAAAGAATGAGTGGAAACATTCTGGAGACTTTAGGATTGGAAAAATATGAACAGAGAAGAAACTCTTGTGCTTGGCAAGCCATATTGCAGCAGAGCACCGGAGCATGTCCACCGTAAAGCTAAAGCCTCTTGGGAGAGGAGCTGAATTCAGAATGCTTTTCTGGGCAAAAAAAGGGAAAAAAAAAATCACTCGCAAACCCTTCAGTCCTTGACTAGCAGTCTGCCTCCCCTATTTCTGTTACCTGTGAGGATCACACCATGCCTATACATAAATTCAGAAATTGTACCAAATGGTATTGGCCCTCACAGTGCAAGGTAAAGGGCAGCAAGACTGACCAAGGTTTCTGTGAGTGTATTTATCTGAGCTAGGAGATTGGATAGTTCTGTAATGCAGCAGCTTTAACAGCAGTTTCGTTTTTTATACTTGTTTTTCGACCGACTAGCTTCATGCCTTGGGATTCAAGGCATTCTTCTTGCCAAAGCGCTCAAGTAAAGAAATTTAAAGGCCAGTATGTTATCTTGCGCTTCCATTTCATTATTTTTTTCTTAAGGTTCATTTAAATGTGTGGAGTTTTGTTACAAAATTGATGTATGTAAATGGCCTCCGTTCCAATCTGTTGCCTTGCATTAGTCAAAAAGCAGGTTAGGCCGGAAGGTGAACAGATGGAAATATGTAAATTGTTTGCTTTTTGTGACATCACAAAATAGGCATTATAGGTATTATGAGTAATAACCATTTTCACTGTATAAAATGTTTTGAGGATATTGTTTCTTCATGACGTGGACCCTTTGATGGTGTAATACTTTAATGTTGATCAAAATGTAGAAAAAAGATTACAATTAATCCTCCTCTTTAAATTGTGTTTATGTTCCAGCATCTCTTTCTTGTACAACTTCTCATGCATGTGAATTAGCTTTAGGGATCTTAACCTCCCATTCAGGAACAAAACTAATACTGCTAATACTTTTCTTTCATTATAAATACTGTAATGAAAAGCACACTTGAATCTCTTTTCAACTTGGAGCAATATAGCTGCCTGTGTCCTGCTCCTGTAATGAATAATACCTCTCATTTTGGTGCGCACTGCAAAGCAGAAGGAACTTTTATTACTGTCTTTTGTAAAGTATACTTCTGGAATGGGGGGAATCGATATTTTTCATGCAGCTGCTCTGTGGGCGAGTGTGTCCTATGATGAAGTGGAGGGCTGTGAGAAATCCAGAGCAAATCACAAACCCAGCTCCTCTCTCTCTCCCATGAGGCTGAAGCCCATTGCGTGTCGTCAACCGCAGCAAAAATGTGGTCGCAAACAGCCAGAGAGCAACGTGTTCCCACCCTAACAGGGAGTGCAGTCCCCTCTGGGCTAAAGGTGGAATGATTTGTGTGTGTGTGCTTGTGTGTCTGTCTGCATTTGTGTTTTGAAAAGGTGGGGGTTGAAGAAGTCCTTGGAATCAGGGCCAGGCAGACATGTTGTATCTAAGCGGACAGGTTAAATCGCTTGTCATGAAGCCTGATGGCATTGCGTGACATTGCTAAGAACAGGCACCTTGGTGTAACACTTGTTTCTTCCAGCAAACTAGGGTGGCACACTGTGCTTTAAATAAAAAGAAAAGCTTAAATAACAGTGGGACAGTATGGTTGTACTTTCCCACTGTTTACACAGAAACCAGTGTAGCTTGTTTTTGTTGAAACTACCTCTCAGAAACTCAGAAATGTAAAGATAATTGGCATATTCTACCACAGATGTATTAACAACACCCCCAAGAACGACACCTATTGAGGTGGTGAACTAACTTTAGAGAAGGCTGAAAAAAATCCCCCTCAGCTTAATGAATTTATGCTACAGCTTAGAGACACTACAGATTTCGGTTTAAACTCAATGCTCTCAAGCTGGACTGTGCTGCTGCGCATCTGACCTATCCAAAAAAAGTACTTTAAATAAGCATTCTAAATGAATTTTATTATATACAAAATTTATACACATTCAATTTTTTTTATATTAAAAAATATCTGCTGCACAATAAGATTTTCTGATTTGGAAGTTGGATTTTTACCAATGTTGCATAAAGCTTGTCCAACCCCACAACAACTGCTTTCAAAGAACTTATTTGTAGGTGGACCTTGAATGAACCAGTTGTCATTGATTTTAAATGATAAATATAATTTTTGGTAAACAAAAGTGCATGGACTAAAAGAAATTATACTAATGTTGGGCCATGATATCCATTATGTTTAATATATGTTTAAAACCAATAAAAATAGAAAATATGGGGTAGTAAAGCAATAGGTGTGCACTCCATGGTGGGGCAGCTACAGCGTGCTCATCTGGAAGTGTGCGCAGGGCCGCAGACTCTGGCCTTTGAAGGGTGTACACCTTCCTTGCTCTTCACGCAGAGACAGGAACAGCTTTTACACAATGTGTGTGCACATGTGTGCCTGTAAGTGTTAATTAATATAGTGGTAAAAGGCAAACATTATAACAATCATTTTAATCATTCATTAAAAAGTAAACTGTGAATGCTTAGTGGAAGTCGGCCATAAAGTGAGAAATATGTCTTACGTAACATGTGTGCATAAAAATGAGTGTCAAGATTACTGTGACTCATTAATCTAGGTACCTAGATTGACAGTTAGTCGGACCCGCCCTCCATCCAGCTCCAGTCGGAGTGTGTCTGCCGAGTTGCGGGAGGTGGTTGCCATGAGAACACCGTAGGCACGCTGGGAACGGAAACGCAGAGACACGTCCTCCGCCTCAGTATGCATCACTACTGGCAATTTGATCTTCATGAACTTACTGCCATCATAACTGAGAATAGTGGCATCTGAAAGAGAGGGAGAGTGAGAGAGAGAGAGAGAGAGAGAGAGAGAGAGAGTGAGAGAGAGAGAGAGAAGGAGGAGAGAGAGGTTAGAACTGAGATTTTTACACATTTTTACCGTCACAGATTCAACTCCCTTTTTGTGAGGTTAATATTTTTATTAATTGATATATTCTGCTACTATTATCTAACATTGAACTGAATCTGCTTTGAGGATTGAAAGGAAGTGTAAGACAAAGGCTAATCCCAGAATGTAGTGCTATTATGGGACTACTGGTAACATTTGTAAAGCTGCACCAACAACTGTCAGCTGATGCTCATAGCAAAGGAAAGGGCCTACTAGGTACATGCTGTGAGATATATCCAAACACCATCCAAGGAAAATAGTGGATGAGTTGAACAAGCCTCTTGTCATTTTAAGTATGAAACAAAATTTGAAATTTTTGTTTAGATATAAAGATTTATAAATTCAGGTCCAAGCTGACAAAGCAGGGAAAGGCGATACAGTAGAGGAGTATACAGAGACAGACCAGATATGGCATTGTGAATTAGACAAATTTAAGATTAGTTCTAAAAATGTAAGAAGAAATCTGTTCAATATTCATCTGGTCATTGTTTTTTTAGTAGAAGCAATATATCAGAAGCCTCACAAGAGCCATATGGTAAGTGATACTGCAACACCTGAACTAAAAGAAAAAAAAAATCATTATCTAAATAATTATCTAAAAGCCAAATGTATACCTATTGAAAAATAGTGCCCACATGCATATGACCCCAAATGTCAAATACATTCTGTTAATATTTGAAGTTATAAAAAAAAGATTTGCTGTTAATGAAATCATTTTTCTGTTGCTTGCCAACCCTAGCATTCTGTTAATGAACTACAGTGGCACGAGAATTATTTTTTTGTGATGAGAAACATAATAAATAAACCCGTTAATTGAAAATATGTTACTCAATTTGTACTTTATTCCTGTTTTCAGTAATTAGTTTTAGCATAGCCTTGATGAAATCTGTGTGAAATCCCTATATACGGACTTACATGGCTTCTGGCTTTTAAACATTTTGGACCATATTCGGTGGGTGATGTAAAACGACTGTATGCATGCACTAGCCCACTGCTGAGTTAGAAGATACTATAAACTGTTGTGAAGGCGAGATAAACCTGAAGGCAGTGAGAAGTGGAATGCGGTGAAGGCAGCACTTTGCTGTTCATCATAAACTCCAAGGTTCATGGAGACATATGAGTGACAGGTTACTACAGCCTTTTACAACCAGACACAGTGGTTCTCCACTGCACTGTGCAACCTCTCGCACAACAGCACACAGTCAATCCCAGAACTCAGACCTCATAACAGACAGCGTTTACAGGCTGAGTTCCATTAGTTCCTTTCCATATTAAGTGTAATTTATGAACTCAATCACTGATAATGTATTCTGGCTGCTGTGTGGCAGCACTTGGCTTTAGAGTCATAGTTTACAGCCGCAGCCCCGTCTCCATTTCTCTAATCTGTTTCTTCGTGTGGCAATCACTTTATTGGCCAATTCAATTTAGTGGCTGAATCTTAAGCCACCACACTTCCTATGGAAGATAGAGGCGTGCTCAAAAGTGGGAGTCATAATCTTACTGGCTGACTGATAGAGAGCCACAGACTAGAAAGAGAAGGCAAGAATAAGATACTGCAAGCTAAAGCCGTATCAGTGCTGAGCCAAGTCCCAGAGAGACAGACAGACAGAGAGAGAGAGAGAGAGAGAGAGAGAGAGAGAGAGAGAGAGAGAGAGAGAGGCTGCATACTTCAAAGTAGGAAATCTACACTGCCCACAAATCCACTGAACCCAATGGTTTTACCCAAGCACATCTGTCCCAGTGTAAACACTGGCCATTGAGAACAGCTCAGCATCTGGCATGAGTGAAAGAATTATAAACACTCTTCTCCAGTGGAGGAGCTCCAGTGGCTGCAGGCTAGCAGCAATTAGACTACCCTTCTTTACACGCACACACACACACACAAACACAACTCCTCAGCTACTGTAATTTCTGTGACCGTCTCGTCTCGCCATCTCTCCTTCCTGTTAGGAGGTAGCTAAGCCTAGGACTGAAGGGGGGCAGGGCAGGACAGGCAAGCCAGCGGAAATCAAGAGGAATACAGGAGTACAAGTCTGGCAGGACGCATACTAATAAGCACAGGGGAGAGTGTTCAGCCCCAAAGGAGATTACTGTTCATGTGTGTGCATGCATTTTGAATGGTTGTGTGTGTGTGTGAGTGTGTGTGTGTGTGTGTGTGTGTGTGCGCATGTGTGCGCGCGCGTGTGTGTGTGTGTGCATTTGTGTGTGTGAGCGTGTAGTGTGAACTTAGGTGTTATTGATCCCTTGTGTGAATATCTGTCTTGAGCAACCTTATCACAAGTGAATAGCAGGACATATCTTTTAGTTACATATCTTATTTTATGACTGAAGAGCCCATTAGATATTCCTCTGTTGAAGCACTTTAGCATTAACACTACAAACGTTATGTCTTATGTCATACTGTATTCATCCTTGACCATCTTCAAAAAAGCAGTTTGAAGGATCAGATCACAAAGGATCCCTGAGACTTGACCCTGTTCAAACCTGTACTAGTGCTGATTATGAAATCAACCAAGAGGCATTTGAATGAGGGTTAAAATATTGTGGGGGTGGCTCTATTTTCGTTGTGAGAGTGTATGCCTGTATTTTTTCACACTCAATGATGTTACTTTTTACTCTTACTAAAAACGGACTTATTCGACGGGTTCTGTATTACATCAGCGTGTTTATTTTTTTCTCAGGGCTGCATTTTCTAGCTCAACCAAGGATAGCTAAAAGAATGTGACCTAAAACCAGACTGAAAAATAAAACAGCATTCACTATCATGAAGCTGCCATGTTTTGTTTGTGTGAACACAGTTCTGCTCTATATCTCCCCTTTCCTGTTACTCCCTACAGCGAGTTCCCTCTCCTCCGTCACACCTGAGCTTTCATGATGGAAAGAGTCATAGAGTGAACCCCCTGCTGAGGCCTTTAACCCCAAAACCCAATCTTCGACCCTCCCTACTGTGCATCGTTGTAGGATGGCCAAGCCCAAAAAACACTGACAGCTTGACAAATGACCCCTCTTTCATCTACAGACGAGTGGTTTCATGCCAGAAGAGGGGATAATGAAAGGAGCGAGATGGCCAGTGGTTCGAATAGACCCTCATTCTACCACCTCCCCATAAAAAAACGACAGTGTGTGCGTAGTCACGCAACAGGGGAGCATAGTGCAGCAGCTCCTGAGCCGCCTGACAGCCAACACATTAGGTCCAATCATGGCATGATAGAGTGGGAGCAGTCCACACTATAGAGAGGCTACAGAAGGTGTGGATGAGACGAAATGCTTGGAAAGCATAACGGTGAAGGGGGTGGCGGTTAGTTAGTGAAAAAGAGGGCTGCTTAATTTGGGAATTATCATAGACTCAGATATGAGTCCAAAAGTTGATGCAAGACTCAGTTTTTCTTCATCACAAAAACACCCGTTACTAAATTAAAGACTAGTCTTGTCACTGTTTCATCAAGTCTGGAAAAATGAAAGCAAAATGCAAAAGAAAAAAGGCTCCAAAACAGCCGCTGTCCTAGTTCCTAACCCTTGAAGAAGAGAGGGAGTGACAGAAATGGAGGGCTGCAGGTAGAAAGGAGTGTACATAGCTGATCACTCTCTCCATCTGCCCCTCCATCTGTTCTTTCATTTACCACACACTCTTGTCCAAGACTCCTCCTCTGAAAAGAAGGATCAACCAAACACAAGCAAAGGCACACAAACACACATAGTCACAGTCACGCGTCTACGTGCAAGAACACATGCTTCCTCTTTTACTTTTTTCTTTCACTCTCACACATGCACGGAAACACCTGACACAACTTTTCTTAGGCCTGTTCTCAGAAGTTTTCCATATCACTTAGCATGGGAGTAAAGGAGGGGAGGTGACACACTTTGCACAAGATGTGTGTGTGACTGTGTATGAAGGGTGACGCTACATGCTGGCGAAACACTCCCCCCCCGCTGAGCCCAGCACAATCCACCAGCACATTGCAGCACTGAGCGCTGCTCGCCATGGGGATTAGGGAAATGTATGTTCAACAATCATGATAAACAGGATGAGTTGGCTCTGAGGCATCATACATAATTCAACTATGCTCATGGTGCGTTCCACACATTCCACTGGAACCTTTCACTGCAAATGAGTATTACGATTTTTCCCGCACGCAAACTCCAATCCTAAGAGTGGGGCTTTGAGAACGATGAAACAAACACTGACTTGTGAATCAACACCAACAACCTGCCAACGGTGCAATCAAGCAGGTGTAGCGGAAAGAAATAAAAGAAGCTTCTGTTACTGGCTGGCTGCATGACATCCCACCTCAGCCTGACGGAATGCACAGACTGCTCTAGGGGATATTTCTGCTAACTAGCTCACACAAGCAAAGGGAAGAAAATGAAGAGATTGGCAAGAATGGTTCACTCTCTTAACTGCACTAACAGTATTTAAGTGCTGGTTACTTTGGTTACTCTTTATAAAAGCTGAAAGGACATATGAGCAGCTCAGAAAAAAAAACCCTAACACAAGAGCCAAAGAATAAAATATCTATAACAAAATGAAATTTATTGCAGGTTCCATGTTGTCAGTGCCAGCTCTAGATTTCATGGAACATTCCATAGCATCCACCCAGTAATCATTTTAGTAAGTGCATGTAAGCCAGTTTTATTTGTTATTGGTTCTTGTTAGTAGCCATCTTTATATATATATATAACTCAGTTTGTATATAATGTAATGTGTTTAACGCTGAACTGCACGTTTCATAGATGGTAGTGGTGGTGGTCTAGTGGTAGGGTACTTGCCTATGGACCTTTGGCTCAAGAGGTCTCAGGTTTGAATTCCACCTCTGGCACTACCACCACTGGGTCCCTGAGCAAGACCCTTAACCGCTCCAGGGGGACTGTCCCTGTAATTAGGACCTGGAAGTCGCTCTGGATAAGAGTGTCTGCTAAATGCTGTAAATGTAATGTAAATGATGATTCATATGTGGCAAAATGGCAAAAAATGTCACAAAATAACTCATAATGGTTGTTGAGTTTTCCCCACAATTCATAAAAACCCACTTAAATGAGCTTTAATACCTAAATCAACCCAGCATTTAATAATTACACAAGTTAATACAAAATAAAGAAGGGGTTTATATCATTTTCCTGTTATTTTTTTCTCATAAATTTTGCATTCCTTTGCATTCACTCATCCTCTTTCTCACCCTCTGTTTGGTCAGCAACAAAACATTTTGCCAATTTAGCAGAAGTGAAGTGTGCTTGTGGAAGGAGATGGCAGTTACTGTATGACTGGCACTTTACCATCTCTCAACCTCACACCATTCCTCAAATCTGTGCCATCCAGCCCATCAATGCTTATCTATATGCCAGTAGCTGCAAAGCCACGGATCTTTGTGGAGCTAATTGGCCAGATCATTTCCATAATTCTTGTGTGTAGTTCTGACAATGCGAACATAATTGATTGCATTTTCCTGAAGTGACCGAGACTCTGCTGCAGGGGGTGGTTACTGTGTCCAAACAACTGCCACATGCTTAAAGAAAACATACCCCAATTAAACAATTAGCCAGAGTCCAAACACTTGACACTGACAGCTCTGATAGGCACCATATCAGAATCCATGCATGCAGAGAGAGGCAGTTGGTTGAACTGACTCTTTTCCACCACTCTCTCTCCCTCCCTCTCTCTGTCATGTTTTGCATGGAGCACTGGACAGGCAACTGTGGCTGCTGTCATTCATCTGGAAAAACAACAGCATTGAAATTCTACCAGGGAAGAAAGATGAAAAGCTAAAATATAAGACACACTTGAGTGCCTCTCTCTCTGAAGATAACATGGACGAGGGAGAAACAGAATTACCACAGTAGTAGCGTATGCTATGCTGACTGTTTTATTCACTGTTAAGGCCAGGCTGACAGTGGAGAGGTTCAACAGTGCTGAAACACAATTGAAATGTGCAAAGATTGAATGGAGACCCACATCCATTCTTCTTTCACACACACCAATCACCCTCTTCAGAATCTCACTATCCTAAGTCCAGCCTATCACAACCGGCCTCAGCTATTCCATCATGCATCTGAAGTTCCATACAGCAGTTGCCCTCATACACCCTGAGAACAGTCAGTGAATGTATTGTAGTTGAAAAAATAATGGAGTACTTATTCTGAAAGTCCTTCATGGTGAATAAATCAAGATAATAGACTTATTTCCAGAATGGGTAAAAAATGTCTTAGTCCCCAGTGAGATGCATGGGAGATGATGGCTCATCATTCACAAATCAAAAATAGCATCCAAATCTTTGCCTTTGGAGCGAGGCAGAAATCAGATTCTTATGAACATTCCAGGTAAGACGTGGCAACAGCTCATTTGTTTGGATATCAATGAGTGTTTTGTGACTTTATAGGTTTCTGTTTCAATAAAGCATTAGAAAAATGTGTTGACATCTTTGGAACTTTGCACAAAGTATTTAGTGCTTTGCTTTACATCTCACACCTCTCCACTTTCAGAATAAACTGTAGCCTTAAGTGAACAACTGTGGTAATGCTAATAGTGAAAGTGACTATTTGTCAATGTGCAGACACCACAGCACAGCACAAAGTGAACCACAAGGAAATGCTTCTCTGCATTTAATCCATCACACCTAAGAAGAGCAGTGGGCAGCTACATCCAATCACTAGGCCACCAATGCCCCACAGTATGATAGAGTAGTGTGTGCTTAATTAAATGAAAATTAGCCAACTGAGCAATAAGTATACAATCCAATTATTATTATTTACATTTTTTTTTTTACAGTCAGTTTTGAATTATTCATTTACTACAGTCAAGGTAGTAAAAAATTACTCTGGAGGTGTAGACCAACATTTCTTGGAGCACAAAAAAAATACTGGTAAAACCAAAAACTACAGGACAGTATAAAACTCAAAGGAGCTGCTCGGTCAAATCTGAATCAAAATGATGCAGTGGGTAATAACCATGTGAGCTTGTGGTGACTGACCTCTTTCGCAGGATCGGCCCAGGTAGCCTGTCCCAGAGCAGTCACACACATAGCGGTTCCATCCCTCTCTGCAGGAGCCGCTGTTCTGACAGGGGTTGCTCAGACACTGTTTGGGCTGCTCTTTGGAGCAGGATGGTTTCACACCCACAGCCCTCTGAGCCTCAGCGATGCGTCGGATGTCTTTACTCTGGCCATCCATAAACAGGTCACGCACACAGCCCACATAGCCGTAGTTCAGCAGGGCTGTCCACACCTCAGTGGGGAAGACCAGGCCAGTGCGATCCTCAGGCAGACCGCCCAGGTACAGAGTGTCATCGAGATCCAAAATTTCACTCTCTCCTGGAGCGTTGTACGGCGTGCGCACTGAGTTGACTGAGATGGTGCCTGAAAACATCAGATCAAAGTTCTGTGTTAAACTGTTGTAAATACTGCAAACATGAATCTAGTCTTAATCACAGTAAACTGAAACAAGCAGAGACATTCTGCTGAAAGTGCAGATTCTAAATCTCAGTTTATGCATACGTGTATAAGATAATACATGTATGAGTATAAGAATAATAAAAAGATGATTTTCACTAGATGTTGTAATAATTTAATTATGTGAAGATAATTTATAGAGGGTCATGAAAAAGTGTGACACATATATGGAATTAAACTTCTAGTTGTATACTTTCAGCTTAGACTCAGAAAGAAGCTTCTAACCCATACGCACACCAGGCAGCAGGGGGCAGCTATTTACAGCACCCAGGGTGCAATGAAGGGGACAATACCTTGCTCAAGGGTACCTCATAGCAACCGACTGCTCTGGGATTTGAACCCATGACCTTTCGATCCTGGGGTCTACTTCCTCACCACTAGGCCACCACTACTCCAATACGGTTGCATATTCATGTACCATATGCACAAAACACAAAATATGTTCTTGCGCAACAAGATGGTGAGTGACCTGGAAGAATGATTATACAGGAGAAAAGAGTGGAGAGGTTGTACAGCTGGCAAAGCCAGTGACATCAAGTTGAAATCTCTGTTACACTTTCACTATTTGTATATAACATTTAAGACATTTTTCCCATTGCTATATTTTAAAAGGTTATGCTTCTTTCCAATTTACAGTACTGGTTGCTTTGCAGGTACGCTTAAATTTTAGCTTGACACTTGTTTTTTAATACCACTTGCATTGGAACAGAGGTTAATACAGCTGATAACAATCTGCCTTCAGGCAAGAACCCTTCATTGACTCTAATGATATTACAACACTTTCATGGGCTCCAAATCAGCCTAGTTGTTTTCTTAGAGACGCCCTACAAAACACCATTTACACCCATAGAGCAATTCTGCATTTTTCTCTCTCATTTTCCTCCATTACATGCTGAGATTATTCACGCCTTAAAGGCAGTGACAAAGGAAAAGCCATTATGAGACTCTGTGTTCAGGGAGTAACACAAAAAGCTAGCCTGCACGGAATCCTGTTTATTAGTGTCCAACCGTCTGAGCTCAATAAAGCTGAAATTCTAATCAGAAAGATGAGTGATATTGGTCATTCGCAGCCGGGGTGCCTTGTTCTGAGGCATAAAGCGGCCTCCTTAACCATACACAAATTAGTGTAGCTGTAAGCAAACATCGTGAAGACAGCAGGAGGGGAAGAGAAGAGAAACTGTTTTATCACTCTACTTGCTGCGTGAAATGCTAAGCCACATCTGAGAACAGTAATCCAGGGTTTACTGTAGGACCTGGTTCCTGCTTTAAGACGAGCGGAAAGATTTTAAAATATTTTCTCCCCATTTACCCTAAGATTTATGGTTTTATTTTGGTATAAATTGTGTCAACTGAATGCAATTAAAAGCAACAGATGGAAACGCTGATAAAATTGGCAGAGCTATCAAGAGTGTATGTGTCTGTGAGTGTGTGTAGCAGTCTCCAGTAGGGTGATGGATTCGTGCATGGATCTGGTCTTTATTTTCAGCATCAATGACCATTGTGGGCATTTAATAACTGGCCAGAGTTGAAGTACATCATGTCCTTAGGCATGTAAGACAGGGCTCTAAGGTCTACCTTAGCCTTTTGTGTACACCCACCCCACAGCAGAAAAGCTTCTCCTGCAGATTGAATATGATTCCACAGGCTCGTTATGACCATGCTGTGGGGAATCATTATTCCCAGGCATACTCAGAAGAGAGGAGCACATCTGAATAGACATAGACGTCACACATAGATTTCACACAGAAAGCTGTAATTATACTGAAGGTAATTCAGGCTCTGTCAAGTTTTAAGAGAAAATGCTGAAATGTTACTGTAATATAATACTTTCCAAACAAAAATAGATGTCTAATTGCTCTAGTAAAGAAAGAGCAGTTAAATAGAATATTTACTGAAATTAAATGACATAAAATTAAATTAGATGTTGGATAAAACTTTAATCGATGGCCCCTTTTCCCTTCAAAGATGCTAGAATTGAAAACAAACTACACTGGCCGCTAAACATGTTTTGCTATTTGTTGCACTTTGAATTTGGTTATTTTTTTATATACACACTTGATTCAGTGCTTTAGTAAACAAAGTGTCAAACCAGGGGGATTAATTTAACAGACCATTCTAAGACTCATATTTATGCGAAGCAGTCCTTCAAATGGAAAGACGTGTCACACATTGTTATTGTTTGAAGAATTTCTTTTGCAGACTTGACCATCGCATGATCCCGTCAGTGCACATAAGCTCATCAACTCCACTGACAACTGCACCTCTGTGCCTTACTGACCATTAGTGCAGTCGGTTTTAAATTCCTTTACATTTTTTCCACACCGTTTGATGTTTTGTGGAAGTGCTCAATTGAATATCATTTTGCTTAACATTTTATCAAGAAGATTTGATCCATGGTTAGAGTTTTTGAGGTCAAAATCTTGTTGGGGCCATGACACTCTACTTGAAGAGAAAACGGTTCTAATGAGTTTCATTTACAGCAGCCATAAAATGAAAATTTTCACTGCAGCAGATCTCTGAGATCAGCAATGAATTTAGATTTTAAATTCAAATAAGTTTACCATTTTCCCACTTTATTAATCCCTTAGAATTAATCCCTAGAAAAGTATCTGTAAGGAGGTTTTGTTATGATTGGCTTACCTTTAAAAAATGAGGCTAAATTAAATCTGACACACCTTCTAAGTATTTTTCTCTAATGTGCACATGAACGCACAACATCCTGTCCGGTGTGCTGGACTTGGCGACTGAAGCCCTAAACGACAGCCAAACACCTCCCCCCGGGTCATCAGTAATGAGCAATGCTCCATCATCCTGCCGCCCATTCTCAGTGCTCACTGATTACACAGCACGCCACTACCTTATGGTGGGCCTGCCACTATACTCTCTAATACCACACACACACACACACACACACACACACACACACACATACACACACACACACACACACACACACACACACAATGTTCATTTACTGTATATGAAGTTTATATCTACCTCATCAAAAACATAAATACACATACATACACACACACACACACACACACACACGTAAATACACATGAAATACAACATACCTGCCCACACACACAAATATTCACTGATGCTGACCTGCGCCGATACACATGACCTTGCACCCACACACAAACACATACACACTCTGTGCATGTATGATCAAACACTCTCTGCGCATGTGTAGGCAGCCAATTCACACAGGCTGCACAGTGACGCATCACAGCTCATTCTGTTTGGCACAGAGGGAAGGTCCCATCTGTCAGTGGTGTTTCAGATTCTCTTGGCCTGCCAATATCACAACGGCTTTTTCCTCTCTCCTCAACCTCAGACTGTGTCCAAACTCACCATGGCAGCAGTGCAACACTGTATTAGGGAGCTTATGGTAATCTCGTTTTAAAGATGTGATAGAACAGGGCTTCATAGATTACATCTATCCAGTATGGCTGGAAGAAAAATGCAATTTAAAACCATAGAGAAACTGCCTAAACTCTCTCAACTGAACCATATTAAATCCCAATTGAATACTGCATTACTGCGAAACGAAAATACCACTCTTGCTTTAGAAATCTGATTTCATAATTGCTCTGTGAGCCATTTAATTTTCTCCACATAATTCTCCCTCGCTGTGCATGTCAGAGCTAATGTAGGTGACCTGCATTTCTATTTCTGGAGAAAGAGAGAGGGGGAGAAGCAGAGTTCTGCAATAAGCACAGATCAATAAACCTTTTCTTTCTTTTTTTTTGCTCTTTCCAAACTTTGGCAGAAGCAAAACTGAAGAGCAGAGGCCACTCTCCAGACTTCAGGCAAAGCATCACTGATGGAGGGAAGTGGAGGAAGGAGGGGGAGAGTGAGGGATGAAATGTCTTTACTGGGCAGCGCTGATCACTAACTCCCTTGCTCCTCTGGGAAACCGACTTCTGGTTTCCATGGCAACTCTGGCAGAGAAGACAGTGGAAGAAAGGAGTAGGAAGACAGGAAGGACTGGGGGCCCGTTCTTATTTAAATCTCAACCTGACAGCGTACCCCTTTAGGCACAGTTATGACTGTGTTCAGGCAGGCGTAGAAGAACAGCCCTTTCTATTTTATGTCAACATTACAACAAACATTAAATATCACCCAAAATCCAAGCACTAAGTCACAAAAAAGGTATTTAAGGCTATAATGAGTGTGATCTTCCATTAAAATATATAAATTACAATTTATTTCACAGAAATTATTAATGCATGCCTTAGAAATATTATATGGGAGTGCGGAACTAAGATTCTAAGCCATCCAAGAACTATTTTCCTTCTATCTGCATAGGATCAAATCCATCAGCCAAATATGTGTCTAGCAAATGAGCGAAACATAGGAAATTTCACTGTAAGTAAATCTTCTAGAAAATTTGGTAGATTTTTGGGATTTATCCAATAAATATCATTGCAGAAAGAAAAAATAAGATGGGGCCGAATGTTTTACCTGATCTTCCGTCTCGTTGGAAATCCACATGGTACCATTCTCCATCATTGACCTTCTTGTTGACAGCCTTGGTTTTGGTGGTGCCTGAGCCCATATCCAGAAGAAGGTAGAGATGGCCATCTAACATTTCAATAGCAAAGAAGTCCACCTTCATGGTTTTGGGGCTCTTGGGGTCTTTCTGCTGTTGCTGCTTTGGCTTGCCATGGCTAAACAGAAGCAGTCCATTGGGTTCTGTCGTGCGGAAGTCAAAGGAAATGGAGCCAGCTTTCTTAGCTGTCCACTTGCTGAGCGTAACAAAAGATTCGGGGGTCTCGAAGGTGACTGGGTCCAAGGTGGCCACATTTTCACACTTAAAAGCGACCATTCCGCTAACTTTCATCTTGGGATCACCCTGCTTGGCCAGGCGAGACAGCTCCAGCCTCACATCATTGTTCTTGTACACAACCTTTACAAGCAGAATAAAAACAAAGAGATACCAATGAGACACCAGTAGAGGTCAATAAGGGTCATCAGTCTTTTCTACCTAAAATCAGTAGAGTGAAAATTACTTTTTCTAATCTAAAACCAGAACTGTGGGATATCATGTGTACAACTCAGTAGCCTATATCGCATAATCTCTATGTTGATGATGTGTCATGTTGTGCATGACTGCATGAATACTGGTTTGTGTGATTCTCTCTCCTATTCATTTCCACCCAGGAGTCATGCAGCGCTTTTGTTGAGCTTCTTGGCTGTGGAACACCAAGCCTTTTTTGCTCCTGCCTCCTCCACATGGCTGAAATGCTGTGATTTAGTCCGAGCAACAGACTGTGAAGTGTTCAATATCACCCTCTTTTAATTCAGTTTCGATTTCATTTGAGCACTTGCCAGGAAAGAGATAATGGAATGCGGATGCAATAAAAGGATATTGATGATGCTTCAGAAATGCCAATCACATGGCCAGGCACTAGAGCTGTTCCAGCAATTAACGAGCTGCAGGAGGTTTTTACTTTTTTGTCTTCCACCTGTTCACCTAGTGTGCATCATAAAATCATGCGGGTGAAAAACAACCTATATGTAATAAAACACTGCACAACATAGTCTCCCAAACTCTGGAATTACAGGGCAGGGGTTGAAGCAGGGACAGCAGGTGGAGGATGCCACATCTGTCTATGAGATTTGGACTGGACCATCAGAACATTGGAATATGCTGACAAAAGGCCCTCAGGACAGGCAGATTAAAATAAACCCACTAATGATGGATGAGCTACTCATGAACCATGCTCTAAACACTTTGAATCATTCCACTGTGGTCTAAATCACAACACTGAACACAACTCCTTAAAAAAGTATGAAACAAAATAGTATACAGTTTGCTGTCTTGAATGGCTGATTTTAGTACACTATACCCTATATATATGTGTGTGTGTGTTTGTCTACAACATCACCCTTCAGAACAACTGGTCTGATTGTGGTCACCACAATAATGTTGATGTATTGTAAATGACCAGAAATGAGGATGAACTGAAAATCTTCTTAGTGTGTCTTATTGGCAGAGCACACAGGATTAACACATGTTTGTTTTCACAGGTCTAAGACCTTCAGTAGACCTCCTAATCTGTGGAAATGATAGCATTACATCTTGGCCAAGGGAGGGATTACATATGAAGGTGTGGAGACAAGGTTACTCATGGCACCAGACAATTACTGGCACATGAGCTGCACTTTCATGCTCTGACAAACAAACTGATTGATTTCTTGTGTGTTGTGTTTGAGATGAAGGCTTTTGCTTCAAAGAGCTTTTAGTGAGCCTGCCTCACACAACTCCAAACATCTTCAGCTCTGTCAGTATGATGATGCTCAGCTAAGTTGTACCAAAAGCCACGTGTTTGATCTCTGCAGTTTCATTACCCTCTGAAACCTTGGAACTGCCTACATATCTTCTTTCTTGTTGTATCGTTCTTTGCTTTCACAGCAAAAAGAGATATTTAAGATATACTAACTGATTCAAACCAGGACCTTTGCCATCAATGCTAGTCCAAAAGAATTATACATAAAACTGTTCAACATAAATTAATATTATGTAGGTCTCCTCAAGATTCCTTAAGTTCACCACTTTGTGTCTTGAGACCTCTCTATAAGAGCCAACAAAAACCTTCTCAACAAATTATGCTTCATTTGCTCTTCTTTGGGACCGAACCATTGCCTAGCTTCATTCCAACTTAAAATCCTGAGATGCCCAGACCCAGCTGTCTAGTCATCACAATCGTACTCTTTTTAAAGTCACTTATGTTTGGCCATTTTTGCTTCTAACACCTCACCTTCAAAAAGTATATTCCACCTCTTGACGGGCGTCTTTGTAACAGGATAATGTTATTTACTTCACCTGTCAGTGGTTCTCACAATGTTGTGGCTGATCGTTGTATGTATGTATGTGTGTGGAATCTTAAGGTTCTCTTTATCTAGTGAAAGTATCTGATTATGCAGTTAACATAATTTTTTACCAGCTTAACATTTAAGTTAGTTCGTGTTTAGAGAATCTCATTCTAGGAAGATTTTTCATAGTCGTGCACATGTTGCTGCTTTCTAAAGTATTGTTAAAGAGCTGCTTGGCTGGATCAGATGTGAAGTGATCAGGGAAAACATTCCTGTTCCAACAAAGATCCAACAAACCTAAGCGAAGAAAAGAATTTTAAAACACTGATCTACAGAAACTATATAGTTTAATTTTTTGTTGTATTTTCATTTCAAGCACCTGGCAATGGTTTCAAAATATATGAGAAGTTTTACATATATTGACAACATTTTAGATGATTTCTTCTTCCTCTTTTGACTTCTCCCATTTAGGGGTCACCACGGCAAATCATCCGTTTCCAGTTCTTCCGGTAATCTGCATCTTCCTCACTTTGGTCTTCCTCTTTTCCTCTTTCCTGGCAGCTGCATCTTCAGCATTCTCCTCCCAATTTAATCCTCTTCTCTCCTCTGGACATGTCCAACCTAACGCAACCTCGCTTCTCTAACTTTGTCTCCAATATGTCCAACCTGAGCTGTCCCTCTACAGTAATATGCTCATTTCTAATCCTGTCCATCTTCGTCACACCCAATGAATATCTCAGCATCTTTAATTCTGACAACTCCCGTCTTTCTTCTTCTCCAACCCGTACTACATAGCTGGTCTCGCTACTGTCCTGTAAACCTTCCCTTTTACTCTCACGGGTTCCTGTCTGTCACAAATCACTGCAGCCACTCTTCTCCACCCATTCCAACCTGCCTGCACTCTCTTCTTCACCTCTCTTCTGCACTCGCCATTCCTAAGAGTGATTGATTCCAAAGTATTTAAATTCCTCCAGTTTTGTCACCTCTACTCCACGCATCCTAACCATTCCACCGTCCTCCCATCAGTTCACAGTTGACAACATTTAAGATGATTTCTTTTGTCAAAATATAAATCATTCATAAATTATACAAAAAGGTAGTTTACTTTCAAACAAACATTTATGTACGCTGATATATGTTTGTAAAGAATGTTTTTCTCACATTCACACATGCTTTTAATACACATTGAATTCCATTTCATTTCACTCTGTTTGTTCAGCTCAAGGCATGTTTTGCTTTGCTTCACAGACCTCTTATTTTGTTTTATTAGCATTTTATTTTATGCCAAAGAATCTCAAAAAGAACAGCATCTAAGAAACATCTAATCATAGGCAGGTAGATGCTAAACGAAAACTACTAGTTACTTCTTTTTTGTTGCTCTGCTATTTTTACTATTAAAATAAAAATACTTTTACTTGAGTATGTGTTTAGCTAGCCTGTCCACCTCTGCTTATAACCTCATACAGAGTTTCAGAATAAACTCAACTGAACTTTCTTCTATTAATGAAAATCTCCAGTCACGCAGAAGCTACAACTCTGAGGACTGAACACACCACCCTGGCACTGATGAAACACAGAAAATGTTGGATAAAATTACAAGGTAGATTACTAAGAAGCAGTGCTGCCTTTTTTTCTATTTACAGCAAATGAAAATGGCTATGATCCCATTTGGAAAAGAACAGAATGTCCGTCTGTGTTGTTACTCTTCAGTCTGTGGAAAGCACAGCTCAGAGAAATTTCACCACATGACATCAAACCCCCTTGGATTCAGAACACATTTAAAGACTTGGTAGAATGTCTAACAAAGCAGTTGTACTTTTCCAACTGGAACAGCAGACTAGCACCCCTAAGGAACAAAAAAGTAGCATAGAAATTGAAACAGACATTGCGTGTCTCCACCTAACATATATCACGGCCTAGGATATAGATTATGAAGGGTGTTTTGTTTCCTCCCCTGAAACAGACCAAGATCACAGTGCACCCACACCAACAGGTATCTTCCCACAGTGGATGCTTTTGCACTAATGAGAAGCTTATTTACCCTATTAGTCAGACCCTTCACTTTCTGCTAGTCTGAAAGGTTATTTATCCTATTTGTCATGCTCTTGTTTATTTGTTATTGCTGCTTCTGCTCCTGCTGCTGCTGACGATCTGTGACCTATTTTCAAATTAACAGTCTTCAGAAGTGTGGCAACGTCATCAGCAATATCAATTAGTGAATGCAATTCAGCTGTGCCGTGTGTCAGTTAGCTTGTGGGCCCATGCTGAAAAAGCAAGGCAGACTGATAAATAATTCTCTCAGTTGTAGAAGCAAAGGCTTGGAGTTTCGAGGGCCAGAGAAAGCGACGTAACGACAATATGTATAGGGACACCTCCCATGGGATGTGGCTAAGAAGAAACAGCACAATGCTGATATTGGCAAAAGTATAAAAAGAATTGTCAATGTGAAGGGCTCGACAAACAACACTGCATATGTGTGCATATGTAGGTGATGCAAAGGCATTTACAAGTAATAAATTATGATTCCGTGAATGCTCCGGATTATTATAGTTATAAGGTCCAGAAATGGATTGTTTTATAACATTTCATTTCTTCTGTGCATCTGCAAGGTTGACTTTCACAAAAATTTCATTAAAAGATCGCAAGAATGTGAATCAATACAAACTAAGTCAACTACAGTGAGATTTTGGGTTGTCAGGGTACATCTTCTTTGCTTGACCGTAAGAAAGTTCTCTGCATTAATGCTGGCAAATTATTTGGATATTTATTCTTACTGGAGGATTTAATGCATAATCCTTGCAAGTGGGCAATGGAAGTGTGTATAAAAGCAGTTGTGTTTACCTCCTTCAGGCAGCCCATAAAGTTGTTGCTAACGGGGGATCCGGGCAGATCTGCAGTGCTGGGACTGCCCCCAACATAGAAAAAGTCATCAGAGCCTAGCATGGTGTAGTCCTCTTGTGTATATCCAGTGGTGGTGAGAATTCCATCCACGGATATTGTAACCTAGACAACAAAGCACAGGGAAAGGACACGCTATACTCACACATAACTTGAATGCTGATATAGGGCTTTGGTCCCCCTCGTAAGGATTTGGATACTCTGTTGTTTTTTTTATTGGCTTTTGATAGTTTGTATTAAATGCTCAGTTATTCTTTGTCATTTTTGATTTAGTATGAACCCATTTTCATGTCTGTTTTTTAGAAAATAGTTATTATGTCTTGTTTTTGCCTTTAGATCATGTCCATTTTGGTGTTCTAGTCTGCCAGACCCACAGTATGGGTTAGGTTAGTTCAGGGAGTGAGCGGCACACAGGCCCACACTCAGTGTTAGTTAGTTGTGAGTACTGGAACACAAAGGTAAATCAGCAGACACAAAAATGGTGTTAGTAGAAATGTGTGTGCTTAGAGTTAGTATTGCTTAAGTACAGTGCATGTGATTACTTTGTCATGTCTTCATGTTTCCATAGGATGTAAAACAAAGAACACGGCATGCCACAGGGTTAGGGATGAAAGCACAGGCAATTAAAGCCCCACACATTTCACACAAATCTGGCTGAATGGATGCATGCTTCATGATCTCTCCCTCTTCGCATGCAAACAATGGCAGAGAAAAAAGAGCAATTATTTTCTGGGATTAAATTAGAGAGGAACAAAAAAGAAGAGCAAGGGAGAGAGGGCCACACAAACAAGGGAGCGCAGCTAACGAGACCAATCACAGCAGAGTGTGTGTGCATGCAGGAGCTTGTTCACTGAGAAAGTGAAATAATAATAAAAGTAGACGAGGAAAAAAAAAAAGGCTGAGCGGACACCCCAGTTAGTCTCAAATGGCCTGATGCAGCGAGTTAATGTTAGTAGAGGGGTGGCCGCTACCCACACCATGCGGAGTGAAGGCCCTCAGCACTGGCTGGACCGATGAGACTCACATGGAGCCAGCCAGCCGAGACCGGCCAGTGAGCCACGTTAAGATGCGAGAAAACAAAAAAAAAGAAAGTGGAAGCGCAAGAGGGGTGACAGAACTTTCAAATGTGAACGGGACATAAACAGCTGAGAAAATTAAATGGATGAGAAGATAAAGAAAAAAGGGACTTGGGCAGGGAGGGGGAAGTAAGCGTAAAAGAGTACCAACCGCAGTTTCCCCCTTTTTTTGTTTAGTATTGATGTCTACGGTTCAAAAAAAGGAAAATAGACACACGGCAAACCCAAACTAAGAAACAATTAGAATGATATCTACCGAACAATGTAGTTTGTTTACCATAGCGTGTCCAATGCCTGAGTGCTTTGTGGAAAAGGGGGGAGAAAGGAAATTAAAAAATTGTGAACAGAACACCGTTCCTCAATCAAAAAAGATGGTCTCTTGCCAAGGTTAGTACATCAGCGTTGCACGTTAGTACGAAGGTAATCGGTTAGTAAATGACACATTCCATGGATGAGAGGTTAGTTTCTTTCCCCAAAAGCATGTTAGTAACATTTAAAAAGGGCAAAGGAAGAGAAAGAGAAGAGAAGCAGACTAGAGATTTGCACCAAAGTGCTCCCGATGGCAGTTCCTCTGGAATTCAATCAGCCACTACCGCGGCTAATGTTAGATAACACTGCTACTGACTGACACACCATTGAGCCTTTATGTTCACTGCCATCTTATTTTAAACTTTATATCTTTTTATGGATCTTCACCAAGGGTGTACAATCTCCACTGTTGTACTTAGAAACCTTTGCTTTGATTGTCCTCATGACTTGCATTGAAATTCTGATGTAATGTGGTGAGGATTAAAGTCTGTAGGAAACTAACGATGTTTTCTACCCACTTATGTTTTAAATAGAAATGTAATGCTCCCATTATCTTTTGAAACAATATGACCAACAAGTTTGCCTTTGGTTAGAAGCACACTCACTTTCTCAGATCTGACAAGAATTACTGATGAGTACTGAACATGTTCTAAATGTTAGATGTCTGTTACGGTGATATTAGATGTCTGTTATGCTATAAAACCCCATTCTAATTTCATTATCACTCTTAAGATGAGTTACATTTTAATCTTTGACAACATAAAATACTCTTAGTAGTCATTTTTGCTTTAGGATTAAAAGTTTAGTGGACGTTAATGCAATGGATAAGTAATTGTATAAGTAGTTGTATAACTTGATTAATACATCTGCTATTAACACTGTAGTGAGAGGTATGGAATAATCCAAACTCGACCACCGCCTTTTGTGTTAGCGGTTACCTGACGGAGATTCCTGGTAACCTTCACATCATGCCAGGCATTGTCATTAAATTTTCCATTGACAGGCTCCACCAGGGCCTCAAAAGCCCCGGAGCCCAAGTTGATGACCAGAGAGACAGCGCCATTCTTCAGCGCCAGGTTGACGTAGTCGGCGGATTTGCCTGTGTGGAGCATCAGGCCGTTACGCTGCAGGGTCTTGAAGGAAAGAGTGATCTCGTCGCTGCTGCTTTGGATGGGGTTTGGAGACAGGTCGTAGCAAAAATACTCTGAGCCCTTGAAGGTCGCCACATACTCCTCTCTCACTGAAAAAACACAGCGGGGTGGGGGAGTGCAGAGAGGACTGATTACTGAAAAGTAAACAACTGTTGTGCTTATTATAGAAATTCATCCACATTTATCTTCAGCACAGTATGCAAACACTGCAGATGGTAAAGAAAGGTCAAAGAAATGTGTAAATGATCAAAAACATTTGTAAATGCATAACCTTAATCCAACAGGCATATGCATAACATAAATCCGTCAGGTTACAACACAGAAATGACTTACTGACTTACTGTCAAATTGCTGGTGGACAGCTCCTGTGGTCCAAAGACTTCCTTATTCATTAGTAAACAAGATGAAAGTGCTGCATTACCAACTTACCCAATATGACATCTGTGAGCAAATGCCAGCCATTAACAAAACATATACCCACATGTGTTGCAGAGACATGAGTTATTTTTGTTTTAAAAGAGCTGTGGTCATAATAAATGAGGCAAATGCAATTACTATGGCATCAAGAGGCAAAGCTAGAGGGCAAACCCAAACAATTTGTTAGGGTCCTCCTCTGTCAAAGGTGGCCCCCTGGCAATAGGCCTCAGGCTGAGAATTTTGTCCACACATCATTTGCATCAAATAAATCATAACGGAGTCTCTAATTAATTTTAATTTTGAGTTTGAAGAGAATGTGCAAGACGCTGGGGTGGTGGTGGTCCTGTGGTAGGATACTTGCCTATGGACCTATGGGGAGGTCCCAGGTTCAAATCCCACCTCTAGCACTACCACCACTGGGTCCCTGAGCAAGACCCTTAACCTCGAGTTGCTCAAGGGGGGACTGTCCCTGTAATTAGGACATGGAAGTCGCTCTGGATAGGAGCATCTGCTAAATACCATAAATGTAAATGTTGTAGACTTTATTAGGACTATGAATATGAAGAAATCAATTCTTACTGTCATGCTTAACACTACAGGTGGGGTGGTCTAGTAGCAGGATACTCGCCCATGGGCCGAGAGGTTGCAGGTTCAAATCCCACGTGCAGCACTACCACAGTTGGGTTCTTGAGCAAAACCCCTAACCTCAAGTTGCTCCAGGGGGACTGTCCTCGTAATCGTGAATGTTTTATACTCAAAACAATAATCAAGCTTTATAGTCACTCATTGTAATGCTATAGCTGCAAGGTAATATGTAAGCACAAAGAGCAGGTTTGGTCATTGGGGATGTAAGGTGGGAAGAAGCAGTTTTGCCCAGTATTCTGCACTTCAACACAACCCAATATGCTGTGCTGCAATTCATTATCATATAACATGTTTTACGGTTTCATCCCTGCTATCTCATACTGTAGATAATCCCTTTTCTGTTATTGAGGCTCAAACAGTTTTTCACTCAGGGTTCTTTAAGGTTCAGAAATGCCCTTTGCACCATCATTATCAAATAGATTTGAGAGGTCTATAACCAGAAACTGAGCAGGATACAGACACCTGTACGCACGAACCATACACTGTTGTTTGAATGGCTCTGGCTCTTAGAGGTCCCTTATACTGAAAATGAACTCAGCGGCACAACCATTTTAACATTAACATTAGATCTACACCTCTGCTGCTAACAGAACTCACTAAATACAATTACTGAGTTACAGTGAACGCAGCGCCTCCTTCATGTCAAGAATTTTAATGAGACAGGCTATCTCTTTAATGGGCAATTCACAACAAGATGGAACCAAATTACCATAAATCCTGGAATTTACAATACAATTAGGTCAGCGTAGAGGCTAATTTACAGCAGGATTATCTAGAATATTCTCAAGTGGGGAACACTGAGGGGTTTCATCAACAGTGCTGGCTCCGCAGGCTCCTCGGAGACAGAGGGTTGAAGGGCGGGGCTTCTCCTGGCACTCCTCCACCTCCTCTCCGTAGTGCTGACTCAGCTGGAATGTGACATAACGCAGGAAGCTGCCCACAGTGTCACACCAGCAGACAGGCACGTGTGCATGAATGTGTGTGCTCTCCTGCACAAATGCACACATTCAAAGACAGAGTATATATAACTTTATATCACTTTCTAAAGTTTTTATTGAAGGATAACAATCATTACCTTACTTTTGGACATCCATTTAAAGTGCTAGGTGCCCTTTGCATTTTGTGAAAATGTCATGGTGAACAGATCGATGGAACTGCTCCAAAATTACATGAACTTACATTAGCCAGTTTTCCTTTTAGCGAATAACTAAAATTATGTACAAAATATACAAATTCAGGATCCATCCATCAAAGAATTAACATCTCAGCATCCATCCTTCCATCCATCCATCCATCCATTCATCTCACCATCCATCCATCCATCCATACATACATCCACTTCTCCTGTACAGGTTAGCGGAAGTGCAGGAGCCTACAATATCCCAGTGCTTGCAACAATGCAAAATACATAATATAGATATACATACAGACACTGATATATATATATATATATATATAAAATCCACCTGATATGCATATCTTTGGACTGTGGGAAGAAACTGGGGTACCCAGAGAAAACCCACATTGAGAACATGCACAGGGAATCAAACCCAGATCCTTCTCACTGTAAGATGACAGCCCTTGTCCCAGAACTGGGAGATAACTTAAAATACTGAGCATGACAGTAGCTCAACAAAAAATAAAAGCTACACACAACACAGAACGCTTCCATTCTGACACCAGACTCGCCTTTGCACTGTCAGATATGACTTGTTTAACCTCTAAATGGTTATTTTTTCTGCACTATGGCATGGCACAGGCTAGGCCCGCTATTCTAAGCTATTGTTACCTTAGTCAATATATTAAAGCTAAAAACCACAAGGGCAGGCTTTCTGGCATATTTGGATTTTTTTTTTTTTTATATCAAACAATGCATTCACCTCAAACAAGCATGCAGATTGTTATGCAAATTTTCCAAGTATTTCAATATCCAATTTAGTTTTCCAGTTTAAATTTAATATGTCAAAAAACCAACTTTAAGACAGTATACAGGAGCACCAAAGGCACCTACATTATGATAATTCATTTTGCAAGGGTGCTGTTAAAATGCAGCATCAAATGCCTCACTCTAATGTTTGTAACAGCCAATCTCAAGCTCTCTATCTGTACTCCATCTGGATGTTCTCCAATGTGATTTCTTCACTATCCAATCTCTCATCTCTCCACTTTGTGCTTAAATCAGATTCCTCTCCTCTCCACACACACTCATAGGAAATCCAATCTTGTGCTCACGTGACATTTGTGGCAGCAGGCCCATTTACTCTGGGAACAGCCTCCTCATCAAACAGCTCTATTTCGCATGTGACATTTTGACAAGAAAAATGGAGTGCAAATAACTAAGAGTATGCGTCAGCTGAAGACAACATCAAACTGCATTTGTTACATAACACTAAACTCTCCATACTCTCCCCCTCTCCCTCTCCCTCTCTCTCGCTCTCTCTCTCGTTCTCTGCTGGGACTGCATTCTGTCATATGGAGTCATCCTGAAGAATAGCGCTTCTTTTAAAAATGGTTTCTGCGCTGGTTGCTGGATGGCAAACTTACAGAACGAATAGGTCTGGGAGGTTTGCTTACTGAGCAAAGGTTGTACAATTACCTGTTAATCAGATTCAATTAGGGCATGGAAATGCTGGGCTAAGCTTTTCCCTGCCTCGCCCCCTGCTCTCCTTAGCACTTCGATGCTAGAGGCGACAGTTTTCCCTTAGGACATGGAGCAAGGAGCGAGTGCAGCATTGTGGACTCTCTCCCTACAGGGAGACAAGCTGTTCCTTTTTCGAGCAATGCTGTACTTAAGTTTTTTCATTGCACATCCAGCTGCTGGCATGATGTGAAATGAATATGCACTCTTCTGCCTCTCATCATGAAACTGAAGCAAACTGTTGGAAAACACCCCCTGGTAAGGATGGGCACAGAAAAAAGGTAATTATGTGTTAATGGAATAACTTTACCAATAGTGTCACCATTAATTTACTGAATTGTGGTGCATCTCACAAACGCTATATGACAGAATTTGTCTCATTAGCATTGCTGCAGGGGAGTCTTGGAAATTATTAATTAATATATTCTTTAATGCTTATCTACATATATTCATATGTATACACACATTGCTCCACACAACATGCCTCAGAATAGTGCTGCTCTTAACATGGTATGATGTACATGAGCAATTTCCTTCACTGATACCGAGATGCTGGTCAGCCGGTTACATATTTCCTTAAAACCACCTTTACTTTGGCAAAGTGTAGGCAATAAAGATTCCCAAATAGCCTCTGATAACTATTAATGATAAACATGAGTCTTTTTTGAAAGATTAATTTATGCAGATAAAACTGCTGCACTTGACAGACTGCTTTTTTCAAGCATTTCCCCAAAGGAATGAAAAATAAATAAATGAGAAGTCTGAAATAATGTCTAGTCTTATTAGTACACAAATAATGATATGCACATGATGCATCCCAACATGTTGCTATTTTGACATTATTATAATTTACATCAATAAACAAGCACTTATAGGCGCTGAAGTGGTGTTGTGATTGCTACACATGTTAACCCTTGACAACAAAGGCATGTTTTTTATTAATTATGTCTCACTCTTATCACATTTAAACATTCAGTCCATATTAAAATATGTGTTTTAGTAAATGAGGAAATGTGTCATCAAAACCCCAGCCTTATGAATAAAAATGTTTGTTTTTTTTGTTTGATTAAGTATGAAACCAGGCTTCCTTAAAAAGGAAGGTAATTAGTTTCAAACAATAACAGAAAAGGAGGTTAGATAATTTTTCTTGTTTGGTCAAATTATTGCAAAAGCTAGCTAAGTTACTTTACATTTACATTTACGGCATTTAGCAGACGCTCTTATCCAGAGCGATTCCACATCCTAATTACAGGGACAGTCCCCCTGGAGCAACTCAGGGTTAAGGGTCTGGCTCAGGGACCCAGTGGTGGTAGTGCCAGAGGTGGGATTTGAACCTGGGACCTCTGGATTCAGAGGTCTGCAGGCAAGTACCCTACCACTAGACCACCACCATCCCACTTTACAGTCCCTCAAGATATTTTCACAGCGATACAAGACACGGGGATAAATGATACATTGTATTTGTTGCCGTTTCATTATTGTCTATGAGGGATCATTAAGAGATCCAGACATATCACAGAGTCTATACACAGTCCCACAGGCCACAACCGTCTAAGATTTGGCCAGATCTATAGGAGTTCCTATCTCCAGCAATCTCAGAGTGAATTATGTGGCCCCAGTCTCCCTCCATCACAAGTGCAATATTAATCAATTGTAGTTTGTTGAGCAAAGACATGGTTGAAGTGCTACATATTGTTAAGTGCTAAGTATACAAAGCACATATTACCTTTCATCTTCTTAGCATTGGGGGTATCATGTGATTAGGTCCTAGCTAGTGATTAAAATAAGACACAGCTTGGAAAAATGGCAAAAAAGGCAAAGACTATATTTAAAATATAATTTTAAAACTCAGAACTCTCTTTCCTTATCTTTACCATTCATGGAGGGTGATGCTGGAGCCTATACCAGGTGCCAATAGGTCAAAAGGTGGAGAAACCCTATAAATGTAAGTGATGTGTCACAGGGCAGAGACCCGGACAAGCACACTCACACCAAGGGGGCAGTTTAGCCTATCAATGTGATGTGGATGTCTTTGGACTCACACACAAAGCAGGTCAGGGAGCAGATCAGGGTTAAGGGTCTTGCTCAGGGACCCAGTGGTGGTAGTGCTAGAGGTGGGATTTGAACCTGTAACCTCTTGAGCCATTGGTCCATAGGCAAGTACCCTACCACTAGACCACCACCACCTATTTCATCACCATGTTGCCTGATTTAAAACCTCTTGCCTTTCATTGTTTGTTTTTTGCAATTAAACATTACAAACATATAATCAAAACCAAATGTCAGTCATAACTGTTGACTACAAATGCTACAAACAGTCCTCCCTTTTTTTGGTGAGCGGACGTTAGTAAGACAAGCGCTTTGCTTCTTGTCACATCATATTTATCAGTGCTAAAGTGGCTGGGGCTTGCAGTGTTAGTTCTTTTAGTGCTCAGTCCCTTATAGGCTCCAATAGTGATGTGTAGCATGAGTTTACTGTCAGCTTCGCTCGAGAGGTGGAGTGCGTTTGGTGAAGGGGGTTGAGATAAACGGTTGATGGGCTGCAGGCTAGCCCCTAGCACTGGCCCCTGATAAATCTGGAGGGAGGCTGCTTGCCCCCTGGCTACACCAGAGGCCAACAATCCCTTAGCAACCCATTCAGCCTCGTACTTCATCCTAGCTTGGAAAAGAAGTCAATGCCATTCCTTATCTGATTTTCAATTGCTATTATCCTTTTATTTCAGTCTGATGGTACAGCAGCGGCCAGCTTCAGAACTATGCATTCACCACCTTGTATCAAAGGCACAAATGGGTGAATGGATGAATAAGTGGATAAAGAAAAAGATAAATATAAACAGAGTGGCTCACAATGCTTAAATTTCTATCTTAGAGACATTTCAATGTAACTCTCTCTCTCTCTCTCTCTCTCTCTCTCTCTCTCTCTCTCTCTCCCTGAGAAAAGAGGATTTCTCCATTCACTTCATCACTCACAGGTATGGATTTATAAAAGACATTTTCTGACCTACATGAAGACAAGACCACTCTTGTAAAGAAACCCTTTCTCAGATCCAACTCTTTGATATAACTGCCTTATTCAGCCTCCTTTTTTAGCATTACCTTTTGTTCTAGTACATTCTAGTAAATATAGTCGGACGTGAAAGGGCATAAAATATGACGTGTAGAAGAACAGGAATAAGTTAGTCGTGGTTCTATGGATCTGTGTTCTCACTTTGCTCTCACCTCCATAACACACCCACCCTTCTCCACCATTTATCACCATCACTCTGCATCTCTGCAGTTTTCACACCTCCATCCCCAACACCTCCAGCCTAAAAATGTAGGCAAAATATTGTCATCCATTCTAATCGGTCACGAGCCATGTAGATTCCCTGAACAATTTGCACTCAGTGAGCATGAGTTCCTTAATTGTGCACAGATAGTCACTTCGCCTCCACAGATTTATATTTAATCCTCTGACAAAGGTCTGACAAAAGCTGAACGAACTTCGCGGCATGAGGTTTGTGGTACATGGTTAAATATATGCACAGAAGGTCTGGGGTGTGTGTATGTGGGTGCGTGTGTGCATGTGTGAGGACAAGAAGATGGCTATAGAGGGCCGTAACGGTTCATGGAGTGCGGTGCACCAGCACTGCCTGCTTATTTGTTGCTGGAGATGAGAGTACAGTGGTTAATGAGAGTTGCTCTGGACTTGCAGCAGAGTCCCAATCTAACAACAGCAAGAAAAACAACAGGAGTGACAACAACAGCAGATAATAACACTGCAATTATCCAAGCTAAATATATACCAGAGGCTATATGACAGCAACAACAACGCCATTAAACGGAGTGCGGACTGTTGAGCTGGTTATACTGACACTAAGCTTATACAACTGCTAACGAGGCCCTCATGTATTTAAAATAAGACTTAATACATTATATCCAGCTTTAAATAAGAAACAAAGAAGACAAAAGATCCAGCTAGCTGCTAGGACAGTTACAAAAGGTTATGTAGAATTATACACGGGAAGTCACACAAAGTTATATACTATTAAAAGCAACATTATAAATAAAAGTAGGAAACATATATATTTCAATAAGTAACTGTCCTGTAAAAAGAATATTATAGTAGATTGAGCATTATTATATTGAGAAATATCTGCATGTAGATTGAGTTGAACGTCTTTTGATACAATGGGTTAAAATAAAAAAAATTTATAAATCTACAAACTGTGAATGATTTAAAATCAGCAGTGTGTAATACATGCTCTATGATGGCACACTGTTGATACACCATAATATTGCCTTTTGAGTTTACATGGTATTTTAATAATACTGACAGATTCTGGTCGGAGCTGTCCTAAAGCAATTAAAACATTTGTGGTGAACAATTGTTTGAAAAAACAAAAAGCAATTATAAAATGTAGGTTCTCAATACCGTTGCATAGTGATACTTTGATCTGAATGATAACATTTTCATTCTTTTTGAATGCTGAAACAGAGGAAAGGGACACTAGGAGGATCATATGAATGCACCTATGTATATCAGTTACAGATTTCATGAATATGAAGACAACTTTGCTGTAAACTATTTTGATTGTATATTCCCAGACCAGTAGGTTGCGCTGAGGTACCCTCAAGGTACTGTCCCCATCACTGTGCCCCGTGCACTTTAAATAGATGCCTCCTGCTGCACAGTGTGTGTTGTTTAAACTCAGAGGCTGCATTTCGTCGTGGTTCACTGTGTGCTGTGCTGTGTTTCACAGTGACAAATAGTCACTTGCACATATGCATGTTTCCAGTGATCTCCCAGTCGCCACTTGGTTTGCATTTAGCATTTTAGTTCTGTTTTGTTCTCTTTACTAATTCTATTCAGGTCCTGATTCTGAGGTAATGTTTTGACATTACTCAGGGTTATTAGTGTTAATAATGCAAACCAAAATCCCCCAATACTGTCTAATATTTCATGACGTTGGGCTTTTTAATACCAATACCCATATTATACTTTGAATATTGTCAAAACAATCTCATGAAATGTATTGCATGTATTTCTCTCATTTCCACTTACAATATCTTTTTTGCAGTGTGGCCTCGCATATGACACTGAACCATATTGTTTGATACTGATTAGTCATTTGATTGATCATCCTTCACTTCAAAAAGTAAAAAGCTTTGAAAAAGAGACACTGAAGAATGATAAACGAAAAAACAGTCTGGCTCATTAATTCCAACATGACTGGTGCATTATGAACATTTCTCATTAATATCATCGTGTACAGCAGGTATTGTTGCTTTTGCAGAATTAATATCATCTGGACAAAAGGCAAACATGAGACCAAAAAAAAAAAACCCAAAAAACTTGCACATCACATTTCTATTCTTATACATGAACAAATCAGTGATAAACTTTTTAAAGAGCTTTTTTACACGTATCGATGACAGCTGTGCTGTCCGCTCCAGGCATTTTAAGTACACTGTTGCAGTCTGCTCAACACTGTACTGCCATAAAGGGAGAAATAGAAAGGAAAATGCTGAAAGACATGCATTCAGGGTAGAGAACAAGTCAGAAATACTAAACAGAAGAACTTCAATATTAGCTGCCTTCTGTCAGGGCTCCGGTCCTGCATAATAATACTTTTAATTAAAACCAATTTGACTGGAAAAAACCAGGCTAGTGTGTTTAGCTCTAATACATGTCCCACCGAGGCCTAAAAATATTGTGTGTGGGACTGCATATTCAAATGGCTGAGATATAAACAAAGTCCTTAAGAGTGCTTTGGTAAAAAATGGTTCCAAATCCATCAGTGGAACTACGCATCCTTATCTTACAAAAGTAGAGGTTTATCTGAAAAAAATAAGACATATAACTCTCATCACCATAGATTCTATTATAACTGTATCAGAAAAATGTATCACAAATTCTTATGCCCTGTATCTACAGTATTTTGTGTAGAGGTAACTTTAATAATTTAAGCATTAAAATGTGGAGATATCTTCTTCCAGTCACCACTGCTTTGAGCAATTCTGATTGAGTTTTGAAGTTTCTCTACAGAAAGTTGCACTCTATCTGGATTTTTGGGCATCTATAAAAATACTAGTAGAAAAGACTGTTTCTAAAGCCATTCTGTTTGTGGATCTGTTATGGATCCATTGCCTTAAGTTGAAGAGACAGCTCCCTTAAATTTATTCATATTTACCCCATGACCTGGGTATATGCACTGAAAGGTTTGAAGACCTTGCATCCCCCAGTGCTGCACAGCGCTGCCATGAAGCAGTGTGATGGGGCAAACACACAGAGTTGACTTCAAACCTTTCCATCCACCTCCACACTCCCTCATTACAGCCTTTTTTATGCAAATATGAAATAACAAACCAACACACACATACACACACATACACATACACACACACACGCACGCACGTGCACACACACACAAGCACACACACACACACACACACACACACACACACACACACACACACACACACACACACACACACACACACACACACACACACACAGACACTACCTGCAAAACCGCAGGCATCTCCTCCTCTTTTTCCCCTCAACTTCTGAACCCACTTCAAGGTGCGTAGGCTCCGGGTTTAAATGTCTGTTTTTCCAAAAGAGGGCATAAAACCTAAACCTGCATAATTGTTCAGGAGCCAAGAAAAATCTCTAGGATTCTTCTAACAATCTGGGAGAAGATTTAGTTCAGTCTGACGCTGGCACCTAGCCAAGTAGACGGAAGCAGGGGGGGAAAAAATGACTATTTTTTGCTAACCTTATTTATTTGGAATCATTTTTTACTTCTTTTCGAAGGCCTTGCCTCGTTGCTTTTTTTGGAAAGTCCTCCTTCATGCAGCAGGCTGTCAGAGCAAGCTACCTCTCCAGAGCATCAAACCAGCAGTGTCCCCTCACACCCCTCACACAGAGGCCCTGCCATATGTCCCCCTGTGTTCTGCCAACACTTCCTCTCCCTGGACCCACATACACACTCACTCTGAAGATACAGACTGAATGGAAGAAAGAGAAAGAAAGAGAGTGAGAGAGAAATTAGACTGCTAGATAGAGAAGCTAGAGAGAAAGAGACAGAAGTGAGAGAGCACTGAGCTAAGCTGAAAGAAAAATGAGTGAAATAGAGACAGAGAGTCAAAAAGAAAGCAAGAAAAAAAAGAAGAGATAGAGAGAGATGGATTGAGACAAACTTAATGGTAAAGAGAGTGTTAGGCTCAGCAGAGAAAGCCAGGAGAGCAAAGTGCAGAACAGATGAGAAGGATAGATGGGAAGAGACTGTGACATGCCGAGTGAGAGTGGGGCTTTGTAAACTCAGCGTGAGCACCGTGCTGGCTGAGTGTAATTTGATGTAATGGTCAGGTTGTGAATGTGGAGACATGGCTCAGTATTGATACCAAATAACAAGAGGGAGTTCAACTTTGCTGCCATAGCAATAACACACTGCTGAAGCACTCAAGCAATGTCTGCAATATGTCACAGGTCAGTGTTGGTCTGGTCATCTCTTTAACGATCACTTACAAACAGCCATGAACATGCACACACACACACACACACACACACACACACACACACACACACACACACACACACACACACACACACACACACACACACATATACCCAAAGTTCATACAAGCTCCAGGGACACAATGGAATCATAAAGTGAATTTCACTTTATAAAAGTGCAATCATTTGCATAAAATTTAAGGCGTCTTTTTCATGGATATGTTACATTTAATCAGTTCTCCATTTTTCCACTATATCCAGTGCAGTTTTCCACAGATTGCATATCTATTTGTTATCTCTTGATTTTTCTCTTGAGCTCTTTGTCAGTAAACTCATTAAAGATGTACTCCAAAATGCAACATGCATCAGCAGCGGTTAAAAAGGGTTTCAGCTACAAGTAGGGGCCCACACCCACTTCCAACACGAACCTTGTCAGGTTTGCTTTGTTTGTAGGCAGCTGTCACTGAGTGAGAGAAACAATGGAATTAAGTTTAACTCTAAATAAGCTTTGGTTGGCTCTGAAAGACACTTTGCACTTTAATAATGTCTACCAACTAGCTATCTTTGAATGTATTCTTGATATAAAAAAACGACACTAATAAAGGTACAGATATTTAACAGAAAGTAATATTTTTTAATTCTTCCCTTTTAGGGCCCCCCAGTTTGAGAATCACTGCTTTAGAGGACAGATATAAAGATCTGGACTCATTAGTAAATGGCAAATGAATTTATGTTCCAATTTTTTACAAAGTGCAATATATAGTGGCATATTCAACATACACATACACACACACACACACACACACACACACACACACACACACACACACACACACACACACATGCATGCACAGCAATGCATATAGGCTGAAATTAAAATAACCTCATGTCTTTATCCATGGGCCCTAATCTGAAACTTCCTCAAGCACTTAAATGACTCTGGCTAGAGCTGTTTGTAATGCTGCTTTAAAGGTGTCCTCTCAGCAACTGTATTTTTAGCACCTTTAAATATGATAATATCATGCATCTCCCTTCCTCCACTCTGTGTGTATAAGTGTGTGTGAGAGAGTGTGTGTCTTTGTCTTTTCCTGTGTGTCTCTTTCATCATTCAGCCAGCAGGATATTGAACCACTATCTTCACCCTCTCCCATAAAGATATCTCTGTGCCTGAAAACCACTAATGGAGTGGCCAGATGCCACAGTATCTCTCTCAGCTGTGGTCACCTCTTTCCTCACACTGTTCTCAGTCTGCAGAAGGGCAGGACAGGCTGGATCAGTGCAGCAGTGTGCATGCAGAGTGGCACACAAGGAAACAGGAGAGGTGTACACTCACACTACAATTTCCCCACGGTCACAGTGCCATCCTGACAGCAGCCTAACGGCAGCATCTCAGCACATTCACATCCTCCCTTCTGCCTGTTTCTACTGCCACCTCTCTTCTTTTTTCTCTTCAGACCTCGTCTCTCTTTCTCCATCTGTCTCATTTCTTGTTTTTGTCCCGTCTCACCTGCCTTTCTGCTTATCTCTTTTCTAATCTCTCCCTCTTTCTTTTCCTAAAAACACTGCCCTCCTCTCTCCTCGGAATGGTGACTGACTCACTGGCTGCAGCTCCACACCAGCAGCCATTTTACAACTCAAGATGGAAGACGGTAAGTTGAACACCTCTACATACCCACAGAGAATAAGAGAGAGAGAGAGAGAGAGAGAGAGAGAGAGAGAGAGAGAGAGAGAGAGAGAGAGTAAGAGGGATAGACAAAGAGAGAGAAAGACAGAGAGAGCTATTCTATTCTATTTAATTTAACTCTAATTCTTTCTATTATAGCTCTAGTTTATTCTTTTGAGTCTAGTCTAGTCTGGTCTAGACTAGCCTAGTCCAGCCTGATCTCACCTATTCATAACAAAGTGCTCTTCTCTTCTCTTCTCTTCTCTTCTCTGTTATATTCTGTTCTGTTTAGCTCTGCTCTGTTCAGTTCTGTTCAGTTCTGTTCTGCTCTATTCTGTAAGGGTTTCATTCATTCTGTGCTGTGCTCACCCTCCAGTCAGCGTAGCGTGTAGTGAACAGTAAATGAGTAACCAATTCTGAACAAAAAAACCCCTCCAACATGTGATTAACACATCAGTACACACACAAACACACACACACACACTCTTCCCCTCCTTGCAGAATTCGAGGTTAACGTTGAGACTAGTTAGAGGGGATGGCACATGTTGGCAAGCAGCAGCGGTAATTGTGGGTATGGGAGAAAACAAGTGGGATTGCTGTGAGGAAGACGCAACTGCTCATTTCTTGCGGACAAGAACTGCGCTCATGCCTGCCACTCCGATCAAAGCGCACAGTTTAATAGAGCACCCCCGGAGCGTGCTGACAGTAAAAGCAACCGCAGCAACAGGACACAGGGAAACACAGGACTGGCTGTGCTGAACTCATACTGCAACAGCACAGCGCTCCCCCAGCCAAAACTCCTCATCAAAGTACTGCTGCATACAACTCTATATCCAAACCACTCTGTTATGGCACCACATTTATTCTTTCTCCTGTTTTTAATTCTCAACTCCAACTGGGATGCAGAACAAAAAGATTACATTCAGAGCTGGATCCTGCACCCCCCCCCCCCACAAAAAAAAGAAAAAAACACACTCTATCACTATCGCAGCCCTGTTATAATCTGAAAAAAGGGAAGGAAGAAGAAAGAAAGCGTATCTGTTGGAATAGTAATAGAAATGTGTGGGTTGGCGAAAGGACAAAAGGGACGATGCAGTGAAAGCAATCCCATCCCCAGGTGTGTGTGTGTGTGTGTGTATTGTTAGGCTAGGCAGAGGAGGCTAAGGCCAGTTAATGCCGGCACACACACACAGAGACACAGCACCTCAGGTACGGCTTTATGAATAACCTGTGATCCATTAAAACACTTACACTGACACACACATTTACGCAAACACACACACCCCAAGATGAGCCGAGGGAAAAGACCTGCCGCTCACTGATAAGCCCCCCACACTCTTCTTCAATTAATCTACATAATTCTGCGTCTTTCAAATATCAAATCATCCATTTCATGCCTCAACTGTTTACTTTACTTTGCCAAAGTATAAGAGCAGAACCAGAATCTTCTCTTTCTAACAGCGTTTCTCCTTCTTTTCCTCTTTCACTTTCTTGCTTCTTCCATTTCACTTATCTCCCGCTTATAGACGCCTGCTAGCATCTTGCTATGGGAGGAGACTGATGTATGTCTTAATGTTACAATAAAACTGTCCAAAGTTTTTGACACAATTTTAACATTTTTTAGCAATAGAAAATCCAAAACAGTGGAAGCTTTTTTCTGCATCCCTCCTAGTAGTGCTTCCATCTACTGTACAGAAAAAAATCTGGATGTAAGTAATTTATATAATCATAAATCATGTAAACATTTTCTTCATAACTATGTTATCAGGTTATTAGGACGCAGTTGGATCTGTGTGTGTGACATGTTTGTAACAGTGTTGAGCAGCTAGATAGCAATGAGGGATAAAAGGGAATGGATATGAACCCCCTGCTGTGAAAACATGCACAAAGATGGCTGTGCCAAAGAAAAAATAGACAGCACAGCTGCAACTCTGCATAAAAACTGCATTCAAATATACCACATTATAACCATATTATATTATAACCATATTAATGGTTACACCTTCGGGGAAAATCTAGTCCTAAAGTAATGCATAGTTTTGTAGAAATATATATCATCAATGTTACTGAGGACATCAAAGCATAGTGTAGTTGCAGGACTAGAACAGCTAGAAATTGCATTAATATTATGGTTACTGTGAAAAAAGGGGTTAACAAACTGTATTCCCCAATTTTCTAGAAAGGTGCTATTTCAGAGAAAAAGAGTTCTAACAAAAAAAAAATGCTGTTACTGTGATGGAAAGATATAGCTCATGTGTGAGTGACCTTTTAACAGCCCTCAGAACACCCCATTCCACAGGCACACACACCCCCAAACCTTATTCAGAGGCGACTACCAAGTGTGACGACACATGCTCCACTGCTTAGTGTACACACATACAAGTATGGCTCTGTTACTTATCTCCTCTTGCATGGCTGCTCCACCAACAAAACGCTTCATTCTCCCCTTTCTGAAGCTCCATATCTCCTCTCTTCCACAAACTGGAGAAAAAAGTCATGCATTTACTGAGAGAATAGGGCCACAAGACATCAGTGGCCCATGATTGGGTAGAGATGCAATCTCTGCAAGTTAGTGAAAAGCAGTCAAATGTCTGACATTCATCTTGGCTGAATTCTACCAGGACAGAGACTGGTTCCTGATGTCTGGGGAAAAGAAATGAAAAAGTTATTTCTCCCAGCATGGCTCAAACAGTATCAAATAAAAAAGGAGCGCACTTCACCCTTTTGTAGAATGGGGCGCGAGTGTGTCCATCTCGCAAATATTGGTGCATTTGTAATGAAAAAGCCATTATCTTGACTCAAGCCCTAAGGCTAGTCTTTACTACGCACACAGAGCGAGAAAGGCCTTTCTAATGACATCCACCATGAGTAACACTCGCCGTGGAAATCACAACAGATGTCATTCTCTCAACAGCAGTAATCACAGCCATGTGAGCCATGCTGAGCAAAAGTATAATGTCATGTCAGCCTTTCAGTCAAATATCACTCAGAAACAGCATAACATAAGGAAAGATATTGGATAAACTCTCAATTGGCACTCCAGCAACAGCATGCACAATATATATATATATATATATTTCTCAGTGTCTTTGTAAAGTACTCTGCATTTCTGTCCTACTAGGCTTTTTATTGTTACTAGCCTCCTGTCCATCCATCAAGCAAAAACAGCTATATCTTCATTTTCCTCCTGACAAAAACTCCTGATCTAGCCTCATTCAGATCTGTCAAATTGTCAAAACCATTAATCAGTGCCAACAACAGCAGGAAACAAAGTAAAATCATCAAAATGTCCTCCAAATGTGAACAAAGACAGTATTTGTCAAATGATCTGTCACAGTGTTTGGGAGTCATCTGTCAAATATGATATCTATCTATAAGTGTTGTATTAAATATTTTTGCATTAATCAAGTATCACAGCTTTTTGCAGCTGGGTGTAGACGGCAGGTATAAAAGCTAGGTAAGACAACTTGGTGTAATTACCTTTTTGTGATGATTTGTGATAAGTTAATGTATACTTTATATCAGCTGCATCAAATGAATGTCTATTTAGATTTTCCTGATAATTATGCACAATATTGAATTGAATAATATTGAAAGGGGATTTTAATGAAATAG